>JPKZ01000619.1:123091-160980 GCA_000803305.1 Toxocara canis
CGAGTTCATAAAAAGTCATCGCATGAACCTCATATAGATGACTCACTCATTATCAAGCCAATTCCCTCTTCATTTAATAATACATTTCTCAATTCCCCCTTATGTTTCTTCAACTGTTTATAACGTTCACTTAGACACACAATTCAACGTGCTCACATCTCATCAAATTTTGACGCATTCGAAGAAGCCACAGCTGTACTGATAGCGTAGCATAGATCTCTCGTTGCAAGCATAAAACGTTGCCGGCACAGCGTCGTTGCGATCATCACGTTCCATCCTCAAAATTAACACTACATAGTTGCATAAATAAACTTTTGAAATAAAATAACTCCAAATTTTTGCTTGACAACCGCTGCCGCATAGCCTCAAGTAAAGATTTCCCCTTGAATGATCCCTTCCCCTTCCCCCACCCCTGAGCACAACCAAAAAACAGTTTTACTCGACATACCCCCCCCCTCAGAAATATTATACTATGTACCTTCGCAAAAAAAAGCATTCAGCAGAGGCTAGAAAAAAAGAAACCTACCTGTCAACATAGACCTCACCTCATAGGCACCTTCACAAAAAAGCTATGAACTTTACTGATCCCTTCGAAATACTGGAAGTATCAGATAAATGCGTGAATAAAAAAAAAGCTGGATTAGCACCTTCATTAATGTCGTTTAGCAATATGTTTCACGCCGTTAAAGTGTTCATTTCGAACTATGTAACGCTCTTAAATATTCCATTTATTCAATTACGCCTTCGATATGTTTTGCATTTCACACATATAAAACACGAGATAAAAATGAGCTTAAAAGTTTCTGACTTATCTATTATAATAAACGCTTATTCATCCAAAAAAAAAAGCTCATTTTGTGTGAATTAAAACATAGACCTATCTGGACAGAAACTCTTCAACTTCGATTTTTTAAAATATGGCATGGAGAGGATGCTCGTACATCATTAGAGGATCACACCGAAGGCAGACTTCTATTTTTCATTGCCTTGTTTTCCATAATTTATTGTCCACCATAAATCATTTAAACAACAGCTTTCGTATAATTTGTATGACTGCGCTTGGTCGATGTGACATATTTTTGCGTAAGACTAAAACGTTTTTCAGAGACCGGTCGGGCACGTTCTTAAATGTAAACTCCTAAGGAGAGGAAAACTCGTTTAATAATGGCCTACATTAAGATGCTCTATGTGATGAATTCTAGGGCATTGGCGTTTAGGATCAATCAATTACTCATGCCAAGGCACCACAGACTTAAACCTGTCCATGCAAACAACGTAGATCGGTTTCGACGGTTTGCTCTCTGACGTAAACAAACTCGATATGGTCGCATACTCAGTACCTCACTACCACATCATCCATCCTCCATCACTGCCTTCATTCCAGATGGAACGCGCTCCAAATGCCTTTCGAGTCCATGTTTTTTGAAAGGCACTGATATCCTTTCCTTACCGGCATGAGATAACCTGTAGTTCCAACCTACCTCATCCATAAATCATGAGTCAGGATGCCCTCATTCCACGGACGAAGGTTTCTTCCCTCCTCGACATCCATCACAGCAATTTTGACTACAGCGGGGGGAGAAGGTGGGGAGGGGGAAAAGACCTTCTCGACAAAAAGTATATCAGTTTATTCAGCTGCGACACAACGCTGACTGGTCCTGCTATGCGCCACGATCGCGTGTACTCGCCTGACAACAATCTTGGATAGAACTTAGTGTAGCTGAACCAACGGGAGCAGCTGGAATGCTTGTCGAATCCGTTGCATCGCTGCACGCTCAACACCAGCGATCATGATTCAAAAAAAAACAAACGAAATCAAAAACCAAAGCAACGATATTCCGATGCTGTATAACTGAGGTTGCGGTGCGGCCATACTGCCAACTAATTATTTACTGATGATAACGCATAAGCTTACAACTCACCTGAATCCTTTGGCTTTAACCAATCGAATCACCTCACTATACGGTAGCTCGATGGCATCTTCTTCATCCATATCAGCGAAGTGATACGTCAATGGGCCAAAGTTGATCCATACGCCACCCTTCTTCAGAATTCTTAAATATTTCACATACAAATAAGCATACCAATCTTGGTAAGATCCCAAAAACAAAGTGGCCTTGAATAAATGCAATATACCTGTGTATGGCATCAATGTAGTTCATGAGATTTGTAGCCGTATCGATGAAGAACACGGTGATCACCACCGACCACGAATTGTCCTCATCGACTGTTGTCTGTAGGAAATCACCCGCTGACATTGAAAACGTATTCGATCGCTGAAAAAATAAAAAATGGACCTAATTACCTGTATAATAGACGAATTTAAATTTTACAGAACAGAAAATGAAACTGCACTGCGGAAAAAACAGCGTTAACTTTAGCAGCGATACGAAAATTTGACCGCATTTGGCCGAACTGGACCACCAGTTCGATTCAATGCCGAGCAACCAGACGCAGATCGAGCTTTCTTTCTTTCACTCCTCAGCTTCGCTATTGGCTTGTTCTAAATTGTTGGTGGAGATGATGAGCATACGTCGAGGCGTTTAGAGCAAGCCACCTGACTGATGGCTTGTTCTAAACGCCTCAACGAATGCTCATCTCCAACAACAATTTCATCAGACTGTATCAACCCTTCTTTTTCAAAACAGAAACGCGTCCTCCCAACATAAAACATCAACCTATTGCTTTGCAAGCAGTAAAATTCATACTATTCATATGTAACAGTGAAATTCATACAATTCATATAAATCACATTTTTCTGCTGAAATTGAAGCGCGCTTTCGTAAAAAATTGCCTTCAAAGATTATCGACAATGACTGCCTATTAATTGCGATTCTTTTTAAACGTTTAAATTTACATATGCATTCCAGTAGCTCAGCTTAATAACGTTTTTTTCCTACATAAATGCCGCTCGGTGGGAGTTTCGTGAAGTTCATGGATTGCCCTACTACTTTAGCAGCTCCATACTTTGAATCAACGCATTAGTGGAGTGAAGCTGGAAAACAAATAAAGGACCAACAACGGACGCAGCTGTAGCCGGACATAGGTCGGGGAACTGTATAGGCCTTATCTGATCCTCATAAGTCCAGTTGTTACATGTATCCAATACATACGGATAAATCGTAAATTCATTCTCCTGAAACACATGCACAGCCTTTAGAAACGTGTGGTACAACCTTGGAAAGTTCGGCAGAAAATACGAGATGTTCAACGGCGCATACACAACGAGGATAGCAGGCGAAATGAGCGTCGCTTTTTTTCATTTCGAAATTTCCCTCGAAAACGGGAAATTTTAACGAAAATTGCCGATGGCCGACCGAATATTACAACCACAAAAAAATGGAAATGCGCATTCAATCAGCATTTGCAGACCAATTTTTGGGTATGAGGATGTCCTAAATTGCAAAAAACCGTGTCGTTATATGCAATCTAGTTAAACCTACTGTTCTCTTCTCGGAACGTTTCCTGCCTACGCTACTGCTTAAAACGTACGTATATCAGTGAGGGCCTACTAACTGAATAGAAACAACCATCTCGAATATCACCTAAACAATCGTTGCAAGACCAATAGTAAAATAAAAATTTTCATAACCCTTCCTCTCCCTCCATCAAAAGCGCACTCCAGCATTCTCATAAAAACTGTAAGTTCATTAATGAAAACACAAGCAAAGTTCAAGGGTTAGTTTTACTGGGTATGCTCCTCCAAACGGAAGTTTTCTACCGAGAAATCTGCACCTTTCCTCACCCAGATTTGAAAAAGAACGTGCTTATGCAAAAGATAAATAAATAAATCTTCAATCATCGATCAACCTTTGTTCCAACTACTCAGCCCTCATCACCGGCAATTTTTTTTTAAAGTGAAAAAACGTGACGGTCTCGACATTGAGAGACCAGGAAGGAGGTTGAGGGTGGTGCTCAATTTACGTAGCAATGAACAATAGAGTGAACCTTTTGGCATTTGTTGAGGATGAAATTTGAAGTAAAGAGCATGAAAAGTGAGAATTCGTTGCCCTGCACCGAGAATCCATCAAGTACCAATTGCCAAGCCAATCGACCTAAACCCGCACCAGGCACCAATACGTTCACTTCGCTGCGCTTCTCAACGACCGGAAAACGCGCACGTATAGCCGATAACACCGAATCGTAACAAGCCGTTCTTTCACTCACACCTGAAAAATCGTATCTTATAGTACACAGTCACCATCCTTCGTAAATTGCCACCAATAATGTCACCTTAGCAAAAACTACTTTTTGTAATGTAACTCCATTTACCACAAAATCGCACAATAATCAAGCCATACACGCGGCATTACATCTCTTCCCCTTCCTCGAGTTTTTGAATATTTTTTTCGGTCATCGTTCTTGATCTAAATTTATGAGATAACAATTTTCGAAAAAAGTATTGCTGATCATTATCTTTCGATCACGAGTTTATGCGTAATAATTCTGGGGGAAAAAAATTATCGCAAAATATTAGCGTGATGTGCAAATACTAAAAGCAACTGCGACGACAAAAATTTTACGTTCCTAAACAATTTTCTTCTGAAAATTTGCCAAGTTTTTTTTAGTTTGTTCCATATATTAACATATAGATTGCTTTCGTACTCTTTTTTAACCCCTAAAAACATCCAAAAAAGTGACTCTCTACATTTTCCGCAAATCTCCAAATTCTCAAATACTTCCGCGATCGCTTAAATTTTTGTATTCTTGAATGGCCAAATGAGATGAAGCTAATGAAAAGACTATAGGGAAAGGGAGAACGGAAGGAGATGATTATTTAAGAATGCCGACTCGATAGGCCTTATCTGCATTAGCTGAAAGTGCCTACTTCTAATTTAATGTCTTTCAACGATTACTAACCACGTAAAAACGTTATTTCTAAACCAGTCTTCCCACATTCCCTCTAAACTCACCTTCAACGCTCCAATCGCGAACGATCTGTTTCAGTGTGCTTTTCACTTTCGACATAAACAGTTCTGAAGCGGGTCTCAGCTGTGTCATTTCAGCGGCTGTTTGTAACGAATGATCACTACCAAACATCTCCAGCCCATAAGAAAGAATTCTCTTTAGGATCCTGAAACATCAAATCAAATTCGATTGGACATATATGGTTCGGTCGGTCAACTAAGTCTGAGGCAGCCTGCTCAAGCGACGAAAAGAAACTTTGCTGCACTAAAATTAACACTGGTCAGTATCGAGCATACACTAGCCAGCAACGATAGCACATCTTGGCAATTCTATCGAGTCGAATCGAACTGATTAATGAAATATCAATAACGAAAAGTTTTGTAACGAAAAAAATCCAATTCAGCATTGCACTGATTTGAAATCAGGTTTCGTTGGAGCATTAACAAAGCAAGGCCTTATCTGAAATGAGGCCTGTCCTGAGCCAGAGGCTAATTTTCCAGCTTCCGTCAGGTTATACTTTTCAGTATGGAAATCTGTAGCTATTTTGAACGAAAGGATCATCCGATGGAGGAGAGAATCTGTCAAGGAGATAGCTTCATTCGGAGTCCAGCATACAAATAAAACATACCGCTGATTCTGGTCGATACAGTGTTTCATTTTCTTCAAATGTTCGCAATAAAGCGGCGTCAGCGTCATTTGATGCGCTTTGCAAAGACGCCTGGAACCTTCGTTATTATCAATTATTCAGTATTTGTTAGGCATTTACTACATATATGAAAAACTCTCCACACCCCTCCCCCCTCCCTTGGTACTCTCCAGTTCAGCAAAAAAATTCATATTTTACAGACTCGTCTAAAATTCCAAGGAAATTGATGAACGGTTCACGCATGTATACGTCCTTTTCGGTAACGGATGAAACCATGCCCGCGTAAATATGTTGTGCTCAGTGAACGCCAAAAATCAATGTAACACCGAATGCAATCCAACAACCAATTATAATGATTTTCCAGGGGAGTTAATTTAGTGCGCAGCATACACAAGCTTTCATATGGTAACATATACGAGAGCACTTCATGCATTTATTTTGTGTACGATTCTGGACACAAAACCGCATGATGGTGCAAGCCCAATTCCCTGCCGTCTCTGGTTGTCCAGCTGGAAGAAGATTCTTTTTGTATGGGATGTTTACTCCTACACGGTTAACACAAACTACTAATTGCTAACTTTCTCACAAAATTTATCATCCATTTTACTGCCCAAACTCTATTTTAGTGCAGTTTTAAAATATGATCTGATAGAAGACGCATTCAGCGTATTACGCTAACCTCTTTGACCTGGATACGAGTTTATTGAACGTTTAGCTCGATATCGCAATAGCTCGCTATCGAAAACAACATTTGACAAAAAGTGGGCAAGCTATTCCCTAACTTAGCGACAGCGTTCAGCGGGAAGGCATACGTCAGAAAAGTAACATCCTCCTTTTTCGGGAAACAAGGATTCGACGGGAGCGACGAATCGTGATCTTAAAAGACTAACCGATAGTTTCATCAACTGCCAAAATAATTTCATTCAAAACTTATTTTCACTGTCTTATAATCACAATAAAGAATTATAGCGTTACACACTCTCGCTTCGAAGAAAATGGACCGTATTGAAAAAAAACACTTCTACTGAAGACCGCAAGAGAAAGGTGAGAGGGAAAGATGAGATGATAGAAGATTGTGAGAGTGGTTAAGCATTTCGACGGAAATTCGAGAAAATCGACANCTCACACAAATACCCATAATTTCAACTTCTAACCTGAACACAGATACGCAATGGCGTAATTTGAAATGCCCATATTTCCGATAATAATGAATAGCGTTGATCACTTTTTCAGTTTGTACTATTTCTTCTTCGGCCTCTTTCGATTCGTTCTTTTCATTTGACGCCGAATGACGTTTATCCTTGAAACAACATTTTTATCTCCATGACCGCAATTATATAATAAATGAAGCGACGTGAGGATAAATTTTATTCCAGAATGATCGAAAAAATGTGTAAGAAAATTCTCATAAAATTTCTTGGAGATGTCATGAGCTAATTTCGATCCTTTTTTCCTTCATAAAAATGAACAAGTTTCAATCTTTTTTTCGCTTCTAAACCAATAATTCATATTTTCGGTTGAAAAAAAAATTGAAAAGGATGAGCACGAAGACGGATATAAACATTAAACCATTCCACGCATAGTTTTACAAAGTTATTTAGCCATAAAGTAAAGGTTCCAAAACTTTAAATCGTTACCAATAGTCTATGATGACGAAGCAATAATCGCAAGTTCGAAACACGATAATGCCAGCTATTTCGAACGAAAATTTCAGCATAAAATTTTATTCTTATTCTTATTCTTACCGCTCGGGCCTTCAGTGCGATATCTCGATATTACTAAGATGCAAACGCACGCCGAGCACAGCCATCCGCTTGGCTATCTTAGCTTGTTGTTAAGTACCATCCGCTAGCTGGGCTGTCAGTGATATGGTGTGAAGCAGCCGGGAATCGAGCCCAGGTCTCCCCGCATGCGAAGCGGGGCTCTACCACTGAGCTACTGTTGCCCCCACGGAATTTACAACTGGCAAATTAAATATAATTTCGTACAGAACTGGAAAAATTCCCCCAATATCGATATCGCTACAAAGGCAAATCATACAGTTTCCACTTGCAGGACACCCTAATTTATCGGAAGTCATGGGAAGTTCCTCTAATTCCGTTGCTTTATGTCCCGATATATACTTGGGCATCAACCGCCATGAATATTGACAATACCGGATTCCTCTGGAATAGACTTCATGAAATTAAGTCTGTGCGCGGGCACAGCATCAAAAAAAAACGTATACGGGTAAGCAGATAAAGATTTATGTTTTCGAAGTGAACACTAGCAATTCATTTCTGCCGGCTTCGATCATACAAAGCATATTTTCCTTTTTAAAAATAAGGCGACAAATTATCATTTTTAGCTGTCAGTTAAAAAGTAGCTTTAATGGGCGCTAGGCAACAATTTTAAGTGTGTAACGACGATCTCCAAAAGTTAACTCGCTAGCCAATCAATTATATATTTCCAGGAAGTACGCTAACAACACAACTGCTAACATACATTGTTTTTAGGATGACCATTCTCATAGCTCGCTCCAGTCAAATCACTGCGTAAAGGTGCCATTGAACAATCCGCTTCAACTGAAATATCAACGTCGGCTCCATCCAGCTCCTGAGCTTTTGAAATACCAACGTTGGCTCCATCCAGCTCCTGAGCTTCTGAAATACCAACGCCGGCTCCATCCAGCTCCTGAGCTTCATCTGTACTTGACGCCAAACACATCCCCTCCTGCAGTTCAGCCATCACCCCTGAACATGCATCATTTATTGCAATCCATACTGCCCACTTGTTCTGTTAACGTCGTCAAAGACGCCACAGAACACAGGTCGTCGGAGCATACTATTAGACGTGTAGACAACAGATGGAGCATCAGACCAACTAACTGGATCTTCGGTGTGAGGTAACTGCTACCCGATCGCGCAAAACTGCTATAGGACGACCAAACGATTACGACGTTAGGCAAACGATCGTTTCGGCGAGTATTCGGCGTGACGTATTGGACAGCTACTGAGTCAACATAACCAGACGAACAGCGACGTAATCGCAACAGGTAACGTCCACTAAAGCGTACGAAAACCAATTCTGCGACAAAATTGGATGGAGGAAAAAAGTGCTACGCTGAACTATCGATATTTCCGTTTATTTACGAATGATGGATTCTGCGACTCAAAAACGCCGCGAATTGCAATAAAACGCGGCACCAAGGCGCTCTGTTCCCCAACTTAACGGAGACCTGTGACATGTCCCGGTTTACTTTGCGAACATACCTGTACACCTTGACGTTGTCGTCAGCTGTGACATGTGGGGCAGTAACTCGCATTTTGGAACTTACTTTCACTCATGTTACAACGATTGTAAGGCTATATATACTTCGTGCTTAAACCCATCCACTTGTTTATTCGACCTACCCCATTCTGAGCCTGTTACATTATCAGTGTCTCTCTTTGGAATTAACTGAGTAGTGCTTGTTGATAAGTACTAAAAAAACTGCAAATGCCGACAAGGATATATGTCGACACGGCACCGTAATATTCAAAGCCAGTAATGAAAGAACAGTGTTTTATAGAGTAAATGGTACTGTTTGGCAAAAATTATTCCGAAGTGAACTGCAGTTTCTTATAAATAAATAAAGAGATGGAATCTAGCTTAGATTACATCATTTTGATTTTTTTCCCAGACTACTCAAATGTCACTGAAAACAATTTTACCATCAGCGATATGTGGCGGGCAGTTTTCAGAGAGAACGGTATAGTGCAAGAGCTGGCAAAACTCCAACCAGTATTGGAAAAAACGCTTCGTACGATCTGTTGACTTTTTTTTTCTAATTATACATCTACAACAGAGGCGAGGCAGCCCAATCCCCTCTCACCCCTCCCTCCACCCCCCACTCCATAATGCCAGTGCAGCCGTGTCACCACTTGACAACGTTGTATATCTCGTATGAAATCTAGGTTGCGACGAACGTCAGTTAACATAGGTCTCACTACGTCCGCAGTTGCATCATACATTGTCAGATTCATCTCACCGTATGGGCGATACACTTCTCTACTAAACGCTCAATAATCCGCCACTGGGCACATCGCATTACCGCACAACGATTTAACTGTCGCTTTTAGAAGCACCTGATCCAGCAAAATTGTATCACTTTCATGCATAACATTGTCTAAAGCCAATATTTCTCGGGAAGTAACCATCAATTAAACCAACCATTTGAACTAAGCACCCTAAAAACAAAAGTGCATCAACAAAGGACATCGATAGCCATAAGATGTCAACCATAAATGCGCTTAAACCTTGTACCATTTTATCAGTTGTTTATCAGTCGTTAGATGTTTATACGGCCAAATGATGAACGAATGATAGTAGCGAAGCGATAATACTATGCAAATACCCAACGTTTATTAGGATTTTCTAGGCTCGGCGACTAAAGAAACTAGCACGAAATATGGCCTTATATGAAAAACCAAGTCCATTTCCTAGCATCAAAACACTCACTCCACCAACAATTTCCCTCGGATAAGAGGACATTCCTTGTGGTAGCAATAATTCAAATTTGAACTCACAAATTGTTCGCTCAAAAAAGACACCTCTGCTAGCTAATATCCGATCTATGCGAACTAACGAAAACTTAATAGGTCGAAACAGCGTTCGCTTATCGAGTTTGTCAGCCAACCAATATGTACGAATACAATACACGGCGATCTTATAGTACACTTTATTTAAGCTTCGTGCCAATCGATTGTTGTCATTAAGCAATCATAAAAACAAAATTTAAATTGATATCTTGCCATGCTCACCATTTTCGAAGATCGTTACGTATCTATATAAAGCAAGAAAAAGAAGAAAAAAAAACTAAACCAATAGCCTTTTCTCTTTTCAATTATATACACAAATATCCTCAACAAAACTCAACTACGCTTCACAATACATTAAGAAACAATCAAGGGGACCATAAAGTGCAAATATTAATACCACAATTGGCGCAAACGTTCATTTGGGTGGCCAAAAACGCGTACTTAACAACTAACATCACTGATCGCCATCGATAGAGTTTATAAACTGACCAAAAACCTTCAAGCTTTGTATGTTTTCGCATCGTAATCACTATCGCACAATAACGCATATATTCCGCAACATTCACAAAAGAATCATTCATTTCAATTTGTAAATAATAAAAACAATTTCAAAGCATCGTATTTCCTGAACAGAAGTTAAGGTCACGCTCTTTCCTGAACAGAAGGCAAGGTCACGCACTCGAACCTCTTCTCAGAATTCGAAGAACTACTGCTCTATTCAAATGTGCAGTAATATTGAATAGGGCTTTTTATTCAATGAAATATGGTAACCGTTATGAAAGTTCGCTCTCCTCACAGAGCTGCGAGGAACTTTCACAACCAATACGAACAATTATGAGTTAAATCGAATCAAAAACGCTGTTTACTGAATTAGTGCAATGATGAATTTCCTCTTGTTGTTAACTCTATCGAAAATGTGCTCACTCGCATCGATACATCGCGCTAGCTCTTCTTTGCGATCTACCCTAATTTGCTCACTCGCATCGGTACATCGCGCTAGCTCTTCTTTGCGATCTACCCTAATTTATACGATCGCTATAATGTTCAGGTTTTCCGCCTTCAAACAAGCTATATTAACCTAGACCATTATCGTTCCTTACTTTGACATCAAGTTTAACACCGTGTCGAATAGCTGCTCCAGCTATCCGGTTGCGTACCCATCTAGGTGAAACAATCTGAACCTAATCCCTACGCAAACACATATTTACCAACAACACAAAAAGTTCAATACTTTCTATGAACAAAATGTGGATGATTGACGGCCGTAATTTCGTTCGGGTCTTTCGGGTCGTCCTTCCATTTGCTATAAACTTTGAATACATCGTGTCCCATTGTTTCCGTGTCCCACAACTCCTGTCCACGAGGCAATCTTTTGTTCACACCTCGTTTTCTGCCTTAAATAGCAAATGGTTTAATATACTGCCTCTCAGTTGATGAAACAGCGTGAAAACCCAAAAAAAAATGGACGAGAAAGACAAGTGAAGGGAACAAATAATGCCGCAAAAAAAGCTGTTGAACGTTAAATTAGCAATCATGTTCGTACTATGGAAAGAAGGGGATGACGAGCTTAAAAATCGTTGAAAGCTGGAATCTTCGTTTGCCTTCCACATGTTCTGCGCACGTTAACGATTCCAAAAACCCTTCGATATTATCACATTAAATTCAATATATGAATCTGAGCAATTTCATCTACCTGTTAAATTTACACCTTTTGAGTTGCTTCTTGAGAAAACTATTTTGCAACAGGTGTTTAAAAGGCAGGCGCTTAAAAGGCAACAAGTATAAGAGTTGGGCATTTTAGATTCCATCCGAACTCCGCATGAGTCGGATGTGCGACGTTCTAGCACGTTCAAAACGAAAAATCATAAGATTTAATTGAACTGCCTCCCATCCCGTCATACATGATCGCGCCTGTTATGTATGCATGGGTATTCTTTCGCGATACCAAATTTAGTGACGGTAGATAGCTGTAACGATTGTCGACTGCTCTCCGCTCTGCTATGCTAGTCCTCTTCTACCGTTTACCTCTTTTACGCATAGTGCATGACAGTAAATTTCGTGAATCAAACGAGAAAGCGGAAGAGATGTAGAAAGCGAAATGAAGAGAAAGTGGGAAGAAAACGGTGACAGAAATAACATACCCGGTCTATAATCGCCACCAACGGACATCTCTTCAACCATCGACAGTACCTGATGTTTCGTCTTCCAGGAACATCTTTTCTTGCGATGACGCAACCATGCATACCTGGTTAACAACACATATCATTTCATCGTTCACATTATTCTTTCGCAACAAGCCAAATAAGAACAGTAACAAATCACCTGATGAGTGGCACAAGGCCTATCAGTTCACATAGATGATACACGGCCTTTGACGAACAAATGTGTGACTGTTTAAAACACAGGGTTGAGAGGCAGAATTTTCTCATTACTCATTCACAGCACAGCTACAACCCTGCTGCGCAACCCATAAATGAGTTGTAGCCGTGTCGTGAGTAAGCGATAAGAAATTTCTTGACGACGAAAGGAGAAAAGTGAAAGGAAGGAGGGAAGGGAGGAGGAGGGAGAGAATATCATGCAGGAAGAAGTAGGCTTCGTCACGACATCCAGGTCATTACAAAACCATCGATGTGAAAAACTAACAGTAACATCTGATGACAGGTTGAATCCGCTTTCAAAACAAAACGTAAAAATTTCACAAAAAACAAATGTGACTTCCTCTTAAAAATATGCCATTCCAACCCAAAAATAAATACGCATACCTGATTAAACGCAATAATTTCAAATAAATGAAGAACGAAATTATTGACTTACTCTCCAACGATGAACGGGTCGCATTCGGTATGAGTCCTCAACAATACGAAGTCGATGTGAGGGTTATTCTCTCTATAAAAAAAAGTGTTACCCCAATTTCTGTTGTCAAAAATCTTTTGAAGGGATATTTTAGAGAAGTAAACGAGTGTTACTCAAAACTGACTTTGATTGTCGCTGTATGGCTATGACTAAGCTTTCGGCCACAGATGAGTAATTTGGTCTGAACCTCTGAAGCGTAAATTTTCGAAAAATGCAAATCGAGGAGGAGAAAAGGAGTAAGGGAGATGATTAAGGGAATGCCCATGTATGAGTGGAAGCCCGTTCGATAGACTCGCGAAAAGGAACTATCAAATGTTAGTTCTGCGTCAACAAGGCCTTATGAGATGCACACCACAGGATACTCAAAGACGTGTTCCGATGATACCCCACCTCCCCCGTCATCCTCTGCCACATCCCCCCTCTCACAGTCGCAGAATAGGAAAAAAAATTTTAATAACCCACACACGAGTGTGTTATTTCAATAGAAAAATGCAAAAAGTTTTTTTTGGTAGTAAAATTTTCGTCAATTTTTCAAAAATCCCACATTTCCCCACCATTGCATTCTCTGTTCGAGCACGGCACATTCCGCAATCCTCAGAACATTAGTGGATACCTACGCGATCGCTAGATCTTAGTAGTGGAATAACGGTAAAGAAAACATTTGGAAACAAAATTGTCACATATTAGATAAGGTAACAGATAAGTTAGCTTACTCGAATCAATCGGTTTAAATCAGATGGACAGTAAGTGCAGTCTGAGACCATCGCAGAAAAAAAAAGCCAATGTTCGCTTACGCTGTTTTAATGTCACAGACGAAGAAGCACACTATAACTATCCGTCATTTTATGCTCACTACAGGGTAATAATGAGACAAAAATACATACCTTATAACGGGTAGAAATTCATGCACAAATTGCTCGACTCCTTCACTCATTAACGAATTATGCGTCCAGCTGATTCTCAGTGCGCGAAAGTGTGGTACAAAGCGAATGGTGGACGCTGTGAACCCGTTTTGTGGCTGCATTCCACGTCGAAAGAACGACATCTTAAACAGATTATCTGATATAATTATACAGCTGTGCAGCATCACGGTAAGTTGAGCAATTTTTTATTCATCCGTGAAGACCGAGAAAAATTACTTTAGGAATGTCATTAGCGTCGTAACAATGCAGATGAAGTAAGACTGAATATATAGCTCAACGGCAAAAATCGAAGGTGGAGTTCTAAATATGACATATTACTACTCACTATAATTTCAATGGACAATGATCTAGATATTTGGGTAGTACATTTCCCATCCAAGAAACAAAAGGTTTTTATTTTCTTGATTAACTACTGCAAATGTCGTCTAGTCGCGTGGGTATGTGACAGCAAAAACGTGAAGTGTTGTTCCTTAGTAAATTGTACTGCAAAGGACGAACCAGTTGTAGAATAATGACCTCATTATCTTTTAGCCGTTACGCACATAAAAATGCTACTCGAAGCCATAGGCCTGAATTTCTCCATTGTTACGCTTCAATATATAAACGGTTGTTCGCACTCGATCACCAGTGCAAATTAGCAGCAACCAGCAATGTGGCAAAGCGTCGCGTTCCTCTTCGTCTGTTTTTCTCTCATCGAATCACTCAGTGCTTCTGGTAGGTTCTCAGCCGATCTTATTCTTGTGGCAAATTACAGCTAGTAATAGTGTGGGTAAGCTAACGCTCTTAAGTTGTAGTAAAGAGCGGCAACAAATACATTTGCCATATTCGCACATTGCAATTCCAACAATATGCTATATAACAAATTGGGCAACTAACTTATGCCTTACTACTCAGGTAGCTGTAAGCAGCGCAGTATAATTAATTATGTGGCATGGTAATTCTGCATAATTTAGTGTGCAGTAGCAAGAGACATTGCAATGAAAGAATATTTTCGTTGTAAAGTATTATCTGGAACAGAATGTAAAATTGTGGCAAAAATTGCCGGACGCGTTGTGAAATAAAAATTGCTATGCCCAAATTCAGACAGCCGAAAAAGTTTATTGATCGTTCAGTTCATTAACGGCTACTCATCTCAATATACCGTCTGTGCACCCAAAAAATCGCATTTGCAGTGTTGCCTTATGAGTGGAATCCGGCGTGGCTACGATCATGGAGAGCGCCTATGTACGACTGGGGATACGGCTATGGTATGGATATCGGTCAAAATGCTGGCCAAGACAAACAGTTTGCAATAACGGCTGCACACGGGTCGAAAAGTGACTGGGGGAACTATAACTATGGAGGACATGGAGAGTTCAGTAAAGGCGCCTCTTTTGGAATTGGAGCAGGGGAACGCAGTGGCAACGCATATGAAAACGGATGGGGCAATGGTTGGGGATGGGGGGTAAACAAATTTCAACTGCCATGGGCATGGAGTGGGCTTGCTGCTCACAATCCATGGTGGTGGGACTAGTCCATATTTTAATTTCTGTCGCATTTTTCAGTTTGTTTCTTGATTGTTATTTATTGCTTTTACATTTTCGATTAAATAATATAAAGCTTGGAAATGGCGAAGCTTTGAATGCCGCATAATTCTGATTATCGTAACTGAATCAAATTAAGTCTACCCTTCTGAGAGTTCACTGCGGTCTTTTACGCACAAATGACCTTATCATAACAAAGATTTTAACAAAAATTATAACAAAAAAATCATAACAAGGAAATGCCCACGTTTTAAGCACAAATGTCTGTGTAAGCATGTCCGTTTTTGTTTTTGAAAAAAAATTACCCGGGACTCCTCTAGACTAGATTACCTTAACATCATTCGCCGACTCGGGTAAAAATCGGGTAACTCCGTTAAGTGTGTAATCTAACGACAAGGTAACTATTGCGTACGCCTGACTAGAAGCAAAACACATTCTCAGCTCTTCGAGAATGAAGTAATTCATAACAAAAAAAAACGCATAACTAACAAAAAATTCAAAATATTATAAGCGATACTCTTGTTGCACAGATGTATGTATATCCTTGTACCGTTGCACACATAATTCGATTCACAAATACGCTTGCAGTTCCGAGATCACTTGCTAAAGTTACTATTGAAATAGCAATATAAAGCGTTTATCGCCTTAATCACAATCCTATTTGGTATACCTCATAGTTCTCGTTCTCATTACCAAGCAAGCGCTAAGCTTATCTATGTTCAATCAGCAAATATCTCTATTTTAATGACGGCAACTCGGTGTGATCATCGTACCGACTGCGGCTAATCGAAAACGATATCCGGGTACTTTATCACCAACTGCCGATCATCTAGAACACATACTATGCACTGTTTCTACTCCAGCAAGCATCGTTTGCTCGGATGCGCTCTATGCTGGTTATTTTGAGCAGTACACTACATTTTGTCAACGGATGGCCTCACTAGTAGAAAGTGTGACATTCGCTTTGCCACCGTAGAAACTGAACTCATTCCAAAAGAATAAAATATCGCGTAAACGCAAGATAAAACGCTTCACCTCTAAAATGCCAAGTGATACCATTTAAAATCATTTATTTATTAATAAACAACAAAACAAGATAGCATATGAAAACAATTACGAAAAACAAACAACTCCAAATTCTAGCATCAACATTATGAGGTGCAATTCAAAATACAATACAACAGCGACAAATCTTCTCGGAATCAAAGGATTATCGTCAAATTCAATTATAGCGAATAGTCGCTAAAAGAGGATATGCACAGATCAACAAACTTGCAGAAATAAACACTAAATGGCTGCTAACTGCAACAGAACATATTTATAGAAATGGCTAATATTAAATATGCTCCATTATGTATCATCAACGCATCATTATTTCTGAGCACTCTCTTGATTCACGCAAATCCTCCTACCAAACGACCATAAAACTGCTTTCGGTCTGATGATCGCCGTACCCGGGATCCAGGTGGAGCACGAAATTTTTGTCTTCTACAATTTGCAATAACGGCCGCACACGGGTCGAAAAGTGACTGGGGGAAGTACAACTATGGAGGACATGGAGAGTTCAGTAAAGGCGCCTCTTTTGGAATTGGAGCAGGGGAACGCAGTGGCAACGCATATGAAAACGGATGGGGCAATGGTTGGGGATGGGGGGTAAACAAATTTCAACTGCCATGGGCATGGAGTGGGCTTGCTGCTCACAATCCATGGTGGTGGGACTAGTCCATATTTTAATTTCTGTCGCATTTTTCAGTTTGTTTCTTGATTGTTATTTATTGCTTTTACATTTTCGATTAAATAATATAAAGCTTGGAAATGGCGAAGCTTTGAATGCCGCATAATTCTGATTATCGTAACTGAATCAAATTAAGTCTACCCTTCTGAGAGTTCACTGCGGTCTTTTACGCACAAATGACCTTATCATAACAAAGATTTTAACAAAAATTATAACAAAAAAATCATAACAAGGAAATGCCCACGTTTTAAGCACAAATGTCTGTGTAAGCATGTCCGTTTTTGTTTTTGAAAAAAAATTACCCGGGACTCCTCTAGACTAGATTACCTTAACATCATTCGCCGACTCGGGTAAAAATCGGGTAACTCCGTTAAGTGTGTAATCTAACGACAAGGTAACTATTGCGTACGCCTGACTAGAAGCAAAACACATTCTCAGCTCTTCGAGAATGAAGTAATTCATAACAAAAAAAAACGCATAACTAACAAAAAATTCAAAATATTATAAGCGATACTCTTGTTGCACAGATGTATGTATATCCTTGTACCGTTGCACACATAATTCGATTCACAAATACGCTTGCAGTTCCGAGATCACTTGCTAAAGTTACTATTGAAATAGCAATATAAAGCGTTTATCGCCTTAATCACAATCCTATTTGGTATACCTCATAGTTCTCGTTCTCATTACCAAGCAAGCGCTAAGCTTATCTATGTTCAATCAGCAAATATCTCTATTTTAATGACGGCAACTCGGTGTGATCATCGTACCGACTGCGGCTAATCGAAAACGATATCCGGGTACTTTATCACCAACTGCCGATCATCTAGAACACATACTATGCACTGTTTCTACTCCAGCAAGCATCGTTTGCTCGGATGCGCTCTATGCTGGTTATTTTGAGCAGTACACTACATTTTGTCAACGGATGGCCTCACTAGTAGAAAGTGTGACATTCGCTTTGCCACCGTAGAAACTGAACTCATTCCAAAAGAATAAAATATCGCGTAAACGCAAGATAAAACGCTTCACCTCTAAAATGCCAAGTGATACCATTTAAAATCATTTATTTATTAATAAACAACAAAACAAGATAGCATATGAAAACAATTACGAAAAACAAACAACTCCAAATTCTAGCATCAACATTATGAGGTGCAATTCAAAATACAATACAACAGCGACAAATCTTCTCGGAATCAAAGGATTATCGTCAAATTCAATTATAGCGAATAGTCGCTAAAAGAGGATATGCACAGATCAACAAACTTGCAGAAATAAACACTAAATGGCTGCTAACTGCAACAGAACATATTTATAGAAATGGCTAATATTAAATATGCTCCATTATGTATCATCAACGCATCATTATTTCTGAGCACTCTCTTGATTCACGCAAATCCTCCTACCAAACGACCATAAAACTGCTTTCGGTCTGATGATCGCCGTACCCGGGATCCAGGTGGAGCACGAAATTTTTGTCTTCTAGCCTTTCTACTTGTCAAGCGACGGTCATATCAAATAGTCAGCCCTCAAAAACTGATAATTAAATAGAGAGGAATAATTGAGTGAGGAGTTATCTCCTTATCTCAAATGGGGAACAGAGAGGGGAAAAGGGATAAGCGGGGAGGGGGAAGGCAACTGCTTGTTGGAGGTAATACAACTCGTTTAACGCGACATATTCTACAAATAAACAAAACGCTTACCTCTTTATTCTTATTCAGTGTTCGCTCCAAACATTCTTTCGTATATAACTGAGGATTCTTTCCCTGATCCAAATACTCCAAAAGTTCTAGCGGAATTTTTACATCCATAAATTGATTTTTCAAATGATCCAACTCCTGCAACGAAATGAACATCCACTGATGAATGAAAAACACCAAAATCGATTTCTTGGAATGCTGCCTTTTAGAGTTTTCTAAAATCCGCAAAAAAAAAGACATTTTCACCATCACTTCGCAGCTTACTAATTTTGAAAAAAAGAAGCTATTAAAAAAACATTAAATGTTTCGGGTAACCAAATTCCATGCGAGCACATTTTTGAATCTTCACAGAACGTTCATGCATACTTAATATTCAGCAGTGCCAATTCCATGACACATCACAAAATTAACATTTAAAACTCGCATATTAAATCCCAATTTATGTTCGTTTAATAAAACTATTATTGCAGAAAAGGAATTTGTAGCTGCTATGAATTAGAAGGCCAACAAGACTGTTGCTATGAATGTAGAGGCTTTTGGTAATCGATAAGTAAACAGTCCGATTCGGAACCTACATCCGGGACGGTTTTGTTCTTGTAACCTCAATCAGCAAATTGAAAAACCCACCACTTATCGCTCTATCCTTCATCCGATGTTAATGCCACTTATTAAAACGGCTCACCACAGCTAAATATCCGTTCAAATGGATGAAACATTCATTCAACCTTCATAATCTTTCTCTCCTGCGTTAAGGGAAATATTTCTTTAAAAATTTTCCTGGTTATTACAGTTCTAGTGGTTACTCAGACAAGAAAATTTCTAATCGATCATACAAAATGAAAGAGAAAATAATAATAGAAAGAACAGAGAACAAGAAATAATGAAAAAACAGAAAACTTACTCGGAGTCCAGAGATGAGTGTATGAATTTTCTGATTCAACGGTTCCTGGCTGCGGGTATTAAAGTCACTCGCAATCACCCCCATTTGTCGCGCATTTTCCTTTAAAAATATGCCGATCTCAAATTATAAAATTCGATCTTCCGCTGCAACGTGCGAATGACAAGTGTCTCTTTCCCAACAATAAACTTAGAACTGTGCGTATCAATTGCCACAGCACGCTTAGGGGATGGACGAATAAAAAACCTGCGTCCACATCTGCTTGTCGTCTCGGCCTTAAGTCCCTCTCCCTTTCCCTTGTTCAAGATTTTAGCGAAAAGATTAAAGGTGGTAAATGCGGTAGAAAAAATCAAGAGACCTCAATATGGCAGGCATCTTTTAAAGGAAACATAGTAAGCGCAGAAGCAAAGAAGTCGTTTTTAAATGATCACATCGGGCAGCATGCTATCTCGACTTCAGGTATGTTCTCTTTGCCTTAGCCATTCCTCTGCTCGTAAACTACTAATGGGACCAGTTCTGTATTATTGAGTCTTAAAAAAGGTACTAAAAATAAACAAAAACCTTTGATTTTTGCCACAGCACGGATTGAAGTAAAATTATTTTTAAAAAACAAATTCAAATAAAACGAAGCGCCAAAAACATAAAATCAAAAATGTGCGAACCTGAAAATTTTCGAGCGTCTGTTCCAGCTGATTAAAGCGCGTTTCGGTGGCATTATCTTGCAGAACTGGTGCCGCGCCAATGTTGCCGGACGAAGGATCCATTATATGCTCTGTATCATTTCTTTAAGTTACACGTTTGTTAACTAGGAACGCAATCGATGTTGTTGGGAAGAAAAGGGGTTTACATTCTGAATTGGGAATCTCGAATCTTTTAAAATAATTTTTTTTTAAATCACCCATCAACGTCAGCAAGTCTTTCAACTCCCAAAATATACCCTCTATGTTAGTGAATTATTCCTACACTCCTCTTCCCATATTCCATCATTATTTCCACGAGTCATCCCCCCTCCCCCCCCCCCCCCCCCCCCCCAAAAAACCCCCCCACCGTAGAAACTGAACTCATTCCAAAAGAATAAAATATCGCGTAAACGCAAGATAAAACGCTTCACCTCTAAAATGCCAAGTGATACCATTTAAAATCATTTATTTATTAATAAACAACAAAACAAGATAGCATATGAAAACAATTACGAAAAACAAACAACTCCAAATTCTAGCATCAACATTATGAGGTGCAATTCAAAATACAATACAACAGCGACAAATCTTCTCGGAATCAAAGGATTATCGTCAAATTCAATTATAGCGAATAGTCGCTAAAAGAGGATATGCACAGATCAACAAACTTGCAGAAATAAACACTAAATGGCTGCTAACTGCAACAGAACATATTTATAGAAATGGCTAATATTAAATATGCTCCATTATGTATCATCAACGCATCATTATTTCTGAGCACTCTCTTGATTCACGCAAATCCTCCTACCAAACGATCATAAAACTGCTTTCGGTCTGATGATCGCCGTACCCGGGATCCAGGTGGAGCACGAAATTTTTGTCTTCTAGCCTTTCTACTTGTCAAGCGACGGTCATATCAAATAGTCAGCCCTCAAAAACTGATAATTAAATCTCTAGAACGTTCGGAGCTCTAGAATCCGATACCTTAAAATATAGATTCATATAAAGAATCCAACCGAGAAACTGCAGAGGACATAAGCACGTATTTATGTATATTTCATATTTTTACCTCACCCTGAAATGTCCATATTGACCTTCTCCATGAAACTCATGAAGAAATTCTACCTCAAAAAGCGGAAGAACATTTCCTCAATCAAAAATTGCCGCCATTTCGTTAGTGCGCTAAATATAAGAGAACAGCCAAACTCAAAAAACCCCCCCCCCCCCAAAAAATTTTTAAAATAAGAATGAATTTTCTGAAAATAATCTAAAAAATTCATGCGTAACTACATCGAACGTAAACGTTGTGTTTGCTACAGAATCTCAAAGTTGTTTACTCTTCAAAATTTCTGACTCCTACATCACCCCTTTGTATCCAATAAAAGGCAAAGCATATTCAATAAGTAAAATACGGTGAGTTACACTACGATCAAATTCTGTAAAAGGACAACTATTTTAATCACTACCATCATCCATATCGTTCTCATGAGGCGGTGAACTCTCTTTGCGATCACGCAAATTCCGATAAAGAATCGTATCGTTCGGCATTTCCTCACCAAGTTCCTTCAGTAAAACCGCTCGAAATTTCTTATAAATCTCTATCTTTCCATTTACCTAGAAATACTCTGCGCTACCACTTAAAAAAATACACGCCATGCCAACAAAAAATAAAAGCATTTCGAATAATGTGTGATTGTGGAACGGCTCAAGCACAATGGATATGGATATCTAGGGAAGGGTTCAAAGGAGAGGACAAAGATGACAACGATAAATGATAATTACATCCGAAAATTGTTCACTGCCCGTCTTAAACCAATTATGATGCCAAAAAGGGTAGCGGAATGATGACTGGTAAGCTCGAACCTTTCTTTCCCGTTTCTGATCTGTGCCACCCTCTGGAAAGAATTGGCACATACAGTGCATTTTTCTAGGTCAACAATCTCAAACATCCGACTTCAATATATCACTTTAATTAAAGTCACGAAACACAGCAAATAATCAAACAAATATACAGCATCATCTCCAACGAAGCCACGCCTCTACCCCCCCCCCTCCCTCCCGGGGCTGTGGCACTTGCCTATTTTTCGGCAGGAAGAGAGGAATAATTGAGTGAGGAGTTATCTCCTTATCTCAAATGGGGAACAGAGAAGGGAAAAGGGATAAGCGGGGAGGGGGTAGGCAACTGCTTGTTGGAGGTAATACAACTCGTTTAACGCAACATATTCTACAAATAAACAAAACGCTTACTTCTTTATTCTTATTCAGTGTTCGCTCCAAACATTCTTTCGTATATAACTGAGGATTCTTTCCCTGATCCAAATACTCCAAAAGTTCTAGCGGAATTTTTACATCCATAAATTGATTTTTCAAATGATCCAACTCCTGCAACGAAATGAACATCCACTGATGAATGAAAAACACCAAAATCGATTTCTTGGAATGCTGCCTTTTAGAGTTTTCTAAAATCCGCAAAAAAAAAGACATTTTCACCATCACTTCGCAGCTTACTAATTTTGAAAAAAAGAAGCTATTAAAAAACATTAAATGTTTCGAGTAACCAAATTCCATGCGAGCACATTTTTGAATCTTCACAGAACGTTCATGCATACTTAATATTCAGCAGTGCCAATGACTGTTATGAAAACTTTACAGATACACATGCCGCTCGATGTTCGTACCCTTCTGTTCTGTTAAAAAACACGCAAAAGGGCTGATTTGACTGCAACTTTTTTAGTGAGGAGACCAACAACACAAAATACGATACTCACAATTTACTACTCATTTTTTCGAGACCGTATCCAACTGCAGCGAAACATCGTCAGTGGCAGACTTACTTCGACGGAACATTTACTTCAATTTGTGAGATGCCTTTTAAGTTAAGCCAGCGAAACCAGAAGTTCGAACCTTATCCGATACCACCATGGTGGCGGGAAAAAAATTTAACCAATGTGAAATTATTGACGTATTGTATGTGGCCGGTGCAAAATCAACCCTTTTGATTGTCGAATATAAATGGAATAAAGATTATTACTATCATAAAGAAATTTCGGAAGAAATATCTTATTTTTCGGTGAACTTTCGAGAAAAAAAAAGGAAGATAAGAGAGCAAAAATGAGCACACTTAAGCTAGATAACTTAAAAAGCAAATGGAATAGATCTCAAAACCTGGAAAAGCAACACTACATGTATTCGACCACAGTGGTCAGTTGTTGCTGACAGACCTCTACCTGCTGTGCCCGATTCTGATTTATCAAAACCTTTAATGCTCACCGACAGAAAACTAAAAAATCATCATTTCCTTCTCTCGGTTCCTTTCCACGATTAAAAAAAAAAAGCTCACTTGCGATTTCTCCTTTTCCTGATGATCTCTCAATCGGTCGTCGTCCGTATTTAACACTCTTCTACGAAGCTCTTCTAAGTCGATATCGTAGAGTTGACTCTCAGTTAATCTCTGAATTAATCTTAGTTACGAAAAGGAGATATGAAATCTAGTAAATTGATGCCCCACCATGACATCGAGGCTAGTAACAGCTAACGATCGAGTGGTACGCATAACTGAGTAAGTACATATATAGCACGGCGTTTTTTTTTTTAAAATTATTAGCGTCAATGAACATAAAACCAGCCGTAAGGGCAATCTAGTAAAATGATGCCCCACCATGACATCGAGGCTAGTAACAGCCAACGATCGAGTGGTACGCATAACTGAGTAAGTACATATGTAGCACGGCGTTTTTTTTAAATTATTAGCGTCAATGAACATAAAACCAGCCGTAAGGGAATGAATGCGCTAAGAACAGGCTGCTCGAAGTCGTAGATGTAGGAAAGTGTAATTTATAAGCCAAGACGGTTGATTTAACTAAATCCTCTGACTCCTAAGCTTTCCTCTTTTCCCTCCCTTGCTCATCCCTCCTCCCCTCAACGCCCTCTTCTCTCTGCACTCAATCTTAAACAACTTCCAAACTACACATCCACGATAAAACCATTGTTGGGAATCGCTTCAAGCTAAATTTACTTCCACGGCTTCTTACATTTTTCTCAGCAACCTCTACTCCTTGACTATGAAGAACAACACCTCCCCACCCCCTCTCCGATATGTCATGTATCCTATCATAAACGAGTTTATCACCCCTTCCCCTCTCCATTTTGAGGACTTAGCTGCGACTTGAACTTCCAGCTGTATCGGTTTTGCGATCTTATTTTCTACTTTTCCAACCTCTTTCTTTCTCATCCCCTTTCTCTCTTTTCACACTACTTTTTTTCATTTCCACCTAGCTGATGGAGACCATAGCTCAAAATCGATCTGCTAATTGCGATTAACTTCCACCAAACTGAGATGTGGTGCGATGGGAAAAGACTCATACGACTCGTATAAGCTCGAATGAATTCAACGACGACTACTGGTTACCTTCTCAACACAACGACGATAAGATTCATAGATTTGCTCACAGGGATTTGCGTTTGAGTTTTGCGAATATTCCGGACTGATGAAATGCTCAAAGAAGTTCGTAAAGCACCGATCATAAACCTTAAAAACGGAACGGTACCTTAACGTACCAAATCATAAGAAATTAATAAGCATAACGACAGCATAACTTAATCAAGATAACTAAGGGCACTACTGCCCCAAAAATGGCACCATAAATGGATTGGTTCCGCGGATCGACGGCAAATTTCGAGAATTTCAAAGCGATTCCAATCACCGTTGCCGGTTTATCATTTACGTTTACTAAAGTTCACCAATATACCAGTAAGTTTCGTAGAAGCGGCCGATTAAGGGTTTCTTAATTTTAATAAAGCGTTTAATTTTAGTAATAAAAAACTATGGCTGAATTTGTTGGTAATTGCTGGCGACTATGATCGAAACGCTCATGCGTGATTCGCAAATAGCACATGCAATTTTGGCAATTAAAAACAACCAGCAGCCATCACAAATCGGGAATCTAAATCAGTATAGTTTGTTGAAGATGCCAAGATGCGGAACAAATTTGAAACAGGGACAAGGCAGTCATGCTTATCCTAAGTACATAACCGTATCTTAAGTTTTCATACAGCCTCAACAACGTTTTCGATTATGCTATAAACAGAAAGGATCATAATAAACTCTTTTGCTGTGATGATGGCTAAGGAACAAAAATCATATTCGATTCAACAAGAATTTCGATTTTCTATATAAATTAGCTCGCCTAAATAATTAAATTGTTTTCTATAAGTTGACATTAAAATTCGCAGTGATGTCAAGTTATCATGGAAAATATAGACTTACTTACATAGGCTGCAAAAATCAACGAACTACAAACGAGCATATTAAAAATGGTGCAGTGCCTCGCTGCATATTACACAGCCTGGCAGTTTGGTGCCTTTTGTTGCGCTATCTTTTCATCGGCTTTTAAAAATTTCGGTCGAACAATGCGGAAAAGGAGGGAGACTCCCAAGCCAATAAGCATAAAAACCTTATCATTCTTTCATCGCAAAATTCTTGGATTAACATCCAGGGGAGTTCAACTCGCCATAACGGGAACTTAATCGGAGGAAGAAATTAATCTCAACTTCGAGACCAAGCACCAAATTTGGTGAAGACTGTTAGGGGGGCGGAACGGGTGATCCAGTCCAAAGGTTTATGGTGGTTATTATGCCGAAGGGAAGCCAAAATTTTGTGAATAACCAAAAGCCCATACCGACCTGCTTCAACTGATCACATTCAGGAAAAATGCTTGGCATATGCCTCTCGGCCATAATCCATTTGTATCGCTGTATGTGCGACTGAAATAACGATGCATCTCGCCCAGTTAAGCTTAGTTAATCGTGACGCATTTAAATAGCGCAAACGCAATAACGAGGGCTCCCGCTAAAAAGGCAGGAGTCCATGTGAAGATGGCATGTGACCGAGTGGAAACGCTAGTCAAACGATAAATACAGGTTATGGAAGGCGATGTGGATATTGACCAACTGCACAGCAGTGATCAATACGTCCTGTCAAATCTTTTAATGAAGAGTGGTTACAAAAACGCTGCTGCCATCGTTACGACTCGCTTAGCCGCACCCAGCATCCATGCACCATGGACGAGCCAGTAATGCTGGTAGCAAGCATTCAGGATGATGGAGAGACAGAGAATGGGGGAGAGAGAGGGACGAGTTTCGGCGAGTGGGCAATAACAGTAGTGAATTCAGAAACAAAGAACTGGAACATGAACAACTCAGAAAATCACACTGAAATTGTCTATGTACGTTTCTTGGCCACTTTTGGTTCTACTGAGTCCACTGCGGCGGGGCTTGGAGTCGCATACTTTAGTGGCATGACCAGAAAACTTAAATGTGCATGAAATCGGATGCTGCTAGGACTGAAACCTATACGAGGGGAATGTCAAGAGTGGCTTTTCACCACGAAAAAAAATTTACTATTCAGGACCAGAAATGACAAATTTTCAGCAGCCTCAACCAGCCAAAAATTCGGCTCGATTAGCTGGCTTGTCTGATCTCTGTCGATGAAATTTTATCGAACAGTCAGAAGGGTTCAAACGAAATTCTGCTCGTTTCGCTCGTCCAAAATCTAGCGATACTGCTTTCCACGCACTACCTAATTTCACGTAATCCTGGCCTGGCTAAGGAGCCTGGTGCCCTATTTTTAAGAGGCAGGTAGGTAATCATTGGATGTGCGTATAAATGTATATCCGTTCAACAGCGTATGCAATTAACGAGCAATTACGGGAAAAGAATGAAAGAATCGCCGACGAGGTACGTTTCTCTTTCTGAACTGGTTCATTCTCCTTAAAAATTCCGGCTTTCCACATCTTCCCACCTTGAACATTTTTGGCTCGTGTCATTCGCTTTAGGCTGAAAATAGCTTCCTACGGGAATAATGACGGCGAAGATTTTTGAGAGTTACTTAAATGACTCAAAAAAATTTTAACTCTCCTTGTATGCCTTAGAAAATTATCACAAATCGTTCCCGAAATCCCACTCTTTCTATGTACCATTCGACAGAATGAAAAAAAAATCACCTGACTTTTATCTCCACATATGCACAATAATGTTTATGCTGTTTGTGTAAACAGCTGCTTGTAGCAACGATTCAAGTTATTCATATACTGCTATTTCTATTCACAACTCACTCCCCATGGGTTCCTATCATCCCTATTCGCGTCCTCTATATATTTTCGCTTATTGTGATAAAAGACAAAAGAAAAACAAATAAAACGAAACGATCAACAACAGAAGTTACCTCCAAATAAAAAAAACAAAAAGAATACTAATATTAGCAAAAATATGTGGAACTTATGAATTATGCAGAATGCATAACACTGATGTCTGAACAACATCGGAGCTATGAGAAATCATTGCAGCGCAGAGCGATTGTGGCTTTTGGCCAACGTGCGCATGGCGAATTTGCTTGGCAGGAACCAAAATAGGATCGATCGACTTTAAACACTAAATATCGCCGATATTTATGCGATCGCTTCCACGACTTCTTGGATCGATTATATAGTCCGAAGCCGTGAATAACGATCATCGAACGACCACCAGCACGGAGAAGAATTTGACGCTTTTCCGTTTTGATCCGAAAGCACATCGATGAGGCGGCCGTAATTCAAAGAATCTCTGCTGACCGCCCGAGTTTTAGAGATCTTTTGATATGGCTTTTTCCAAAATATTATTCATGTTGTTCGTTGTTTCCTTAGCTGAAAAACGCATAATATTCAACGATACCACCCTCCCTCATCGTTATGAGTAAACAATCAACTGAACAATTGAAACGAGCTGACGAGAATTTGGTCAGGTGGTTTTCTCGTGCAATTGTATGTGTGTTTTTTTATTTGCTCACGCCGATAGTCGTCGAATACAAACAAAACCGATAGTCAAACAATGTGAAATGGCTCAATATAATAAAGTCGAAAATACAACATTTCCCAACGACCATCTGCACACTTTTACAGCGCAATATCCTCGCTCTTATTGCGCTATCATTTTCACTGTTTTCACTAATGCTATACATATGTTGTACTTAAAGATCATATTGTTCCTCAAGTATTCCATTTCTATTCTACGAAATTGGTCAACCAGCAAACGTAAACGTAACACGGATGCAAACAACAGGCAAAAATTTTCAGAGTCTGCTATACATTATGCCTGTTGTATAAGGAACAGTTTTGAGAGCAGTTAAAAAATAAGGACATCACCCGCACACAACTAGATATAGTAAACCATAATAATAGTTTTCATGATGACTAATATGCACGTTGTGCCTTTATGATGCTTAGAACGCATGCTTATGGGGCTGGACAACTTAACGAACGTTGCAAACGG
Organism: Toxocara canis; assembly: GCA_000803305.1. Taxonomy (NCBI): domain Eukaryota; kingdom Metazoa; phylum Nematoda; class Chromadorea; order Rhabditida; family Toxocaridae; genus Toxocara; species Toxocara canis. The sequence goes on from JPKZ01000619.1 coordinate 151,824, forward strand.
TCATTCGCACTTAATGCACTTAACGCTTAAATGGTGCCACTTAAGCAACATAAATGTGTTTTCTTGTAGTATCAGTGATTGTTATTCTAATTTTGCGATCCGCTTTTATGCAAAAATGACAGAACTTTATGCAGATGAACAGTTGAATTATATATTTGAATTAATAAGGCAGAGATATGTCACATAAAACGCTGTTTAAGATCATGTATATATATACATGTTTATGTATATATGTAGATTTATAAAGCCTCAGAAACATTGAGACATCACACTGAAGGCTCGAGCGGTAACATGCGCTGGGAATTTAAAACCATAAGGTCCGGAATTTTTTGCTGCAAACTTTTGCTGTTTTTGCTAACCATAAAATTCCCTAATCGTAAAAAATTGTCTTCCCAAATTATAAGTGTAGAGGAAGAGATTTTTCAAAAACGTGAACAGAAATTCGAAAAGCCGAGACACCTAGATCCAGGTGGTGATCACCACGAAGCCGAGACACCTGGATCCAGGCGGTGATTATCACCATGCCTAGACACCTAGATCCAGACGGTGATTATCACCATGCCGAGACACCGAGATCCAGACGGTGATTACCACCCATGCCGAAATCGGGGTAGGAATTGCAACCAAAGCACGAGCAGGGGGCATTGCTGTGATGGCACTCCACTCTAGATCAAGGCGCTTTTATTATGCTATGAATTAATTCTTTTCATCAGTTAGAGAGTTTTCAATGCAACACAATACGTCAATGCGTATTTTTGCTGTGAAGACAGTTCTGAGAAAATGTTTTTCATAACTTCGAAAGAAAATTGAGCACGTCTAGAGGCATTCGCGGGTAGTGGCGAGGTGGAGGGTTAATGGGGGGTGGGGGTGCATGGGACAGCGAAATTTACTCTTTTTCTCACCGGCGATTTTTTGTTGCTCAATATTGTTGTCACTCAACCGTCCGTGAAAGGTGAAGGAAACAAAAATGATTTTTCAAAAAACTACACCCACATTTTGCATTTCCTCGTATCCCATCTATTCGGTCGCTCTCATAAAATACTTTTTAAAATACTTTTAAGAAATGTTCTGTGGAAAACTCCAGCAAAAGCTTTCTAGCGATGCATATTTCTCTGGGTTTTTTACAAGAGGTTATATGCTGTGGTTTTGTATGATATTCACTTTTGTGTTTTATTTAGCTTGCGAAACGTCGAATTCTTCTGGCGGTGGCGATAGCTTCAATCTTCTCGATATTAAATGTAAGTGAGGACTTTACCGCACTAGTAATTCATAGTTTGTTGAAATTCCGTTCAATATTTGTTTTTTTTTCTCCTTACAAATTATGAAATTCCTCTTTTTTTCCTTATGAATTCTATGCAATTCCTTTGAGACCGCTGAAATATTCAGTGAAATTTTCTGAAATATACGCTGAAATATTCAGTGAAATATTTTTACCGCTGAAATATTCAGTGAAATTTTCTGAAATATACGCTGAAATATTCAGTGAAATTTTCAGCGTTTCTTGGTGGTGAAATCGAAATCGATATATGGTGGTTTCCTATAATAAAATGGCGTAAGTGTACTTGTTTAATTTTCTTTTTTTTTCCATTTTCGCACATCGCTCGTTGAATACAAATAATATGCACATGAAAATAACATGCACAAATGTTGCATATTTGATTTGGGTGTTGTGCGATTTTTTGCATAGTCGTTAATTAAAATGAATTTTCAAAAATATGCAAATATATAAAAATATATATAAATATCCGCTCTACATCCGTAAATTTACAAAAAATACTATTGTTTTATTTCGACGTTAATAGACGAAGAATATTTATTCGATTAAAACTTTCAACATAATTTATTCAGAAAGTAATAGAGATAGCAAAATTTATGTCACTTTGAAGAATCCCTTACTGCCTCTTTAAGCATTCCCAGCATAGATTGGGACTCATTCGTGTACTTAAGAAAACAATCCGAAGGCATATCGAGTACGTAATTGAAAAATATTCGAGCAAATTCTCAGTACTTGTTCTTAGATGTTCTGCGGCAATGAAAGAGCACAGCTTTATTGATTATATCAATTATTACAAAAATTGTAGTAATTGATATACTTGTGCAACGCTAATAAGAGTTTAAAAAATTTATTCAAAGAAAACGTTGCCTGAATTTTATGGATTTTCCACTTAGTTGCATCCGAAATTTTAAATGCGAATTGTCGTTGAAGTTTTTCTCTGAAAAAAATACAATCCGTAAAATGAGTAGTACTGTTTGTCGCAGAAAATATGCGCTTTTCAAACTTCTTTTTTTTCCTAAACAGTCAAAAATTTTCGTGGTTTTCGCTTATCTCTTCCGAAGTGGAATTTCCATCATGATTCATCATGCAAAAAGTGCACTCTTTTACGATGAAAACTGGTCATACAGCAGCCATAGTGTTTATCCTATTAATGCCATTATGTGCCGTGGTTTCAGCATACACTAGATTGGGCAAAATAGGAAAGGCGCTCAACTTTTTGGGAAAAAAAACGGAAAATTTACTCTAATACGGGTAAATTTAATTTCTGACTTACTGATGGTTGTTGGCTATTGTAATTCCTGAGGATTGTTTCGTTGGAAAAAATTTAAAAAAAAAATGTTTTATGATCATGCGCAGCACAAATTGTTTCAATCACGAAACTACCCGTTCGGATGCCAGTATATTTACGTGTATACGTGTATCACCGAAGACGTTCGGATATGGAAACATGATATGGATATGTGACGAGTTTCAGCAAGCCTATTGGGTCAGTTCAAAATAACGTACCCGTGTGATTTATGCTGCGATAGTTTCGATGCGCTCTTTACACCAATATGCCGTTGGCGTAATGAGTGGACCATTTGTGGACCCGGTGATGATATGGACTGGGTCCGTGCTAAGTATCCGTGGGGTGTTCTCGAAGGACGAACAATATTCGGCACGAATAAAACTGCATGTAAGTCATTCAATCATTTCCCCGGGAATGTCATAATTTTCCGCACCTTTGTATGTTCGCGGTCGCATATAATACATGTTAGGGCCTCATTATATCGGCGCATATGCATATCTGTTCATATTTATATGTCTATGGATGTATCTGTGTCTGTGCAAGATGTTAAACTCATGAGCCAATACGAAAAGGGCTAAAAAAATTTTGGGACCGACTTGTAGAGTTCTGGATGAGTTTTCTAGATTTCGGAAGGAGAAGGCGCATGAAAAATAATTGGGCGAGGAAAGATAAGTTAGGGAAGTAATTGCTCTTAGCTTAATTCCTGGAATCAGAATTCGGACTCATATGATGCAGAGCATCGCAATTGATAGCGTAACTAAAAACGGACTTTTTAATACGAATTATTGGACGAGAAGAGAAAATTTTGGGGGAGTGTTCCGACCTCGTGACCACCCGCATAACATTCTTTTTTGTCGCTAGCGGAGCAGATATAGCTAACTATTCTTTATTTGATTTTCGGGCATTTACTAAACGATTGTTATCAGGTTTACAGAAAATATATATCGAGCTGACCTCGCAGTACGCTAAGTTGCATTGTTATACGATTGTGTGGTGTTGCAGGTAGTGATGAAGGTGTTGCAATATCTTAATGTTTTGATGTTTTTTAGATTTAGTCTCGTTTTTTGATTGAGAATAATTAAGCGAGAATTTTTCAAATCTTTATCAAACAGTTGTTCGTTTTCTTTAGACGCTCGTATAGAGTAAAATAAACGCGAGCATTAGAATCGAATCACTGAACCAAGCTAATCCAACTCAATCGTCAATTCAATCCAGCTCAGTCCAACAATCGTTGATTATTTCGAATTTCAACGACTGAGTCTTTCAAAAGGAAAACTAGTCAGCAATTTTTAAAAACGTATTTCTGGAATGTCTATCTTTTCAGTCGTTTATTTATAAATATTAATTAATTTTAAAAAATGAATCAATAATAATGGTTTCTTTTTTAGCTGGATATTACATAATCACAGGAACAACACGAAAATTGCATCCTGAATTTTCAGCGATGCTTGTCGGCGATCCTGTACAGTGCCAACAAGGTTCGTAAATTTTTCATTTATTTGCGAAGATAATCCATAGTCGTATACTGCTTATTTTCACGAACGGCATTGTTTTCACTACTCTACAATCGAATAAAAAGCGATCTGAAAAAGGCTTAATTATATGTTTTGAGATTCCTATTTGAAACAAGATGTCGTCCGCCGTAACACTAAGAAATTATTTGTTTGAATCGAACATAATAAAAACTGATTTATAATTTACGCAGGTGATGGAGTGCTCACTTTTCGATACTGGACAAGCCCGAGTGTTAAGGTTCGAGCTTGTGTGAGAAAACCAGGTGCTGGTAAAATCTATGAATGGTGTAGTAACGATTATACAACCGGTGATCCTGGACCCGCCAATATAACGATTCCTGGCTCCATTTTGTACACTTTTGAGGTTTGTGTTGATGCAACTGCATTTACGCTTAAAATGAATTTTCTCCACCTGAGATACTTTACAAGTACCATATGGTATATCGTACAGTTGACTAGTTTTTGCGAAATGAGATTACACGGGGCTAGAAACCTCACTTTAGAAGGTATGGAAAACTTAACATTGTTGTTTAGACTTAAAACTTAATAACTTAAAACTCATTAACTTAGCATTGCTGTTGTCAGGCTACTTTCATAAAATTACGATATTCTCTGTTTTTAAACTTTTGCATTCCTTCCATAATCGAGATAACGATACGTTGGCTGTTAATCGTTAAGGAGTAAGGCATATTTGAGTAATTCAGGAAAAACTGCATCGAATGGGCATATTTCTGTCGAGAAAAGTTGCAAATCTTCTCGTTCAACTATTTCCTCTTTGTTTCTGGCCGCAGATCAGAAACGGAGTTTCCATAGGTGATTTACTGTCGAACGAAATAATTATATGGGAGATTTTGTCGTAGCGTCCCGATTGCATTGAACTATGCTATCGTTTTTTCATTACGACTTCGTAAATCCAGCATATGTTTGTTTCAATAAGAATGCTGATGCGCAATTGTTCATTACATCGGTAGACCGTTTTTTTTTCTCGACTGTTTCAGAAATTCACTCATTATCCAGATCAATCCTGCACATTCTTGCCCTCCTCCCAAAAAAATTTCCATTACTGTTGTACGGTGGTAACCGTTTTGCAAGGTAACGAACTGAGCTCGAGTAGAGCGAGATCAACGATTAGCTTCGGCTGGCTTTTCAGCTAGTTATCGAGGCACGCAATTTCGATTTCGACGCTTTTGGGTTACAAGGGGGAGTATGTATTATCGACGATATTACGTATAATGCTCCTGCAGTCTACAACTGTAAAAACTGTAAGTATTTCTTTTCAAGGCCTTAAGTAACCCTCCAGCCGTGAGATTACTTCATAAACAGTTCAATCCATGTATATAATGAACTCTTTAATTTCACTGTCTTCCTCAACGTACTCTGCTCTCAGTTTGTATTGGCTGTCCACCTCGAAATTAGACATCCCCTCAGTTTACTCCTTCAACTCCTTCTGAGCACACCGCTTCATAGAAACTGTGGTTAAGTTTACTCCAACCTAGGAAGAATAAGCCAGTCCTTCCCCACACCCTCCCCCCCCCTTTCCCCTTTGGAGACATCAATTAGCACAAGTCGCAGCATCAAACTCATTATCCTCCTGGTGAGTAATTTTCGTGCTCTGGTGAATTGAAATGCTACAGCTTTTGTGCTCCTGATATAAGTGCCGCTTTTACAGACGGAAATGCCCAAGAGGTTTTGCATTCGAATGAACTTGATGTGCACAAAGAAAAGCTAATTTGCTCTGGTTCTTAAGCGCAGAAATTGGAAATTCTTGCCTAGTCAGCGATTGCAGAATGTTGTCGCAAAAGGCCAGATCTAAATGAACGCAACATGTTTGTCAAAATATTTTGCTATTGGATAGCCCGATCTAAGACTTGGCCGATAATAGGATTCTCATCGATTATATGTAGCCTTAGAAAGTTAGATAATATATAGGTTGATGGCTTTTAGGAATGAAATTCCGCCACAATTATGGTGGAAGTGAAAAGAGAAAATCGTTGCTCAAAGGCGTGCGTAAGTAGTTCTCAATGGGAGGGCTTGAAAATTTTTAGCAAGCTTCAATGCATATTGTTATTCTATCAAGCCAACTGTTGAAGAACTTTAAACTGCTCTCCTACTTACTGAATTTTAAAAACGAAACGTTTTTGTCAACGCTGATGTAAACGTCTCCGTCTTTTCTATATTTATTGAGTTCTCCATGTGGAGGCTGTGAAGGTCCCCCCCCCCCTCCACCTTGCTCCTTGCTGTGTTTTCTTGATCGCTTGAAACCAGTTCCGTACATTTTACAGTGCCTCATCTCGAGCCTTTCGTAGAGCTACCGAAGGAGACGTGCGAAACGATCCAGTGTACGTTCGACGAAGGAGCTTGTCTGCAAAGGATGAGCGATTCGGGTTGGAAAATTGCAAGCGGTTCGGTTGGCAACTATCATACGGGTATCCGCAAAGCACTTGGTTCGTTTTGTTTACTCCTCTTCCCACTGTATATGCAGCCGGTATAATAAGGCGAAGAAAAGGTTTCCTTTCTCGAAATCTGTTCAAGAATATATTGCTTAAGCGCTGCCAGAAGTAGCTCACGAAAGCTGTGGTATTCAGGTACCGTTAACGCGCGTACGGTTGGCCTATATATTTCCTCAAGCGAGGCTGACTACAGTTGAAAGAACCGCATCTAAGGGGCAGAACAGCGCCTTTTTTTTAAAAACAATGATTGTTGTTTATCATATCCCAGCTACCGGCACGGTTTGTTTTATGCCGGTCTTATACAAAACAGGATTGCCTTACATTTGGTGTATCGGTATTGAGTCATCCCTAGATGAAGTTTCGGTTTCACTTCGCATAACTATACAGTGAGCATTATGCTGCTCATAAAGTCTTTTTTTTTACTTTATTCCTCCAAAACGCCTCTTTAAAGTTCCTAGGTAGGCCCTTGCAAAAGAAGCTTCCGAAGGGAAAGCCTGATTCTCTCCGTCTGTTGAATGCCTCTGCGTAATTTTAGGAAATAATTTCTGCGCACCGTTTGGTACCACTCATTCCATGGAGGCGTAATCGTTGAAACGATAAAGTTTTCAGCAGGCCAATATGCCTATGCTCGTGGTCCTGGCACGAAAAGTTTCTCGCTAGGGAAATTTAAGATAAATCGGGAGGCCGAGCTGGAATTCTGCTTTTACAGGTTTGTACCGTTCGATTCTTTACCTTTATCAGGTTCCTTTATAAAGGATAAAATTGAAGCGCCAGTGTTTACAAAATTATTAGGTCGTAGTATGTCAATGTCCTTATTTTATTGTTCCCAATTAATTAAATTTATATCGTTTCTTCTCTTTACGGGTTTCAATTTCGCGATTCATTGCGGTGCAGCTTCCAGCTATATTCATCAATAAATGTGTTGGTGGTTCATTTGGTGCACATCATTCTTGAATCATCATTAATATGAAGAGAGCAGCGAGAACCCTGTCCCTCACAATGCGGGTAAGCATTGAGCTACAAGCCTTCTCCCGTGCCGTGAAAGGCAGTAATCGAAACCCACTGCTGTCCAAAGTTTTGTTTTTCCTTATACTAATGATGTCCTAGGCGACGAACTTTTCTGATTTTTGATAATGAATCCAATTCAGCATTTTGTTTATCGAAATCACATTGAACTAGAACAGTGCAAAAAGGAGAGCTAGAAACAGGGAACAGTTTTAAAACGCGAAATTCGATTTATGAAGAGCATCCTTGAGACTCATATTATGCAAATATTATGCAAACTCTCATATCACGCAAATTCTCGTATTGTGCAAGTTCACTCCATTTATGCAAATTTCAAGTAACTTCATATCTTTTTAGGATCGCAAAACTTATGTAGTAGGGGTCAGTCAGCTTTCAAGTTGAGCAGAATAATTTTCCAGCTATAGCGCTTTAGAAAAAATGACGTTGCACCCTTTAATGTTCAGTCGTTTACCTGTTCAGCAAACTTCTAATAGTGAAATTGCATATTTGAAATCTGCAAATCCTTTAAAGAGCAATTCGAAAAGCTCGCCTTGGTGTTTATTTGTCATGGATTGAGAGCGAAAATCGAACAAAAATTTACGAAAGTGACGAAATCGATAGCAATCCTCATGAATGGATTTGTGATGGTGTACGACTCAATAACGGAGAATACGAATCGGTCGGTCAAATTTTTATTAGCGATTACATTTTTAAATCTTCTTTTCAGGGTTTTATTCACCCTTCATTTGTCAAAATGCTCAATGTGCAGTCATCAGTCATCAGCCTCGAAATTACCGCAAGAAAAACTTTGTTGTATCACATCAAGTTGAAATGAAGTTTGGAAGTTGATAGCATTTCGCGTCCAAAAAGAATTTAATGCATGCTACAGCATGCTTCTTTATAACATTTTTTGAAGTAATTAAAAGCAGTGAGTTTTCGACTCATCGAGCTATATGTCTCATTTTCATGAAGTTTTTAATTCTACATAACGCATTTGCTCATCGGATCTTGAAACTGAAGACCAGATACGGGGTCTTTATCAGTGGTAGCAGCTTCTCATGAATGGCTTCTCTTAGATGGTATTCAGTACATCCTCGAATCTGTGTGATGCGACCCATTCTTCACTACTTCAGCAACTACTTATTAACTCATTTCTAGATTGAATTCGTTGCCGAGAAATTATTAAATGAGTACAGCTATATCGCAGTCGATCAAATTGGGCTAGCGGATCCGCTTCAAGGCATTTCTATGTGCATGAAACAGCTCGTCGACAACTCGATTCAACTGACAAAGGGTTTCTACGCGAAAACAAAGCGAATCGGATAGGGCTGGATAGGGGTCTTTATGGTAATGAATCAGCCGTTTACGTGCGTGCGCAATCTACCACATTTACTTCAGTAAAGTATCCAGGGCGGATATGCTTTAAGGTTTACAGCTTTCTAGAGGGGAGTTTATGCCATATTCAGCCTGCATGAACGGGCAAGGGCTTCTTTTGATGTAGTCTGGTGATATAGGCATCAACTTTTAAGAATCACTTTTCATTGAATGGACCGGTCAAATAATATCATTTACACCATCTGTAAATAACACTGAAACAGATTCAGCAACCAGGATCGCCCCGATT
>JPKZ01000619.1:161052-175309 GCA_000803305.1 Toxocara canis
CTGACCTACTCTTCTTTGCCCACCGCGGCGATTCTTCATGTTTTTTTTTTTACTGAGACTTTTATGTTTGCATCTTTCAGTGTTTGTTTTGCAAGTGTTCGCCAAATGTGTGTTAGATATTCGTCGTGTATCTATGCATGTATTTTTGTGTTGTCTTGTGGCCCCGTTCAGAAAGCTTTGGTTCTTCAATTATGAAATGCGGATAGAAAAGCGAAATTTTGCGAAAACTTTAAGCAATCAACGAGTTAGATTTTGCAGTTATTATATATTTAAAGTGTATGTCGAGTTAATCCTTGCAACCAGTGAAATTGTCAAAACCTCCTTCGCACTAGCTATCCTCTTCGACACAATTTCCCGAGATGCCCGAGATGTGATGCGATCAACATCTCAAGGCACTGAATCGTTTTAAGAGTGAATGTGTTGCACTTTCCAACGTCCAATAATATTCAGTTGTTTGTTGGAGCTCGAAGAGGTGTATCCGTCAACAACCTGAAATATCGTCGAACTGTGTGTCGGCGATTACTGCAAAGATTACGTTTAGTGCACAATAGCCTCTTTTAATGGAATAAGCTCCCACTGAGATGGTGCTCTGTGCGAGAAAGGTGGCACCGAATCAAAAGATTTATATGCTAATTGATCGTTCAGACGAGAACATTTTGAATAAATATGCAGCAATTTTCACCTAGGCATAATCGCTCTTAATATTCGTAATGATTTGCCACAATTGAACTTTTATAATTTGTAAGGGTGATCATCTTTCATTGGTGGTTTTCTTTGAACGACAAAGCATCGCAGTTATAGCTCAAGCTTTTCTCTAACATATAAATTTGGCACAAGCATCGGCGTACAAAAGCAAAGTGCTTAGCAGATTCAGACTACACATCCGTATCTTCCTGCCCCCCCCCCATCCCCCCATTGGGACCAAGTTTTCAAAAATTATTGGGGATGCCTTTTTTTGGACTAATTTTTCTCGTCGCTGTTTCGCAAAAAAAATGTTGCTATGGAATAACCCACAAGAAAACTTTTAGTAAACCATAGGAGGGAATGTCCACTGGACGAAGGGTACATTACTTGTTTTACTGTAAGAACGACAGTACCAATAAATGTGTATATATTCTTTGAAAAATTGATTATATGCATATTTGCAAGTTATAATTCCACTTACACAGTGAGCATAAATTAAACAATAACGACGCAATTCACTTAAACAGAGATTTCTTTACGGCATAATCTATATTTGGTCGGCTGCCACCATACTGTTCAGGCTTAGAAGTTTTCACCTAAAGGTTTAACGTTATGGCGCGATTAAGTCTCCGCCGCCAAAAATTGTTATGAACGGATTTTGAGGAGATATAACTTAGTACATCGAGTCAAGCCCTCAGGTCACTTGCCGAATGGGATTTACAGACCTCAGCTAAGGGCTTTGAAAGAAAAAAATAGGCAAGAAATATTTAAGCATATCGACGTTACCCCTTTGCTTCACATATCACCTTTCCGCTGCGTGCAATGTGTCTCAGCAATCAACATATAAATATGCAACAATTATATCAGTAACATTACCAGTATATCGCCCGCGCATATAGCGAACTTTCCAATCCAACTGAAAATTCGATGTGGCTGTTAGAGATTCTTTTATATCAGAAATTTGAATCTTTAATAAATCGTTGGCGAATCACATTTCAGCAAATGCCAATTTGTGTAAGCGAACTATACAAGCATACAGTTACACAACTCTTAAACTTAATACTCATATTTGTTGCAAAATATAACCTTTGGGGAATATGGTACAATAGGTAACTTAAACAAATCAACTGAAGGCCTATGAAAAAAAGAAGCGACAAAAAATTACACACAATTACCGAAAAAAACCGAGGAATAATCATTAATAAATACAACTGTAAATAAGATATTCCACTTACATTAAATTTTCCAATAATGAAGCTCCTTTTTCAGGGATATCCATGTCCCTCCTAGCGTAAGGAAAACTTTGCATTGAAGAGGAAGGTCGGAGAGAAGCTCGACTTCTGCATCATGTCTTATTTCAAAAAATTTCTTTCTGCAATTGTGTTGCTCCTATGCGCTTTCGCAAAAGTTATGTCTGAAAGGGCATTGTGCTAACGATGTCGTATCTATGCATGTTGATGTGCGTGTCCGCCTGTCTATGCGTCCAATAGCTTCAACTTGAAAATCACTGGATCTTAAAATTACGAAACTTGGGAGACATAAACAGCACCCTTCGATTGATTACCTCAAAAAACTAAATTCATATCGACTGATCGTCTCTTGAGAGGAACATGAACATTTGAAGGCACTAAATAATGTATGTGTGTATAAATTGCGTTTTCCGCCAGCCGCGTAGTAGAATAACGAATCTTTAGCAGAACAATTTGCATAAGCGATCAGATCAAGTAAAACATGAATTTTTTTAAATTCACACAACCGGCTGGTCTTGTGAACGCTATTGCCGAAACGCATTTTCTGCCTTCCCACTGACCGATACTCGTAGTTCTTTTCCTCCAGGAATTCGTTTTTTTTAGCCAAAAAAATTCGTATTTACTAGCACGTATCTATCTTTATCGATAATTGCACCCCAACAACCGAAATATTCAGGCTTCATCCGAAAAAATGGATATAAAAATGGTGAAAAGTGTGAACGAAGGTTTAGAAATTAAAATTTTAGCGCAGCTAGATTGGTTACCATTCCGTTACATCGTACTTATACTGCATATCCAAATAAGGCGTCAACTGATGCATTCTCTTCGACTAAATCAACGGGAGAAAAAAAGGGAGAATCATAACGGAGAAGTTTTAAATTTTTTGGCGACTCTTCTGGATGACTCCTGAGAGGGAAACATGGATATAAAAATGGTGAAAAATGTGAACGAAGGTTTAGAAATTAAGATTTTAGCGCAGCTAAATTGGTTACCATTCCGTTACATCGTACTTATACTGCATATCCAAATAAGGCGTCAACTGATGCATTCTCTTCGACTAAATCAACGGGAGAAAAAAAGGGAGAATCATAACGGAGAAGTTTTAAATTTTTTGGCGACTCTTCTGGATGACTCCTGAGAGGGAAACGCCTTTTTTTGTTTCAGCTAATCTACAGCAACACAAACAGCAATGCATACAAAGCGTAAAATTCATGCATTTGAGATTGCAGTTTCAAATGGCATGCCAAAAACATTTAAGGTATGAATAAACCGAAGTAAGTACGGCGAAAAAAGCTTTCAGAAATTACTTAGAGACCGCTGGACGAACTAAGCGTTATGCAGTTCGTATACATGGCACCCGTTCTGAGGTAATCAGTACTTCTTAGCTCCTTTACAACCTATACGTAGTAACCACTTGGATGATCGTTAAAATCATCTAAATGTGATGACACCTCTTCCATTAACGTTGAGCCAAGTGAATCAGTGAAAACATTTGGAATAGTACTCGAACTCGTTCGAACAACACCTTGTTGCCGATCGCTATAGTTTGGTATCTGAAAAAAACGCAGATGCTCAGTTGAAGTTTTTTGCTTCGTTAACTTCCAGTTAATCGCAAATAGTTAATAATCGTTAATTTCGCTTTTTAGATTACTATAATTTCCGGACAATTTACGGACTAAAAACCATAAGACACCGAGCGACTGCTTTCCTCAATACATTGTCAGTGATATGTAGCGATGTGCTGTGACGTAATATCTTTATTGTGACTGTTTCTGATTATACCCCTTTGTATCATCTTTGTAGTGTCTAAAGGCAGTCCTTGCCTATCGACTAAATAAAAGATTCGATTCGTTTCGATTATTATAATTTTCATAGAAGGGTATGATACGAATATTTCCGTGTTCAGACAACACAGATTTACTCATGACTTGTTTTTGTTTCTAATTTTGGCTCATCAGAATATTCAATAACTTATATTGCAAAAATTTTAAAAACACCATCATTGCTCGATGGATTACGGTTTAAACGATCAATAAAACATTGCAAATACCCCGTGTTCACAGCCGATTCTTCTCTCGTTTTGGTGAGCTTGTAAGATTTAGTTTGCCCATTTTTGCGAGGAGCTTTTCTTACACAACAAAAGAATGTTTTTTTTAAAAATCATCAATTTCCCCCCCCCCTTCCCCTCTCTTTCGAACATTCTAGAAACTCGGTCTACTTTAAAACTAATGGAGGATGTATCACTAGGAAAATTTCTAGTGATAATGCTACTATTTGATGTAATCTAGCACCCAACTTTATAGTGTTCGCTTCGGGACACATAATTGGATGGCAGAAAACTTCTACTTTTCATGCCGTTGTCGTGTTTTGTATTCGTTACGATAACGGCTGTAGAGAGAGAGCTAAGGAAGATTCCATTTCACAAAAACGGACTAAAAACCATAAGACACCGAGCGACTGCTTTCCTCAATACATTGTCAGTGATATGTAGCGATGTGCTGTGACGTAATATCTTTATTGTGACTGTTTCTGATTATACCCCTTTGTATCATCTTTGTAGTGTCTAAAGGCAGTCCTTGCCTATCGACTAAACAAAAGATTCGATTCGATTCGATTCGTTTCGATTATTATAATTTTCATAGAAGGGTATGATACGAATATTTCCGTGTTCAGACAACACAGATTTACTCATGACTTGTTTTTGTTTCTAATTTTGGCTCATCAGAATATTCAATAACTTATATTGCAAAAATTTTAAAAACACCATCATTGCTCGATGGATTACGGTTTAAACGATCAATAAAACATTGCAAATACCCCGTGTTCACAGCCGATTCTTCTCTCGTTTTGGTGAGCTTGTAAGATTTAGTTTGCCCATTTTTGCGAGGAGCTTTTCTTACACAACAAAAGAATATTTTTTTAAAAATCATCAATTTTCCCCCCCTTCTCCCCTCTTTCGAACATTCTAGAAACTCAGTCTACTTTAAAACTAATGGAGGATGTATCACTAGGAAAATTTCTAGTGATAATGCTACTATTTGATGTAATCTAGCACCCAACTTTATAGTGTTCGCTTCGGGACACATAATTGGATGGCAGAAAACTTCTACTTTTCATGCCGTTGTCGTGTTTTGTATTCGTTACGATAACGGCTGTAGAGAGAGAGCTAAGGAAGATTCCATTTCACAAAACATTGCTAGCTAACCGCATCGCCTACTACTCAGTGAGCATAATGAACGCTCGAAGAATAGCTTGAAAAAAGTGCAAACAAAAAAAATTTAAATTAAAATCCGGCGGATGGGATTTGACGCTCACGGCAGAAATACGGAATATACAAGGAAAAGAACGGAACACTTTGAAGGACAAAAAACAACGGCCTCAAATAACGAGGGCTATAAATCGAAAAGCTGATACCATAACCCTCTTGCAATGTTTTGGATGGATCAGAAAAAGGATTCGGCAAAAAGTGCAGATTTTTTGCTCACGATTTACTCTTGATAGTAATTAATTGTAGACTTTCAGTATTCGGCACTTATAATGATGGTAATTTATAAGTAAAACAAAAGATTAAGGTAACAAGATGTACCTTCTTGGCGGAGTATAACGACCTATTCAGCGTAAATTCATATGGCGGTGAGACTATAGCAGGAGGCACTGGAGCAGTAATGCTGCTAAAGTGCTGTCGAAGGTCGTTGATCATATGAACTGGAGAGAAAAATGTCGATGTATCCGATTGCGGTGGAGTAAGGAACTCGAGGGGCGCTATACGGTGATGCACCGTAGGTCGTACCTTTTTCACTAATGGCCTCTAAAACTCGAAAAAATTTAGAAGCATAAAAATCGCGTCACAGCAGATGGGCTCAAGTTATTCGCTTTTTAACGTGGGGGTCTACGTTCTTCGCTATGAGGAATTTATAAAGCCGGGGCTTCAGTCCTTTTTAAGGTACTAGCCTGAGTTACGTCACATGAGATTGTTCGGGAAGCCACAGCATTACCCAAAATGAGGTAACTTTCATAAATGCTCAGTGCCGATAACATACGGTATAGCGGCTAACATACGGTACTTGTATTGTTTTACAAACGGGGAAGAAAGAAACCATCGTCAGTTAAACATTTCTTAACTCATGAGCTTTACTCCATTATTTTTCTTAATCTGGATGCTAAACCTGAAAGTCGCAAAAGTTCTGTTGAGTTAAGCAGGGTGAAGCTGAGATCTCAAAATACTGTTGTTACTAAAGACGCAGAAACAAAAACGTTTTTTTGGTTGCGGCCCAAACCATTTAATGTCTCCAGTAAATGACGCTATGCCTACGCCTAATTCCTGTTAGGAACAGCGTCATTCGCGTTTTTGCCAATTGAAATTCCACCCCCCTCACCTCAAACTCCACCCCCAAACGAAAATTTCTCGCATTTTTAACCTCTTCCTTCCCCCTTCGACCTCACCCCAGCCCCCTCCCCCTCCTTCCCTCTTCTCTTGTACGATCCCGTGATGGAGCTTAGTCATAGAAAAACTGATGATGGCTTTCATCTTTTAAAAAAACCGCTTGTTTGTGTGTTCAAGACATGTCGATGATAGTTGCCTCTTATCGTCTCAACACACCTGTAAGAGGAATAACTGCTTATAACGAGTCGAGTGTATATGCTTGGTATGTATAACGAACAATGCTACCTTAGATTTCTTATAATTCTTCTTAAAATGCATTTGATTTTGTCCGTTAAGCTTTTTGTCGTTAATGACTGTTTGCGCAGTCAATCGCTCGACGACTTCTGGAAAGTTTTTCTCAACAGCGACGTCTTTCGGTGAACGTTCCTTATAATCACTGATTTCTTTACTTGCTCCCTCGTTCAACAGCAGCTCAACTGCTTCAACATGCCCTTCCGATGCCGCAAGAAACAGTGGTGTCTGGTTCTGAAATTAACAAGTTGAGAATGAACGCATATGTGGAGTGCTGAGGGGTGGGGTGAGGTCGAAGGGGGAAGGAGGAGGTTAAAAATGAGAGAAATTCCCGTATTTCGTTTGTGCAGCTGTGGCGAAAAGAAACCTGTAGGGAATCTAGATTGTCTGTAGGGGAAAATATAAAGAATGCATTATTTGAACAAGTCACATGAAGTTGAAAAATAGCACGGTGACATGAAAACAAGATATAGTTTGTCTGCATAAATCGATGATTTCTGAAATGTTCTAGAGTTTTTGAGCTTCGAATATCGTCATTTCCGGTCAAAGGGTCTAATTCATATTCAAAAAGTGAGAGTGGAATGAAGCCAGCCAGCTAAGGGAGAGAGAAGCGAGAAACAGCAACAAAGCAGATGCTTAAACCTTGACCTGTCGTCTAATCAGCGTTCGTGATATTCACTATGCTACTGTACCACAAAGCTTTCATTTCTCTTCTTTCTAATCGTTCCTATGCGAAAAAAAGTGCCAATATCTCATTGCACGGCAGACTGGTTAACGCCCGCAACAACATGCAGCTTCGAGATGAAGTGAAGAGGATTCTGCGGAAGGGTAGAATATCTCCACCACGATAACACCACCAACGGGTACGTTCATCATTTTTGACCATTGCTAATTACATAACACAAGTACTGTTTTGAATCGACCGACTACTTTGGAGTGAGGTCGAACTTAGAAACCATAAAGATTCCTAGAAGAGACAACTATCCGGCCGAATTGTGCCATGTTGGCATCTAAAGTATCAAGATTTCTATAGGTAACTTTTTAAAATAAGTCGACGAATGACTTATTCTGATGAATGATAGAATAGTAATTTCTTGCCGTTGTTAAGGAAAAAAGCCAACAGAAATGTGGTCTTGTTGGTCAGTTGGTGAAGAAACGCTCACTATTGCCGTATGAGCATTGGGTAACTTTCATTAACATATTTAAATTTAAAAAAAAAAGAAACTGATGCCACGCTCAGCAACAATTTAGGGGTCACTACAAGCTGAGTATCACGCTCAAGGACTAGCGAATAATAGTTTTCTTTTGTACTTGAAAAAACGCTTGTTAAAAGAGTGAAATTCTGAATACGCACAATCGACCCAATGTTTAGACGTTCTCATTTTGACTGCACCTTTGGGCACAAATTATGGGCGTCAATTAACGGCGATGAAGAAAGCAACATACGAGAACGTCTTGCGCATCCTTGTTTGCACCCGATCGAATCAAAAAACGAATCATATCAAGATTACAAAGTTGCGCTGCAAAATGCAACGCTGTTCTTCCGTTATAGTTTGGTTTCACTTTTCGACCGTCAACGCTCACATCGGCACCAGCATGGATCAGCAGTTCGGCGATTTCCACACCGATCAACTCATGCTTCGCACAAATCATCAACGGTGTACAGTTGCTTTCGTCTAACGTATTTACCTTGAATTCAAGACAAAATGATATTTCCATAGCGAAAAATTTCGCCTCACTTTTGCGTCAGGTTATTGGCATTTAAAGAGTAAAAATTTTTGCTGACAATTGCTTTACATATGTCGTCGATTCATGGCCAATTCCGACAAAAGAGAAAATGGCAACTTCTATACCGTTGCTAAGAAACAATTTGCCGATAAAAATGTGATATTTTTGGCAACTAAAATCGGTAAAAATTAAGCACGGTACGTTCATCATTTTTGACCATTGCTAATTACATAACACAAGTACTGTTTTGAACCGACCGACTACTTTGGAGTGAGGTTGAACTTAGAAACCATAAGGATTCCTAGAAGAGACAACTATCCGGCCGAATTGTGCCGAATGTTGGCATCTAAAGTATCAAGATTTCTATAGGTAACTTTTTAAAATAAGTCGACGAATGGCTTATTCTGATGAATGATAGAATAGTAATTTCTTGCCGTTGTTAAGGAAAAAAGCCAACAGAAATGTGGTCTTGTTTGTCAATTGGTGAAGAAACGCTCACTATTGCCGTATGAGCATTGGGTAACTTTCATTAACATATTTAAATTTTAAAAAAAAAAGAAACTGATGCCACGCTCAGCAACAATTTAGGGGTCACTACAAGCTGAGTATCACGCTCAAGGACTAGCGAATAATAGTTTTCTTTTGTACTTGAAAAAACGCTTGTTAAAAGAGTGAAATTCTGAATACGCACAATCGACCCAATGTTTAGACGTTCTCATTTTGACTGCACCTTTGGGCACAAATTATGGGCGTCAATTAACGGCGATGAAGAAAGCAACATACGAGAACGTCTTGCGCATCCTTGTTTGCACCCGATCGAATCAAAAAACGAATCATATCAAGATTACAAAGTTGCGCTGCAAAATGCAACGCTGTTCTTCCGTTATAGTTTGGTTTCACTTTTCGACCGTCAACGCTCACATCGGCACCAGCATGGATCAGCAGTTCGGCGATTTCCACACCGATCAACTCATGCTTCGCACAAATCATCAACGGTGTACAGTTGCTTTCGTCTAACGTATTTACCTTGAATTCAAGACAAAATGATATTTCCATAGCGAAAAATTTCGCCTCACTTTTGCGTCAGGTTATTGGCATTTAAAGAGTAAAAATTTTTGCTGACAATTGCTTTACATATGTCGTCGATTCATGGCCAATTCCGACAAAAGAGAAAATGGCAACTTCTATACCGTTGCTAAGAAACAATTTGCCGATAAAAATGTGATATTTTTGGCAACTAAAATCGGTAAAAATTAAGCACCAGTAAGTTGTGTAACGCCAAAAACTCATCCGAAAAATTACTATTGAAACGGATAACGATTCGGAATCTCTAAAGACAATAGTAAAGTATTTGTGGTTTTATTGGTGATTGCGCCGAATACCCAATGGACTAGCTTTTTAAATGTCAAAAAACCTCGTCGTCGTAGCCACCCGTTTAATAAATCTTATAGGATAGACAGACAGTTCTAAATGGGCAACACCTCACCATTCTTGATTGATTGTAATATTTATGTGATTTGTGACTGGATCTTCCACGAGTTCAATGATCCATTTGACTTATCGATTATAAGCCAAGTTTCTTTTTCCTATGTTTCGTGACGACAATAATTGCGTTTAAGACAACACAAGGAAAAGAATATAGATTTGAAACTTCAAGACAAAAATGAAAAAGTTCATATATCTATATATCTAAAGAATCCTTAAAAGTCCGAAATAGAAGTGGAACTTACATTGGTATTTCGATCCGTAAGAAGAATGTTTACTAGAGGAAGTGCAGAAAGTGCTACAGCATGATGTAGAGCTGTACGTTGTTTGGCATCTTGTAAATCCGAATCTGCACCCCTCTCCAATAGATAGCGTACTACGGCACAACGTCCAGCTTTCACTGCCAACATTAAAGCACTCTCTTCATTGTCATCCTGCTCATCGATTAATGCACCCGCATTCAGAAGATATTTGATATCGTCGATCGTCACACATTCTGCCTTCATTAAATTGACCGATGTCCGCATCAGCGGTGTACGTCCGACTTCATCGCGGACGTTCACACAGCTAACGTTCACCTGAAAACAATGAATTTTTGTAATGAAGGAAACGACTCTGTAAGTACTTCAGCAAATGTCTGTACTTAAACCAATGTGCTCATCATGCAATACGATACCTCTAAAGCCTTCATGCAAGTGTTACAGTTTTTTCTCTTCTTTTCGTATATGTGACCTACAGCACAAAATACTTGCTCAGGCAGCCCAATTTCCCCTCTCACTTGCTTTCAAACGAACTATCTCGCTAGTACTGTACGATTTCTCGTTAAAAGAATTTGCATTCATTAAAGCAAATATTTTAAGTGCATAGGGTTGGATTTGCAAACGTCGTAGCCATATAAATGTATATTTAGTACGCATCTTTTTAGCGTGTGTGGACTTTAAAAATCAAATAAATAAAGTGTACTTATAGAAATGAAATAAATAAAGTGTACTGAGCAGTACTGTTTTTTTTAATTTTTTTTTTCAGCCCAATACTCGCCAGTATTTCAAACTACAGATTTCTCGTTAAAAGAATTTGCATTCATTAAAGCAAATATTTTAAGTGCATAGGGTTGGATTTGCAAACGTCGTAGCCATATAAATGTATATTTAGTACGCATCTTTTTAGCGTGTGTGGACTTTAAAAATCAAATAAATAAAGTGTACTTATAGAAATGAAATAAATAAAGTGTACTGAGTCCAAGATGATAACGATCGTACCGGTAGTGAGATCGCTGCCGTACTGGAAGCCTCAATGTGAAGCTGGGTGGTCCAGCGATTCGTCTCATTGGGTAATTCAGAAAAACGAATCGGTGAAAGTGGTACGCTGTTGTCTTCACGAGGGAATAGTTCAGGTACGGTAAGTGGAACAATGTTTGGAAGAATTCTCTTCGAGATCGTTCCTTTTTCCAAATCAAAAACACCTTTCTCGATGCCGCATTCGCTCAAATTCGCATTCGATGATGTATCTGAAAGTTGCGATATCACTGCGCTTTAAGAGGTTATAAAAGACAATCCGAAATTCCAAAATCGACAAAGATACCTCGGCATATTTATGTTTCAAAAGAAATCACAGGTGAGCTTAACTTCCTTTTCCCCCTTCATTCACTTAACCATCCCCCATCTGCAATTTCGGAATTTGGCTTGCCATTTCAATTTTTCGCCATGCCATTTTATCGATCTGCATTCTGATTTTAGTTCTTTTTTTTCATGCTATTTTATTCACTTGCGTCTATTATCCCCACAACTGGGAGATACTGAATTCTCGTATCAGCGAGGCACTCTTTACATCTCGTCTTCAAGGTCAAATGCATTGTAAATCGACTCAATTTTCAATGTAACTTATCATATATCTTCGAATAATATTTGGTAAATCATGCGTACAAAACTTTTTAAAAGTGACATAAATATGTTCAAGACAATGTGATAAATGCGACAATCGTGCGGTCAGGAATTCGCTACATTCTTCACATTTATTCGAATGACATTTGCGTAGAATTGAGCCACAGGCCCCATAAAAATTATTACTGCTAACGCACCCATCCCCTACCTACGAAGTTCATCGAAACATGAAATCGACTTTAGAATTTAAAACGCACAGCTATCGTTGAGCGGTGGAAACCAAGTTTTGGTGACGTGAACCATTTTCCTTTTGCGAATCAGCTGAATTGCGAGAAGGCTAATGATAAGTGTGCCCATCGTGGCGATAGTCAGCAGCAAAATTTTGTTGCGCATCCCATTGTCATTCGGTGGAATTTCAGCTCTAGCTGAATATACCGGAATCTTCAACTCTTGAAGCACCTGTAACAAATAACAAAAGCATACCTTCAACTTAGCCTTAACATTGCTGATCCTAGCACTACCCTTTGAAGGCTTTTTGGAGGAGAAGGTTTAAAGGCGGTCCAAAATTTCCTGTCGCAAAAGCCTAGAATTCCCAAAGCCTAGAATGCGGAGTTTTCACTCTAGAGAAAATTCTAAAAAATCACTAAAGAAGCAAAATTTCCGCCGTTTCCGATATATTTTTGCACTCGCTCAGATTCTCCACTGAGATTTGCAGTTCATAAATTTATTTCCTGCACCCATCACTGCCTCAAAACAAAATGAATTTATGCTACGCCTTAAAAGTAAGAAGCCACAAAATTAACTCGGCAAAAGCCCGCAATGTACAAGCAAAAAAAATTAGATAACCAATATCTCCAAATACCGTCGTAAGTGCGTTCTAGCGACTAAAAACGGACCGTGAAGTAAGAAAATCGTGACAAATGGAATCGAAGTCTCTGATGATCCTAATGATAGTGATAATGATAATGATGGTAACACCCTAATGATAATGAAGTCCCTAATGATGGTCGTTATACTTGTTAAATTCAAAGAGGGAGGAAATCTTTAAGAAATCGAAGTGATACCTAAGCGTGCAGAAAAGTGCCTAACGCTTTCATCGATTTATGAGAGATGGGAGAGAATTTAAAATATCTAGCCCTGTCTAGCACTCGACCAACCTGTTCAAGATACCTCGAAAAATGTGCTAACAATAGCCTCTAAGATAAGCTGCATATTTCATATTCCCCTAATCGACATTATTTGATGAACTTATCTGCTGGAACAGCGATACTTGTACGTATGTAATACATTTGATAGTATATTTAGCTATTTAAAGTAATTATATAAAATACAACTGCAACTCACATGGTTCGCATAAGCAGCTCCCAGATATGCTGCCACATCATTCAGACTTGTGAAGCAGTCATCGGCGAGACATAAAGACGTGTCGACAGTTAATACGACCAGAGTGCCTCTCATTGCACTTCCTAAACGAGAAGTTTCTATTTGAGACAGGAGAAGAGGAGTGGGAGGAGAGCGCTGCGTATTTCAGTTGCAGCAGGAAAGCTCGATTTCTTTTCATTCTTAACTGTTAGAGCGCTTTAAATGCTGAATATTCAGCTGCAGTAGGCAAGGGGTCCCTACGGCGCACGAAAGGGTATCTCGTAGAAGCGTTGTACGAAAGCAACTAACGCTGATGCATGTACGTTTCGGATTCATTGGCCGAAGAACTCTTGAATAAGTTTTCCAATCCGCCTTCTAAGTTCCAGCCAAAGATCATTGGATCTCCATTTTCCACTGCAACTTGTACGGATGCTCGTAAGGTGCGACTCAAAACGAATAGAAATGCGGATGCTCGAGCCAGGAACTCGCTCGGATCAATGAGAAGTATCAGCATCAAGTGTCCAGGTAACTGCAACTAAAGTTCATTTAGAGAATTATTATACGATGAACTGAATAGGAAAATATATGGAAGTCGATACGAAAATATGATATTTTTAAAATGGGAATTGATTCTGACCTTATTTGCACAATTCAGTAAAACAGTTCTCGTAGTAACTTCAACGACCGTTTATTCCAATTCAACCCTATTAAGTTTTGATTTTCACAAGAACAGTTTTAAAAAAAAAAGGAAACTGAGAAACTCGCTCCATTAATTAATCTAATTCGCCCGAATAAAACATGTTTATCGGTTCATTTAAAAGAACAGTAACAACTCTGAGTAAAAATGATGTTGCCAATTCTACGCTCATCCAGCCACTAATCCTTACATATGTTTAACGTTGTGTTAAATCGGATCGGGACGATGTGCTGGTGGTGATCAACTGGGGCAAAGAAGCTGTGTATCACATTTCACTTGTTTGAATCGTTCATACATTTAATTGTGTTTACGTTTTATTTGCTGCAAATATATCAACTTTTCGTTTTGAAACCTTTGTAAACGTATTTCTTTATTTTGCATTATGCAATAAATAATTCCACTGAACGAAAAAGAACATACTTTTCCGCTTGTTTGGGCCAATTGAGAAACAAAAATGTCATACCTTTGTGTGAAAGTTCGGTGAGCTCAAGTGAAA
>JPKZ01000619.1:214917-230763 GCA_000803305.1 Toxocara canis
GGTGGAGAGAGGGGGGGGGGGGGGGGGGGGGAAGGGGGATGAGGGAGTACGGACACTAACTTTCTGAAGGAAAGAAATGAATCTAAGGTAACATCATACTGAGATGGGCGAACTGAACTGGAAGGTTTAAGCTAGTTGTTGAATGTTGTTGACATATTTACACCTGTGAATATAACCTGCTTGATCACACATTTCCTCTTTTGAGGTTTATATGTGAAGGGAATCCAGCAACCCTGAAGTATATACGGGATAAAGAAATAAATAAATGATGAACGCTTACGTGGATGGTGCATCACAGTGCAAGCAAAAAACCAAATCACACGCCTCACAATAGAGTAACTGTTCTTGTTGGTGTACAGAACAATTTGGTACAACATCTCGACGCTGTTTTTGCATTAGATCGAGTAGTTGATTGATGAGAAACGATGATGGGAATGAGACAACGCCACCGGCTGGCAACATTGCCATCTCACGACACATCGGACATCGCATTACACCGGTCTCCAACACCTCAAAATTGAAAATATCTCCATCTGAACCGATAACAAATATCGGCTCGCACCATATCCGTTTCATTACTTCAAGTCGGAAATATTTTTCACTCTAATTTTCTTTTATTTTCTACCTGAAAAAAACATTTCTGTTCCAGGTGCCATTATTTATTAAATGTAATGAGAAACTATGGGGTCTAAGGATTAGAAAACGGGACAATTTCTCGTCATATTTAAGGAAAATCTGATGGCATACTGAACGGTCTTAACTGACAAAAATCAATCGATAATGTTCACTTTAGAAGCATCTTAAAAGACTCATTACAAACACATTGCCAACACTTATCATTCCACCGGCTAGTTATCCGCTTCGTGGTCCTTAATTCGTGCTACCAAGCAAATCATGTGAAAATTTTCCGGTCCAAAAAATCTAATGCGAAAGTATCAGAGTACCGTTCAGTACAGAACAGAACATACCGCCTAACTGTACGTAAATCGGTTGCACTTGCTAGCTTAGCCAAGCAACGTCGAATATAAGTGAAAAATAAAGAAATAAAAAGAGATAAATTTTAAAAAAAACCTGCGCCATCTGAGCCATCCGTTCGAGGCATCTCAAGCAAACCGTATGCGAGCATGGTAGTAGCTTTGCCTTGCGTTTCTCCTCAAAAATTTGGTACACAATGACTAACAACGAATTTCTTAGCAAAAAAAAAATGAAAAAGAAAAGAGGATGAGGAAAACTTTCAGAAATTTATTAGAAAAGGGAATTTCGTAAAAAAAGATGCGCAATCGTTAATTGATAATTAAGACAGATATTAGGCAATAAATCGTCAAATCGTGCTTCCCTAGTTCGACCCCACTGCCAGCAGTGAGTGCCTACTTTCGAAGCTCACAAATCGTTGCTAGATTTCTTAAGCGTATCTTTTAGAGTTGATTCGCAAAGAACTGTTTTCGATAAAATAAAAATCTTGTCACTGACAATCTGCTTATGCGACCGATGCATGGGAGGAGGATAGGGAGGGGACAGGAAGGGGGAGGAAGTGGGAGGGAGGCTTTCAGGATTACAGTGTTCGTTTCTTCGCAAAAAAAAAGAGTAGCGGCGATCTGGAGTTGCAATCCACTTAAGCAGCAACGCCGAAATCAAAAGTCCATAGCAAACCGAAAACTATGGCGCCGACAACGGCCCAGTACATACTTCACACACGTCATACTTCAGGGTCTCTGTCTTAGACATATGACGGGAAGCTCGATCATTGTTTTCGTTTAAATTTTGCTCCCCGAAGACGAACAGCCATGAACTAAGCTTTGTTTACGAGATCAAAGCGATATCACCACGACTAAATTATCTTACTTCCCTGTTCTAAGCGATCACATAGCCGATAACTGCGAGGAGAGATGGATCGAGTTCTGCTTTGCTCCACGTTAAGTGCAAGCATTCGGAAGTATAAACGGCTCATCGGGAATTTTGACCTGGGTCCGTTTGCTTTTCTCGCTCATCACACACTCAGAAGTGTGGTCTTGCAAAGGTCCTCTTCGTTCACCACGGATGTTTAAAAGCTTGTTCGGAAAGATGGCCTAAGAAATTACGGTAAACTAATCTACACGTTCCACTAGTCACTCAGTGAAATGTGTCATTCAGTGCGCAACAAGGGGCTACAATCAAACACATAAATCAGTTCAACTTGTTATCCTCAGTTAACCCGTTCCCGCTCCCCTTCTAAGCGCAGCCGAATAAGTGCCTCCACCATAATTTAATTCCCTTTCTTCCATCTTCGACAACACGATGCAATATGGTAAGGACTTCTATACTAAAAAACATCACTTCAACATGTTCCTTTCCTGCCGCCGCCTTCTCCTTTCAGATAAATCTCCCCCCGGAAAGCTCCGAACTTTAAAACTTCCAAGGGCCTTATTCGAGAAAGTATAATACACTATTCCGCGCCCTTCAAGCTGATTGCTGATGAGGGACGCCAAAACCGGCTGAAGTGAACGTGGCGTTAACTCCCACGTAGAACAAAAGGTTCAGTGCAAGTATATTTTAACGAAAACTTATTGGCTATTGCAACTGTCAAAGTGATTCTAACGGATAAAAGAAGACAACTGGGACATTTTATTTATCCATTCGGCAATTGACTGCAGAATTTGAGATAAGTGAACTCACTAAGTTCAAATGACGGGTATTTCGAGATAGCATAAAATGTTTACTGAGAAAGTCACTAACCTGATCGTAGGTGCACAAACATGTGGCACAGGTGAGGAATGATTCCGAGAAGTCCTCCAGATTAATATTGACCGTCTCTACCAACGTACTGGCCATCTGGCCTCATGCCAGGCTGACGTCCCTCCACTCGGCGGCACAGCGCACAACGCACACGCCGCTTTTTATCGACTCTTCAGCCTTTGTTGCTCGCATGCGCATCCAACCGGAACGCTTGCGAGTACGGAATTGGATTTCGCTGAAAACTCGGAAAAGCGGAAAATCTCATGCATCGATTTTGTGAGTCTAGGAAGCGCATGATCCAACTCTGTACATCTCGCATGCGCATCCAACCGGAACGCTTGCGAGTACGGAATTGGATTTCGCTGAAAACTCGGAAAAGCGGAAAATCTCATGCATCGATTTTGTGAGTCTAGGAAGCGCATGATCCAACTCTGTACATCTCGCATGCGCATCCAACCGGAACGCTTGCGAGTACGGAATTGGATTTCGCTGAAAACTCGGAAAAGCGGAAAATCTCATGCATCGATTTTGTGAGTCTAGGAAGCGCATGATCCAACTCTGTACATCTCGCATGCGCATCCAACCGGAACGCTTGCGAGTACGGAATTGGATTTCGCTGAAAACTCGGAAAAGCGGAAAATCTCATGCATCGATTTTGTGAGTCTAGGAAGCGCATGATCCAACTCTGTACATCTCGCATGCGCATCCAACCGGAACGCTTGCGAGTACGGAATTGGATTTCGCTGAAAACTCGGAAAAGCGGAAAATCTCATGCATCGATTTTGTGAGTCTAGGAAGCGCATGATCCAACTCTGTACATCTCGCATGCGCATCCAACCGGAACGCTTGCGAGTACGGAATTGGATTTCGCTGAAAACTCGGAAAAGCGGAAAATCTCATGCATCGATTTTGTGAGTCTAGGAAGCGCATGATCCAACTCTGTACATCTCGCATGCGCATCCAACCGGAACGCTTGCGAGTACGGAATTGGATTTCGCTGAAAACTCGGAAAAGCGGAAAATCTCATGCATCGATTTTGTGAGTCTAGGAAGCGCATGATCCAACTCTGTACATCTCGCATGCGCATCCAACCGGAACGCTTGCGAGTACGGAATTGGATTTCGCTGAAAACTCGGAAAAGCGGAAAATCTCATGCATCGATTTTGTGAGTCTAGGAAGCGCATGATCCAACTCTGTACATCTCGCATGCGCATCCAACCGGAACGCTTGCGAGTACGGAATTGGATTTCGCTGAAAACTCGGAAAAGCGGAAAATCTCATGCATCGATTTTGTGAGTCTAGGAAGCGCATGATCCAACTCTGTACATCTCGCATGCGCATCCAACCGGAACGCTTGCGAGTACGGAATTGGATTTCGCTGAAAACTCGGAAAAGCGGAAAATCTCATGCATCGATTTTGTGAGTCTAGGAAGCGCATGATCCAACTCTGTACATCTCGCATGCGCATCCAACCGGAACGCTTGCGAGTACGGAATTGGATTTCGCTGAAAACTCGGAAAAGCGGAAAATCTCATGCATCGATTTTGTGAGTCTAGGAAGCGCATGATCCAACTCTGTACATAATGGAAAGCTTGACATTTGAGAGTAAGCAGCAATAGCAGATGCCATCGTCGTTCCCCTATCGGCAAACAGCACCACCTCTATCTAGGCCGATCGATGGCGATGCAATGTGCATACTCAGTGCGGTTGAAAAATATCATCGAAATGCCCAAATTAGCTGTCAGCTGCCATCAATGACAGAATCGGAGAAATATTTAAAAAAAAAAAGAAACATTAAGTTATCAGAAACTATCGTAGTTGTTCCTTGTTCAGAATTACAGTGTACTGCACTTGCTCTCTGTACAGAATTCTACTAAACTGTACTTGTTCGTTGCTCAAAATTCTACTTTGTTCCTCAGTAGTTTCCATTTGATTTTAACGTTGCATTAGTATGACTGCTATACACATCGACGTTCTTCCTGCACATATAGCACATGAAGACGGCCTCGATTCATGAAGGCGTCTGTTGGTCAAGCGAACTGCAGGTGTTCTTCTTGAACTTTGTACAACAGAAATGGCATCATGCGCAAGTATTTTGGTCATAATTTGAGTCAACGTAGAAATATCCGACAATTCGAAATGCACTTACGATGCTATCACCGTGGAATAGCGATACGCAATGTTTAACTTTTATATTTATGCGCCAACATATCCTCTTTGTACATTTGCAAGCTTCGCAACTAACGTTTGATGACGTTGCAGTGTTTGTAGTAAACTTAGTCAAAGAGGATTTGTTCAGAGAAGGAGAGCAATAAGAATTCACGTTTTTTTTTCTTTTTCCTTTTTTTTTAAATCAGAATCGAACCCATCCATATTAATGGGGATATTGCTGGATCATAATCAGGTGAGGATTTTCTAGCATATTCGAGAGGGCATGATCAAGCTTAGCTTAACTGATAGCATGAGAAGTGAAAGTACCAGATGAATGATGGATCCAGCTTAGCGCTTGCGAAGTGTACGTTGACTGGAGTTGCTTGGCGTATAGTGAGTGTGTGGGTTTACTCTGCAACGCGAGACACACACATACGACACCAAACACATCGCGATGCTGTCACCCACCCTTCTGCAGTGTCATTTGACGTGCGCTCCTCGGTCGCGTGCTATTTTCACTGTATCGGCGGCCTTGAGTGAACCGATTCTCGCCCGTCTTGTGCTGAAATGCGATGTGCACATCTGTGTGTCGATGTTAGCCGTTCAAGTTGTGAATGGGTTATGCAAATGTCTGTGGAACTTTTCGTTTTGGTTCGCTGAAAACCATTTTTTTTCTTTCCATTTTCTGAAAACTTTTCTTTCCATTCCATGAAATAAAAAATTTTCATTTTGTCCCCATAATCAACGATATGCTATATGAATCGAACTTTTTGAAATGCTAGTCAAGGTTCGTTCATCTGCAATGAAACATACAGTTTATTGTACCGCTTACTCAGTCGCCGTTTCTAGCAACTCATTATTTAATGCTGAGACAGTTTTCACGTCCATCTTGCAAAAATGTTGTTTGCTGAAGTAGAAGGTTGCACTCGAATTCACTCCCGTTTTTGAGTGTAATACTTCATACAAGCTGCACCCTCTAGCCAGATGGAAACGCTAGATCCCATACGCCACAATTCGTGGTTATGCATTGTGGGGAATAGATCATTATTTGGCTAGTTTTTTAATGAGATGCTAGTCAAGGTTCGTTCATCTGCAATGAAACATACAGTTTATTGTACCGCTTACTCAGTCGCCGTTTCTAGCAACTCATTATTTAATGCTGAGACAGTTTTCACGTCCATCTTGCAAAAATGTTGTTTGCTGAAGTAGAAGGTTGCACTCGAATTCACTCCCGTTTTTGAGTGTAATACTTCATACAAGCTGCACCCTCTAGCCAGATGGAAACGCTAGATCCCATACGCCACAATTCGTGGTTATGCATTGTGGGGAATAGATCATTATTTGGCTAGTTTTTTAATGAGATGCTAGTCAAGGTTCGTTCATCTGCAATGAAACATACAGTTTATTGTACCGCTTACTCAGTCGCCGTTTCTAGCAACTCATTATTTAATGCTGAGACAGTTTTCACGTCCATCTTGCAAAAATGTTGTTTGCTGAAGTAGAAGGTTGCACTCGAATTCACTCCCGTTTTTGAGTGTAATACTTCATACAAGCTGCACCCTCTAGCCAGATGGAAACGCTAGATCCCATACGCCACAATTCGTGGTTATGCATTGTGGGGAATAGATCATTATTTGGCTAGTTTTTTAATGAGATGCTAGTCAAGGTTCGTTCATCTGCAATGAAACATACAGTTTATTGTACCGCTTACTCAGTCGCCGTTTCTAGCAACTCATTATTTAATGCTGAGACAGTTTTCACGTCCATCTTGCAAAAATGTTGTTTGCTGAAGTAGAAGGTTGCACTCGAATTCACTCCCGTTTTTGAGTGTAATACTTCATACAAGCTGCACCCTCTAGCCAGATGGAAACGCTAGATCCCATACGCCACAATTCGTGGTTATGCATTGTGGGGAATAGATCATTATTTGGCTAGTTTTTTAATGAGATGCTAGTCAAGGTTCGTTCATCTGCAATGAAACATACAGTTTATTGTACCGCTTACTCAGTCGCCGTTTCTAGCAACTCATTATTTAATGCGGGGAAGGAGCGGAGGAGATGGTAGTAGGAAAAGGGGTGGATGAGGCTGGGTAGGAGTGGAAGGAGGCAAGGTGTGTTTTTGAGCATTGTTAATTGATAAAGTCGTATATATGCTGTACTAATTATGCATTTGGTCACTAACCAGATCGCTTCAGTGGAGATCGGGTTCAGTCTCTTGTGTCTTTCTGTTTTCGCTCTAGCGCATCAAACAAGGGTCTGTTCAATTACGCTAGAGCGATCGTTACGCATGTTGGTTAAACACCCACTGTGTGTGCATTATGAAGATAGTTTTATACAGCTATGTTTGACGTTTCCATGACACCTACCTTTGACGCCTGCTCGTCGCATCTTTTCGTTGATGTTACAGTGCTGTTTTTTTTTAATAGCTGTTTGAGCGTTCTCTTCCTTGGACGTTTAGTTGTATGCACGCAACTAAAACGTCAACTCGACTTCCGTCATCGAAAAAGCAACTTATCAAAAACGGGATGCCTTTATTAAATTCCCATTTCGTCACTGTGTTCCACAGTGCGCATTGCATTTTCATGACGATTCATGATTTTCACCGTACGGAATTAATTAATTTGGCTTCTTAGCTAAATTGGCTAAATTAACTTGTTACTGTTGTTGGTTTATTGTGAAGTTGTTCATCGTTGATGGTTACTTCTATATTGTCATCGAAACTGTTTTTTTTTCTCATTAGGCTAGCAGTTATTTCGTGCAAATTGCATATATGTAGTGAACGCAGTAGCTTTATCTTTATTTTCATTCGCAGATTTCGAAAGAATTTTTAAAAGAAACTAAGCGCTTAGAAACGTTGAAAAAGGAAATGTTAACTGCGTAGGCTCATATGGCTGATTCTTCAACTTGCGTGGCCGACAAATGCGCCACCGGACAAAAGCATCGGAAGGCAACTTTGCTTAATTAGCAGCATTTTAGCTTAATATATAGAACGGTTGTAATTAATGGACGATAATGGTGTTATAATTTAAAATTTAAGTTTTGAAAAAATTTAATTTCAGGTTTAAGTATAATTTAAAGGGTTATCCTTCCCATATTCTTTCTTAATATTCAAACGTTAATGTTTTATGTAACACGTGATTTTTCAAACTTATCAAGTTTATCGTGTTTTTTCTTCACACATGGCAACATGATAGACTTGTCTGTTGGCGCTTGTGTCGAACGGGGGGCGCATTTGTCGTCGATGCGTTTGTCGCGAGTATGTTTAACTCTAACTGTTGCATGTATAACGGCACAACGGATACTGTTGATATCAGCGAGCGCTTTACAAATACTCTGTTAATGTTTATAAGCGCCGAATTGTTTGCTGCATCTCAAAGCTGTTGCTCCATGTGATTCACTCAGTGCATGATCAATTGTGTAAAGCGCGCATGTGTCAATATGGAATCGCCCATATCGGTTTGATAACTGTTTCGATAGGCGCTCATGTACTTTGAAATGTGTTGTACCGTTGGAAGTTTCCATGCGTTGAATCGAGCGAATGAAATAGTGTCGCTAATGAGCGGAAATAAAACAACTGTACGATGATTAGGATAGGGAAACTTTCAAAATTTAGTGAATTGCCAGGAGCACTGTTAGGCCTCGTTAGGCCAAAGGAGGATGGGGAGAGGGTGAGACAACTGGTATGCAGGATCAGATGAGGAATGCTTTTCTACGAAGAATTCTCCCTCAACATAATTGCGCACTCTAAAGCGGCAACATCGTTTATATGCGTGTTCTGTGAACGATTCAAAGCGCATGGCAACAGTGTAATCAGTTACGATTAGGTAGAATTTGACTTTTGAAGGTAATATGGATGACCGTCACCAAATTCGAAACGACAGTGTAGCGGCGACGTCCTATGGCGGGATTGGAGAGGTAGAAACAACGGTTGGTGTTAGCAACGTGGTCGCCGCTCAGCCATCGACCAGTAACGGTGTTGTTGGTGGCAGTGGAAAGCCTGATAAAGCACCACTCATTTTAGATAAGTTTCTTTTCTGAATTCTTTTGAGTGACGCCGCGAAGGTAGTACCGTTTTTGGGGCACATGCGGGCGTTCTTGTTGGCCACCTTTTGCGTCAGTAAACAAACAAAATGAGCCTCAAGACCTCAGGATTTTCCTTCCTAGGAGTCCCGAAGGTGAAGTCCGTTTTGCCACTGTTTTCGGATACATGGTGAAAACTTGGAAGTAAACTCTACCCTCCCTCTCCCTTCTCCTCCCTAACCCCCTCCCCTCGATCCTTATAAGCCTTTGTCGAACGTGCACTTTGGGGGTTTGAAACTTTGTAAGCTCCTCAAAAACGGCACCGAGTCGATTACGCTGTGGGACACTCTTCTTTGCCTCACTTAAACTGAACCTTTCGATTTCGCTTTGATGAAGGCGCACGTTGAAAATCCATATATGTCGATGAGGATATGACATGGATTGGTTTCGCATGCTCTTACTGAACGCATTTCTTGTTGAAATCCTTGGCTGTCTGAGACATATAAAGCAACTGATTGGGAGGAGATAGAGGGCGCCCGGACTTTCGCTGTGGTTTTTGGCTCCGTCGATCATCGTTCCAATCTTCGGGAAAATGAACGGAATGTAAAATGTTTCGCCGTAGTTGAAGAAGCAGAAGAACAACGAGCATTATTTTAAATAATGAGGTAAGTTAAACTGTGTGAACCAAATGCGTATTTAAAGGGAAAGCAATGATTGAAAAGAACGAGTTTGATAGTGTGGAGGACCATAAACCGTTGATTAAATTCCACGGCGCCATTTTTTCGAGGCGAGGAACTCCTCTTAATTTTTTGAGGCGAGGAATTCCTCACAACTTTTCGATGCGAGGAATTCCTCATCGACGAAAGTGATTTATGACCAACCTCAGTGTTGGAATACGAGAAACGAGTGAGACGTATGGGCTAATGTTCTTGGGCTACAGTTTAAGTGAATTCAGCGAATATTTGCTGCTAACAATTTACGATTTGCGCGTTCGGTTCGATTTAGCTCGAACTGTGTGCTAGCAAGATTGGATGAAGATGTTCTAGTTAGCTATTCTTATAAGGGATGAATGCACATTGGTGCTGACACATAACGATCTTTGCAGTACTGCTGGTAGGCGTGGAAGGAGAATGGTCTAGTTTTTGGACGGCTTCCCCATAATGGGATGCATAGGGATGGCTGATGAGGTCAAAAATCTTTATTCGGCCTGTTCTATTCTCCATCAAGGATCCAATGGAGCACGTTTAACTGTTCACAACCTCACCCTATCTCTCTTAACCTCCCTCTCCTTCCCTTCCGCTTAAACATCCACTTCTTGGAGTTTTTTTTGTTGCTCACTTGCTAGAACCCTTTGATAGGCGCGTATGTATTTGTCTTCTTTGCGCAGTGCTGCTGTTCAAGGGCTTTTTTTTGCAAAATCAGCTTGGGAAGGTCGTGATGGTTTCTTGGAAATCATCGAGCTTGGTGATTCAGCCTCCACGGAGGATGAAATGATCGAGACCGGGATTCCTAAGCGGGTTCGCTCAGGTTGCATCAATAGGTGAATAGGATGATTGGTAGTAAAGGGAAGTCATGACCATAGAGAAAAGCCTTGTATAGGGAAATAGGATAGGAATTTTGAGGTTTCTGCGAAACAGAAGTTATGCGCATGTGTGGGGCACACAGGACTGCCTGAAGTGTTTCATGCACCCTCTTTCTTGCATGCCGAGGTGCTAGACCTACGGCTTAGGATGTCCGATCGCTGGTCACAAAGAAAGATTTCAGCGCACTTTTGACTTCTGAGCATTTATGGAACTGATTAAGAAGGCCATTTTTCGCCAACGCTGTGCAGGTATATAACGTTCCAATCCCCTGACGTGCTTTTTTCTGGCTCTGTATATACATATATATGTATATACACATATATATGTATATGTATATACATATATATATATACATGCACATACATATGTATACATATAGCCTTTCTTTCTGTGCGGTAGTTTTGTCTTGAAAGACCGAAGCCAGAGTTATGGAAATTATACGTTTTAATTTACACCCAAACGTTATCTCAAACTTTTTTTGGACGAATTCTTCGGTCCGGGGAGAAGTTTCAGCCTCTTAGAGGGTGAAATTTTGCGCATATTCTGCAACCAGTCGAGGAAAACGAATGTTTAGCAGAACTTTTTGCGAGCAGCAAGATGTTTCATGAAAGCGGCCGATCTGATGAGTGGAGTGGTTGCAGCGCAGCATGTGCCAACGCCTTACCACGCCTTAATTCTTCAGCTTAATGCAGAGTTGCGACTCGTTCCAAATGGAATTTGCATCATGCATAGAGCGTTTGATGAAATGAATAGTCGTAATCGGCTGACTAAGTGCTTCCTATCTGGTCATGTTTGGTGCTCTCGTAAACTACAGTAACTGATCAAAGGGTTAACACGTGACAACCGGGTGTTTGTTTGCGCTTCTGTTATCTTTAAAAATTATTACTTAGTGGGTTAGCTTTTTTTTAAAAAAAAAGTGTTCCGCCCTTAAATCAATCGATAGCAGATCTTGTTTGTCTCTACTATACAAACTACTGCATTCGTTTAAT
Organism: Toxocara canis; assembly: GCA_000803305.1. Taxonomy (NCBI): domain Eukaryota; kingdom Metazoa; phylum Nematoda; class Chromadorea; order Rhabditida; family Toxocaridae; genus Toxocara; species Toxocara canis. The sequence goes on from JPKZ01000619.1 coordinate 226,372, forward strand.
TCAAATAAATTTCTTTTGCTTTTCGTTTTGATCGCAAAACTTGAGGCACATGCAGAGGAGAGCGACTGAACGTGAGCGAGTTCTCCAAATTTATTCTAAAAAAGTTTAGAGAAATATCCAATCAATTCTCCTTAAATTTATCTGAGGATACGCTTTTGAACTGACTGTGAAGCGTAGAAAGGAACCTATGGTAGTGCCATTAACTGAAATAGGATACAATCAGTGGACTGTCAAATTTTGAAAGGAAGACGCAAAGCAACTACTCGAAAAGAAAGCGCTAGCAAATGAAAGAGAAGAAGGGAAGTGAGAAAAAACGCACGCCTAATCTATGCCATACAAACGCACGCATTTTTCATGTAAGAATGGAACGCACGTGCACATCGAAAATGGAACGGAACAGTTACACCTCGGGTACGAAATATGACGTAACGAAAACTGAACCCATAGGGTTACTTGAAATTGAGCTCAATGACAATTGTGATGAATACTTTTATAAAAACAGTAGATAAGAGTGCAGTGAACGTAGGGAAGTGTACCCAAAACTATAAGGGATGAAGGTAAGGCATGAAATCCGTTACTGCTACCTTGGTAGGTCACTGCCTTCATCTGCCCTTTCCTCATTCTCGATCCTCAAGCATATGAGGAGAGCAGCTGTGGAGGGTATTATTGATGCACAGTTAAAAATTCATCAGCACGAGGTCGAAAACTGCACCGATCATTTGCAGTTATGTGAGATGCGTTCTTAAATGAGTCACCAGTAATATCGGAGATGATCGGAAGAAACTAGAGGAGGTCATTGCGATTGCTTTCAGATAGTAACAGCAAGAAAAGTTAAGCGGAAACGTCGCCCAGGTTTTTCATCAGTTCCCTTACAGCTGTCGCTCTGTGGTATAATCTGCCTTATAAACTCATTACTGGTTCACTTAATCGCTTAATTTGTTTCATTGATCAACTAGTGGCAACGCAAATTTGAGGCAATCAAAAACTGAAGAAAGCCCAAAATTACAAATATTTTTGCTCGAATTCGCCTGTATTATGATGCTGTTCGTTTTTCATGAAAAAATTTGTGTTGCAGATGGTGATCTGATGTCTTCAAGCACTTCATCTTATATGGGAACCGATCCACCATATCATCGTGAGCTCTTTTACCCATATTAGTTTACCCATATAGTGTTAAATCTTTTCCAATGTTTTTGAGTAGCACTTACTTACTTGAAGTAGTGAGGAAGTTTTAAATTTTGTTTCGAAATCTGCGAGCATCACATTTCAGCAACGAGCGAATAAGTTTTAGATTCCTTTTTTTTTGAGCGAAACACTTAAAACGGAGGATAATTTAATGAGACGGGAGACTAGTGTTGCCGATTGCCTGCACTATTGTATCTTCACTTTACGCAGCAATACACTCCCTACATAAATCATTACGAGCCATGAGATTAAGTGAAGTCGTGCCAAACTATGCTGAATTAAAACTGCTTCGCAGTAAAACCAGGAAGTGTGAAAGAGTAGACAAGAAAAAATTAATGAAAACACTGTGGGGAATGCACTGAATGCACTATCGATTTGTGTGAGGCGCTGAATCTCCTGTCTTCCCCGTTTTCCTGATTTTCCTTTCTCTACGTATGGAATTTTATGATGATTACGATCATCTATAACGTATATCACGTTTACTCTAAGAGTTTATTCATCGTGTATAATTAAGTTTTCGATATTTATGTAAATAAACTGCACAGTTGATATATGCAGAATCCATATTAATTGCTGTACTTCTGCAACGAATACGATAGGAAGAGGCTGCACGTATATTAATTAAGCGATCCCGGTAGGGCTGTGTAAAGTCGTACGGCTAACAAATTAAGTCATGATCTGGATCCAAAGACTGCAATTCAAATTGTACCGTTTATGTACCGCCTTAGTGGATGGGATAAAGCGTAACTCTTGAAAAAAAGTTATGTATTATATATGTTTTGCATGTCTGTAGTCTTGCTGATTGCCTGGTATAACATAGTAGAGGCTATTATTTGTGCAAACAGTAAATATTGTGATGAAAGAGAGAAAACTTCAGAAGAAAAAGTTTATCTGTTTTGCTTGTGTATCCACTTATGCAATGCTCGTCGAGTTACGACGGTTCAAGTGAAGATATTTCGAACATATGATGACGATATTGATACGGTGAAATTGTAAAAATATTCTAAGTTTCGCACATAAGATAAAACGTAACACCGTAAGCGATACGATACATTGGGAACGATGCCAGGATGTACACATCTTTCGCCTTTTGAGATGCCACTATACAGTACTATTCCATACTGATCAACATTCTGTGAGACTCGTCGGTAGGTCAGGCAATTTCTGACTTACGATATTTGCAAGTACGATGGGGTCGTCGTAACGCGTCTGTGCTGTTACTCAAGGACTAGCTGTATTTGCGTTAGTGCGAATGATAATGATTGTTATGTATTCATGTTTAAAGACTTCTTTACGGCTTTTTAAAAAAACGCTTTATAGCATCGGTGGAATTGAGTGGTGTCTCTCGGCCAAACGGACTATCGACAGTATCGGGTGTTTTTGCACCGGTGGCGCTTTCAATGTTCAGTGTGCTTCTATTCTTGCGGATGGGTAAGTTTTGAAATGTGCATTTTTGAATGAAAATAATTGCTGAACAGATTTGTTATGCCCCCATCCTTATCTTCGTTGAGGTAGGAAAGGGGTGGAGGGACTTCCGAAAACTTTCCTTATTATTTTCCTTCTGTTTATGTTTCCCCAATTTTCGTTATTTTATGTAGAAGTTCCCACTTTTATCGTAAATCGTATTTTGTTTGTGTTTCTGTGGAGTGTGGGGGTATTGTTTATTCGTTTTGCATATGTCTCTCTTTTTGTGTGTTTGAATCTAATAAATTGAGTAAAACAACTCTTTAAGGATTTGTGGTCGGTCAACTTGGATTTCTGTTAACGGTCGGTCAGCTGGTTCTCGCATACGCAATCGTTATGCTTACAGTACTTTCTCTTTGCGCAATTTCTTCGAATGGTGCTATCGAAGGTGGCGGAGTATATTGTAAGTTCTGCATAGCTTGTTCTTAGAGTAATTCTTTTTTTGAGATTCGGTGTGTTTTTTCAAAATGAGGAAACAACAGCATGACTGAAGGAATGAAGCCTATGTTCTCTAAGACGACACGGTGATGATAAAGAAAGAAAGCCGCAAAACTTTTCCGTTTTCAAATGGGACTAATTACGTAGTTCTGTGATCTATTATGCTCTGATATGGCTGTTGAAGGTGGAGAAAGGAATAATTGTTGGAACTGGGGAGGAGGCTTGTTGTTAGAGGTACGATGGAATTGATTTATCTTTATTCACACGAACAAAGGAGGTTGCCTGTGGCGATAAAAGCGAATGGCAACGTCATAATTGCATATGTGTAGATACATTCATACGTACATTGCGCATTTTTCGCAAAAGAACAAGAGGCGATGAACTCTCACTATAAAGAAATCAATCCACTTAAAAGCTTAGAGATACAAGGACTGCAGTTATCGTCAAATGAATTACTGAGTACCAGTATATAATAAAATGGATAAGTAAAGAGATAGAACCGAAGTAATCGAAGACAGGAAATAATTTATGTATTATTTTTACAATGATTTTCTTTTTCTGTCCACGTTATTTTTGATGGTTACCGTACAGAAATCGATATTGCAGATATGATAAGTCGTTCATTGGGCCCAGAATTTGGTGGTGCAATTGGAGTTTTGTTTTTCACAGCGAATGTTTTTTCCTGCGCCCTCTATGTATCCGGTTTCACTGAAGCACTACTTAACAATCTTGGCGAAGGAAGTAAGTTTGTTCGTCTTACTGCTTGTTTTTGCTCTAATAAAGCTTAGCTAATCGATTGTTTGTTTGTGTTGTCATTGTGAAAGACACTAAAACGGCTTAGCCAGTAAACATAGAAGTGCTGCCGCATTGTGCGTTACTGTTATGTTCTACTTATTTCTGGTAGCTGGTTTTCGTCAGCAGCAATAATCTCGCATACTTTTGAACCATCCATCATGCTTCTTATAAATAAGGAATGTCTACATCAAAAACTCCGGAACCGTTGTCGAACTTGAAGCGTTTGAACTCCCTGGCGCTCCGCTCCTTCAGCGAAATTCTTCGGGCACCCCTGACCCCTGGCAAATCTTGAGGAAACAGCCGTATAACAGGAATAAGGGATTATATGAGGAAGTGGGGACAAATGGGAACCCTGTGTTTTGACAGGTAGAATGTGCGCACTGAGAGTTTAGCAGATGAGTGCAACGATTTCATAAAGAATAACGTTCTACAAGGAGCCTTTTCGAAGAGAAAGCTCTGTGACATTTTACGCTCGAACTTGCAATTTCCCTCTCCTCTCTCCTCCCCCCT
>JPKZ01000620.1:0-25422 GCA_000803305.1 Toxocara canis
ACTACCTTTACGACAATACAAAGATGATATAGAGGGATATAATAAGATACAGTCATAATAAAATATTACGTCATAAAAACGGCTAAAGTCAGTAACGGCTAAAAATATTAAAACAACCTTAGTAGCAAGGGCAAACCTACAACACAACATCGCCTGTAAGAAGTGCTGCGTTGGCTGCAAGACTTTGCTTCCTGTAGCTAAAATTATAGGGAATCGGTCTGCCTTGTGTACCCATTTGTCCTTCTCCTGTTGGCTGGAAAGATTTGCCGTTATTCTGCGAGAATAACTTTTGCGTCTAATTGGCTATAACAGTTGAAAGACGATGATGTCCCCCCGCTGGTCAAGATCTGCCACGAAACTCTGAAATCTCGGGTATCTGCCAACGCCACATTTGATAATGAAATAACATGGTTTTCATATACACTGCTTATATATAGTCAACTGAATTCCGCATCGTAGCATATTGCCATTGTTAAATACGATAGTAGTAATAGGGGGTAGTGTATGTTGCGCAGCACTCCGTATTTTGAAGCTGTGCAAATGTCGAAGAGCAGCCAGTGAAGTGTTGGCGTCGTATATTTTTAACCACGGTCACCTGTAGATATCTGAAACCGTGTTTGCTTAATTAATGGGCACGGGGAGTTCCTGTCTATAAGGTGTTACTTGTGCCGGCAAATTAAATGAACACACTTGGTCGAGGTGAATGATTTAGCGTTATTTTGTTTTGCGCCTTCGCGCGATTTCTGCGCATATGCTGCACAACATTTATGGTTGAGCGCAGAGGCAGCAGTCGCGGGTTCTGCATTGCGCCACAAGTTCATTGTAGCTCAGGTGGATATGCTCTTCCGTAGAGATTCTTTTTTCCCCTTTCTCCTTTTCTGTTTATGAAGAATTTTCTTCTTTGAGGTTCTCTAAGTCGAAATTGGAACTGTTTTATGGCATTATGCGATTTCGTCATCCAGAAACAATTTTTGAAGCATTGTTACCTAATCGATTTGAAAACTCAGGCGTATTATCTAAGTTTTCGGTCGAGAGCGCATATACGGGATTGCTTTTACTGAAGCAGGCAAAATGAGGAGAGCGTCTAAAGTAATCCCTAATTGTAATTGACACGATAATTACGATAACGATTTATGTATTGCGTTCCATGTAGGAAATGTTGCGGGAGATTTGATTGTGCGAAAAATGCTTAAGTGACTTTTGCAGCGTTTCCGCTTTATGCGCAATTTGCACTTGGAGTTTCTCCTCTTTTCCTCTTTCTTGTTCATTGTACCGACGTATAATGTGACGGATGACATCTCAGTTGGTGGCTCTTGCAACGGCCTTAACATTTCATTTGAGTCATTTTGCACAGGACATTTTGCAGATTTTATTCGCATTTTTCAGTGCTGTTTAAGTACGGGAAAAGGCGTTCAGTTTGCGATTTAGAGAACTGCTATTAGAATTTTTAGTCGGCGAATTATTGGTTATCATTCTTAGAAAAGACTGCTTATTATCATTGTCATTTCGTTTAAAGTGGTTTCGGCCTCTCTCTTTCTCATTTTCTTCACCCTCTCTCCCTGCCTCTCTTCTCTCTTCCCCTCTTCTCTAGCTGCTTCTACTTGTTGCTCCATCCGTTCATATTTAGAACATGCCGATGCTTAAACAGTTGGGATGTTGATTATTCCTCGCTCGTAGTAAGAATAGTAAGGATATATATGACATTGAGAAGTGAAATGAGTTTTGTTTGCTATTATGAAATGAAGGAGAGCAGGTTATGGTGTGGTGCACCGTAGTTGTACTTTTGAGGCGATCATTTCAGTTCATCGAATGACCGTTTCACGTCAGCTGCCACTTTATTGACTCCTTGTCCAAACAGTTGCATTTAACCGTTTGCTGAAATGTCTTCACCTGTTTTTACACGTACTAAACTCTGTACTGTTCCGCAGTTTGCACTATCCGCGTTCTGCGCCCAAAATGGAATACATACCTTGTGTCTGGGGCTGATTTTTTTTGTTTTCCACTTCCTGTTTTGACTTTGATATCTTAGAACTGTGCGTGTTAGGTAGGTCGATGTTCTTGTTTCTTCATATTGGCGTTCCATTGTTCCCTGACGTTCCGATTTTTGAAGTACCCTGATGCAGTATTGCGCGTATGTGCGGTTAGACCACTTCCATGAGCTGTACTTCACTGTATTTCTCTCCCAGTTGCGTATATTCTTCCTGCACTTCAAGGGGCAACCTTTTTAAAAATATTTGCCGCAATTTATCAATGTCTTCCATTGCAGTATACTTGTCGTGCGCCGTATAACTGCAGTTGGCATATAAGCGCTCTTTTGTTATATTTTTTTGCATCTAGCAGTCGGTGTTAACGCAACAGTTCAATTTTGTTAAGCTATTTATAATATTTTCTGTCTTCTGCGTGCACTGTTATGGTACTTTCCACAAAATATTTCAATAACTTGAATGCTAATAGTACATCCAAATCCTTCAAAAGAAACTAACTCGGCGGCATTATCATGCTCACTTAAAAGAGTCCTCATGTTTACCGCAAAAAAAAAACAGATTGAGGTCGAACGAGAAGAAAGCTTAATTTAATTATTGTGCGGTTTAATTGTCCCCAGAAGAAAAAATATTTTACAGGCTGCTATTTTCTACCATTCTTTTAGTTTATGAATTGGAGTTGTTAATTAAATGAATAGTCAGCCTTGGTGCAAATGTTTTGTAATGAGCCGCTCTTATCGATTGAACCAGCTAAATATGATGCCATTTTTGAAATAGCAGACGTTTTTTTTTTGTTTTTATGACTTGAATGGAAAGTTTTCCGTTTGGGTGAGCATTTTTTTGAAGCTCGTACGAATTCCTAGCTTGCGAGTCGTTGATGTGTTTTTCTTTCTTTTACTGAAACGAGAAGTGAGGTGTACCATTATCGGTCAGTCATAGCTGTGTGCTTTTCTTTTCTCTCCATCTCATTGGAAGGAGGTGCGAGGCAGCAGCTGGTCGGCCTGTTTGTTGGGGTTGCGATGCTGCGCGTGTCTCCTATCTTGTTTGCTCTTCCTTGTATTGCCTGCCACGAGAGAAGTGAGCATCGTCTACTGCAGGGGCGCGGCTAACGTTTTTATCAGCGATCGCACTCGTCGTGCATTTCCTTCGTTTCCTCGCACCGATAACTTAACTGCTTGGCTCAGCTGCCATATGCCCAGCTTATTTGTATCCTTTCCAGGTCCACGTTGGTCCTGTTCGCACACGTACGCCTCCTAATGATTTAAAGTGATGTCATGGTTATTTGTGCAGTTTTGACGTTTTCGTTTGCGTGCAGTTTTGACGTAATTGTCACTTCCGGATTAGGGATGTACATTAGACTTACTAGATGTGACGTTAGAAACGCAGCTCCACAACAGGCTGTCATCTGGTTTTTCTATGAGTCGCAAAATGCCAATATTTGTAGCGCGGACAACTCGAGTTTGTGCACACCATTAGTGGTTTCGTCGTGATCGTGTGCTTCCCCCCTCAGTCGAACTGAAACCTGGGAGCTGTGTCGTTTTGGCTGTATTGAGAAGCGAGTTATTCGCCACTCAATTCGGGAAAGATTTGGTCGTACCTCGGTGGAAAAGTTGATGCTATTGAAATAAACCAGTTAATATGTTGCTGGTAAGATTAAAGTTTGTTGATGTGGTGGCTAATTGCGCTGTTTCATCTTTCCTTTCTTCGTCTCTTCACCTCCCCCCCCCCCCCCCCCCCCCCCCCCCCCCTTTTTTTTTGGGGTTGCGATGCTGCGCGTGTCTCCTATCTTGTTTGCTCTTCCTTGTATTGCCTGCCACGAGAGAAGTGAGCATCGTCTACTGCAGGGGCGCGGCTAACGTTTTTATCAGCGATCGCACTCGTCGTGCATTTCCTTCGTTTCCTCGCACCGATAACTTAACTGCTTGGCTCAGCTGCCATATGCCCAGCTTATTTGTATCCTTTCCAGGTCCACGTTGGTCCTGTTCGCACACGTACGCCTCCTAATGATTTAAAGTGATGTCATGGTTATTTGTGCAGTTTTGACGTTTTCGTTTGCGTGCAGTTTTGACGTAATTGTCACTTCCGGATTAGGGATGTACATTAGACTTACTAGATGTGACGTTAGAAACGCAGCTCCACAACAGGCTGTCATCTGGTTTTTCTATGAGTCGCAAAATGCCAATATTTGTAGCGCGGACAACTCGAGTTTGTGCACACCATTAGTGGTTTCGTCGTGATCGTGTGCTTCCCCCCTCAGTCGAACTGAAACCTGGGAGCTGTGTCGTTTTGGCTGTATTGAGAAGCGAGTTATTCGCCACTCAATTCGGGAAAGATTTGGTCGTACCTCGGTGGAAAAGTTGATGCTATTGAAATAAACCAGTTAATATGTTGCTGGTAAGATTAAAGTTTGTTGATGTGGTGGCTAATTGCGCTGTTTCATCTTTCCTTTCTTCGTCTCTTCACCTCCCCCCCCCCTCTCCCCTCCCCCTCCTCTTTTCTCGTCCTACTCCACTGTATAGAAAAAGATAGGAAAATCTCTGCTCGCGAGTTCTGTTTTATTGTTTGAAAGAAAGCGATGGATTCAGTGATTAAGTTCGTAAGTAAGGGTATGCAGCTTTTTACATATGATTGAGAGCAGAAGAGAAGCACACGTGCAGCACGTTGCAGTGCGCTCATGATTGAGCGAGCATCAAAACGCGGACACCCATAATCGCATCGCAGACAGAGCACACCTCTCTTCTCGCTCTCTATAACACCATTTTTGGTATCTCATTTGCCCACTGTATTTTGGTTGTCGTATTTGCTTGCTTTAATATTCGCATAGGGATGTACTTTAACAACAGTTTGCGAAAAGGGATTGAGATGCCACGTTAGTTTCGTTTTTGCTGCCAGTCGATGAAATGACTGAGGCAGCTATAGTTGTTGCTTATCGAACTGTACGTATTCATCCACATGGTGCATTCTTTGAATGATCGCGAACTGTCATATATGACATGGTAATTTTCGTGTTGTGACATGCACTGTGGTTCGTTTCGTTTATGGATTTATCTCGTCCCACTATTCATTAATTGGAAGGCGGTAGTCGTAAATCGCAGGATAATTTCATGCAAGCTGGGCAGATGTTTTTAGAGTAGAGAGTCCTTAGAATAGCTCTGATATTTGTTATGCTAAGCCAATGGTATCACGATTCTTTGCCATAGTACAGTGCAAAACTTTAAGGCGACAGTTTTATCGAAGTAGCGCAGTGTGCATACCTTTCCTTTACGGGAAGTGCAATGCGATGATATTCATACTAAAAATGATGTGGTGACATCACTGGTGTATATAGACGGAATGTTTAATAATGTTTGAGATGATATTTTGTACTGGAATATATGGTTTTTAATTTGGCTAAAACTGTAGCGTTTTGAATCCGTATTTTTTCCACTGTTGTTGAAAGGGTCCTCCAATAGTGCAACAGGTTTCATCGAAGAGCTGCGTGAAGAGGACAGTTGGTGTGCTCGTGACAGTTTTTGCGACGATGTTTTACCGGTATCTTTAGAAAACGAAAATGTTTTTTTGTTGATGCTTCGTGGAACTCGTGTTTCAATTCCAAATTCCAGATACAAATATATTTCATCGAATGGCGGCTGGAGAATTTTGCTATCGACATTTTCGTTCTGATAAGTGAAAGGTTTCTGAAGGCACTTTGGTAAGCTGAGCGAATGTGAGGGGGAAGGCCGAAGATTAAAGTTAGTTGGAAAATATTGGCGCACTAAAATCTAAGGAAGTTAAGGATACAGGTTTGACTTGGTTCTAGGTAGGGGGGAGGGGGTGGGGGAGGAAAGCATGAGTGTTACTCGTATGTTGGAGCAACACGCGTCGTATTTGTTGTGTGATTGAAGAATGGTCACTCATAGGAGGTCGAGGGCAGGCGTATATTTGCTTGCTGGTGCATGCATGTAATCGATTAGCTGTGGTCTCGTTGAGTAGTATCCGCAGATGCGATTGAGTTTCAGCTCGCATTTGCAAACTCTTGTCGATCAATTTTTGTAAGTCGCTTTGTCAGCAGTGCTTCATCCCTGCACCGAAAGCTTTTTATCAGATGTTGCAAAATCTGATGCACACACACAGTTAGATTTTTGCCTACAGTGGATCCACGGAGGGAGGAAGGGAGGGACCCGAAGATGGGGTATGCCCTCATTCTGGCCCGCTTCGGACTGCCATTGCGGAGAATTTGGAAAATATGCTGAGGCGTATCAAGGACCTAGCTCGACCGGATCTTAATAGCAGATCTAAATAGGAAGGTGTATGATGAGTTTTGCATGTGGTTTTATAGTTTTGCAAGTTTGTGAAAGTTTCATCCAGGCAGGTAGAAGTTGAGGTGGAGTGGCTGTTTTAGAAAGGACTAAGCGCTTTATAATTGTCGGATGGTAGCTTAGAACAAGACATTTAATTTAGTTTCAGTATATGGCAAAACAGCTGTGTATGGGCTGATAGATGAAACATACAGCATGCATGTAATATAGAAAGCATATTTATCAGTGGAATTGCACATATTACGTAATCCATAAGAAGATGCCATTGTGGTGTAAAGGATTTGTGAAATGGTTGTGAAGAAGACAGAAAATTTCCCCCTGATTGCGCCCCGTATCGGTTTCCGGGGGGGGGGGGGGGGGGGGGGGGGCGGGATAGCAGTCAGGTAGGAGTAGATACAGCGAGGCCGCGATGCGGTGATCTTTGAAATGCATATCAGGTATTCTCGTTTCCTAGTTCTTTCCCCTATTTGTAAGCAAGTGAAAGGTATGGTGATGCTTTAAAGACAGTCTATTTTAACTGTTATATGACTAACGACAGGGAGAAATCGACACTGTGTTCGATAGCCGAACGCTTTTGACTGTGTCGAATCGTCCATTTATACTCGTTTTCGTGGCGCGATGTAAGGTTGTGGTGAGTGAGAGATGATATTCTGCTAACTTTTTCGCAGTAAATAATTTTGTTTGCTAATGATGCACAGTAAAGGATGGCGATGAGCTAAACATGTGTGCAACATTTTGCAGTTAAACAAAGTCCAAAATTACGATGCAATATAGTAGCGTGGAATGGAAATGTGTGAATAGAGTCAAGTACAAGTAGTTGACATTTTGGAATAAAATCACACCTCTGTATGCTCAACGAAGAAGAATCGTTCCACGAGCATTACTGACATGTACTGGACGATTGGCTGCAATATGTGGATGTCGTTTAGAGATATTTGCGATTACCGGGCGGATTGATTTGCAGAATTTAGCTCACCATAAAGAAGGCGATCATAATTCACTTCAGCTTGTCTAATCCTAAGTCAGATTAGAGGTGCCCATTCTCAACCGTTACTTTTGTTTGTGTCAGCCGCTTTTGTTGTGAAACTTGGATTCTTTGAATATTTCGAGAACGGAGAACGTTTGACGCATGTGCAAATGTAGTTTTTAAAATTTTTGAGAGGGAGAAGGGATATATTAAGATGAAAGACACTGGGGTATTTTTACGATATTCTGTGAAAGGAATGATATTCATTTTCGAGAAAGGACCTGTTTCAACGAGGTTATGTAGTGAATTTTTTGATGGTAAGGAAGAAGCGCAGTTGAACGTTTTATGGCTAACGCCCGTTCTTTTGCTAACCCTCAAACCTTTAATTGAATATGGCCAGCCTAACTGATTATTGGCTTTGCAATTTCGCATATCAGATATGATGAGTGGGACTGTTTCAGTTAAGCAGTATTTTCAGTTGATTAGCACCTTTAACGGGATCGATTTTCGAATTGTTTAATGTCTGCAATGAAAATTCCTAGAAGAAGCCTTCTTTGTTGAGTAGGCATGAAGTTTGCTGACTTACTCATGTCATAGGTGAGATCATCCTCCTCCTCTCAATACCCACATCCTTAGGCAGTTTACTTAAACCTTCGACCTTCAGCTTTGTCGGTATGATTCTTCAGTTTCTCTTTGACTTTCTCTTTTTTTTTCTGTTAATTTTCTTCCTCTACGTTTTTTCCCACTTTTCTTTTGTAGAGCGGTTTTCGACTTGAAATTGGACTTCGATTTACGATTAAAGTCCCCGTTTGGGACATAAGATCATTTATGAGTCATTTAACCTGTCAGTCCTGCTTTCACTAATGCAATACTCACGATGAGAAGGCCCATGATGAAGCTAGATACACCAGTAATGTTGCCGAACCAACTTTTTTTAACAGACTAACTGTGTAGCTGACGACAACTTTGTGACGTCACTGGCCGATTGAAATGGTTGAAATGTTTGGATTTTCGTTTTTGTAGGCCCCGGTTGAGGTGGCTTGGTGCGGTTGGGCTGTTCGGAATGGGTGCGTTTGTCTCTTTGTAAACGCTTTGCTCGACCCATCGATCGACATGTGAAGCATTGTGCTACAAAGTTAGCAAAGTTCAGTCACAGTTATGTTTGGTGCTCGGGTTGTATGCAGAGTGCACGCGCGCTTTGCTGCCTGCACTGATTTATACGTGAATTCCACATGCACTTTTTCCTTTCAAGTAATATATATTGTAGAATTGTCTTGCGCTGAGTAATCACCATCTCATCGGCTTTACGAGGAGAACATCCCACTAGTAGGCGACTTTGCGGACCGATGAGGAGAGCCCTTTTAGTGTATTGAATCTCTTGCTGCCTCACCGAGCTGCGAGAATTGTTCTCCTGCTCCTTGCTGCGGGAGCAATGTCTCCTATTTCCGTGTGGAGGTTTCTCCATGCACTGCGCAGCCATAATCGTTATATATACAAGGTCTTTATTTCGATGGGGGGATGATGTTGCGTAGTGGCGCCGAGATTTTTGAATTATCGGAAGCTGCAACTGATCAGTTTATAAATTTTGCCTGCACACAAACGGTATTGCCATCGCTTGCATATGTTTTCAAATCGTGTAACTGCAACACGCCGCCATTGTGAATTGAGGTTCAAGTTTTTGAATGATTACTTAGTTCTTTGCCATAATAGAGGAATATGTTTAAGAAGGAAAAATACGTAAAGGCTGTCCGAATAGAAGTCACTTTTTATTGCGGTTAAAGTACCCGCAGTTCCAGTGTTCTTTTATCGCAGTTTAACATAAAATCATGGAATCTAGGGGGGTTTGCATAAGTTTATCGAACCAAGCGTTAAATTATTTCGAATACCGTCGTTACTTCAAAACTTCGTGAAGAATAGAGTCTCGAAAGTCTGCTTTCTAGTCTGGTGACTTCCAGGTAACAGAAGCCGATTAGGGCTGTTCGTATGAGTCACCGCTCATTTTTCAGTGTATTGGCTTGTAGTGAAAATGCGAAAGGTGGGCGGCGTGGTGCACGTCGGGATTTTCGATAACGCAGCAGTTTTTTTTGTAAACTAAAATGCGGGATGTTTGGGAAGAAAGTAGAAGAGGGGAGAAAAGTGGGTTTGTTGTTCAAGAATCTCGACAAGCTTTGGTCTTATTTCATTGCTACTCATCCTTATTATAGGTTTTTTTTCCTTGTCGAAGAGAAGAAGTTCACAGCATTAATCATTCATTCTTTTCTTCGAGATCTTGGTATGGCTTATCTGCACCTCAGTTAAACACATTAACACAGCGTTTTGGTTGTGTGAATTGGAAAAGTAGAATTTTTCTCGTAGTTTTGCCTACAAGGAAGATCTGCCCAGATATATCCATTGTTCGCTAATCGCTGTGGCAAATGAAAACTCGAAGTTCATTATTGAAATGTTGTCAACAGTCACCGTGATTGGGATAGACAGAAACGTTCTCGGTAGTATTGGTCGAGAAGTGAGCGAGAACGAAATGAGAGGGATGGAGAGGAGAGTTGAGGGTAATGATCGACAAAACGCATGTGTAACCTGTAATGGTGTACGAATCGTTCGCTGGAATGCAACAGAGAACATCTGCGCTTTCAGAATCGTTTTTGAATCGATTCGTTCGTATGTGCGTTTCGTTTTCTTTCCGCAATTCATTCGACGGTGTGACGTGGCGTATTGGCCGTGCAACTACGGTCGCGGTCAAGCGCCTTGCAATTTGTAGGAGAAGCAGCTGACATTCTGAATGATGAGCATAGAACGCTTATTGGCCATTGCCCAACTTCTGGTTGCTTTAATGGTGTTCTCTATGTCGTTTTCAGCCACCTCTCAATGTGCCATATACCTACCACTTTGAGTCTTATACTTAGCGTCCAGTCGCATAGGCTTATTCGAGCAGAGTTATGTAACACAGGGTGAACTGCATACCAAATCGTAGTAGGGTCGTTTACTTTTGTTTGTTTGTATTTCTGTCTGCTGCATCCGTCGTCGATCACAGCCCTAAAACAACGATTTTGCTCTAGCGGCGGCATTCTTTTATGGGATTTAGGTCTGTGCATGTGGTATTTAGCAAGCCGTTGTCCGCCTATGAGCAGCGTACATGATTCTATGGAAACATTGCGATATATATATATATATATATACATGTATATATATATGCGTAGGTATATATAATACATATACATATACATACACGTATATATATAGTGTTTCTATTGATTTATATACATATGAATGGTCAGAAATTTCTACAGTCCTAGAAAGAATTTGCGATTGACACATTGTCCACTTGGTTTTTTCATTTTTCGTTTTAACAGCACTGGAAGCGAAATCAGTTGTTAATTGAGCGACCAGAATTTAATCGAACCGTAAATGAATGATCAAGAATTTCTATGATCGACTAATCAAATTGAATATATATGAGTGATTGTAACCAATGAATAGATTGAGATGTTTCGTAGAGTTTTGCTGAAAGCCATATTTTTTAGCTAAATCCGCACTAAAGATCATCAAGCCTTAAGATGGCGTCTATCGATGTGTTTTCAAGACGGTTTCTGAAATCCACGTTTACAGTGCTGACCGTCGTATTGGTTGATAAGCCGTATTAGCCGTCTGCATTTTATGGACGTTTACACAGCTATAATTTTCTTTGGGGGTCGTATGTTACTTTCTTCCACCTCCCTCGCATCCATTTCGTTTAACATGAGAGATCGTGTGGTTTCTCTTGCCTATCTGCGCTCGTTTGGTGGCAATCACGTGCAGTAGTTACATAAGTTACAAACACCTACTACTCTTCCACTCGAAGTGGAAGCTCTAAAGTGGAATTGGGGAGGGGTGGGGAGAAGGAAGGGGGATGAGGAGTTAAGGTCTTAATTAAGATGGCGTTTCGTAAAATATGTAAAGAACTTGTGCCATTTTAAGTCGGTAGCCGTGCAAATTCATTGATATAGAAAGTGCTATGCAAATGTTCTCAAGTTTTGTCTTTGTAATGTGACTCGCTATTTTTGCTTTCGTTCGCTAGCATCGTTTTGTCCATTTGTGGTGTGCTTTTATTGATATGTTTGCTTAAAGGAGTCATTCGCTTCGTCACCACTTTCTTATCATCGTTGGCCATTCTTTATTCCTATCGATTTGGTCTGTGCGGGGGCGGTGTGGAGCGCACCGCTATACGTCTGCGAAATGCTTGTGCCTATATTTGACTCGTTTGATTTCAGTTGATGTGTCGCAGTGGTTCAAATGAGGCTGTAGCGGGGCAGAAATGGTGTTATAGTTTGTTGATGTTTATAAGTTTTTTTTGGTATGCGTGAGAGTGACCGATTGAGTCACTTCCCAATTCCGTAGAAAACGCTTTTAAGGGAGCATCTGAAGCTGTGCAAGCTTTTTTAGCTGTTTTCATGCAGTTTCGTAAAGGCTGCATGGGCATAAAATGGTTTTCCTGGGAAAATTTCTGTGGAAAGGAGTTCTTTTTTTACTGCGACTATTAGTTAAAATTTGTGAATTCGCACCACAGACGTTCGTCATAAGTAGTTTTAAATATAACGTATTTGTTTCGACTCGTGCGATTGCTCGTTCGATCGATCATTTCTGCATTTTGATACGCCTTTGTGGATTTGGCAAACTAAGTTGTTCGAGCAGCAGAGCGATCGCTTTATTTCTCGTCTTTGCTAATCGCTGTTTGCGTTTTAAGACATCGATAATTCAGTTAGCTGTTTATTAACTGTTATTGGTTGGCTGGTTGTCGTAATTTTATTGCTAATGATATGGTGATTAGGAACGGGTCAGAAACTTTGTTAAGTTCCGTTCACATTAAGGTTGTTGCGAAAACGAGTAAGTTTAAAAGAATCGGCGAACCATATTATATTGACTATATCTTGCAGAAGTTGTGCTAGCTTGCCACATACCTTCACCTCTCTCAGTTCACATTTTTCTATTTTTTGCTCAATCAGAGTCTAGAAGCCATGATTCCCTACGGTTTTCTATTTTTTTTAAACGATTGCATGTGCCTCAGGTGATTACTTTTTCTGTATAGGTGTAAAATTATGGGATTAAAATAAGAAATAACTTTCAGAATAGGCTGCGTGCGCAATCGTGGGCAAACCAAACGCAGCAGCAACATTCGGGTGGCGGCCATCAACATACGCGGCGGTCACCTCTTAGCAACACCATCCCGCATCGAAACACAACTCTTCCGTCCTCACACACCAACACTCACAGTGCCACTCTCATCAGTAGAAACGCACATCTCGGGTAACCTTTATTATTATTTTTTTAAAATAATACGCATTCACTCCCTGCCTTCCAACGATTGAGTGTACCAAAAATGATAAGGTAAGATGTGCTGAATATTTCCGAAAAGGTACGCGAAATATTTCAGGCTGTTTGCTTGTGCCACGCGTTGAGTTGAATAAAGGCATTGTGTAATGTTTGGTTATTTCGTCGATTTGAAACGTCGCATAGAAGAATAATCGCATTTCTTCAAATTTTCCTTGCGGGAGATGGTCCATTTTTTCTGAATAATTCCCACGCTTTCTGCAATTTAATTTTTTTTGCTGTGGTTAGTTTGTTTGACGCAGTTTATAGTAAATAATGTTATTGTCAGCCAACGCCAGTTTTTGGTTTAATTTTTATACTTTCTGATGTCCACAACGGAAAGCGTAAGTATGTATGCTGTGATATATTCATCGTGAATGTCGTGTGTTCTGCGTCTTTATAATAATGGCATTAGGTGCCGAAACGCATTTGGCGTTCATCAGCAACGTCATCTCATCAAGGGTTTATTTCTGTGCAAGTTATGAAATTTTGTATCATCATTTTCATTAAGTTTGATGGACGAGAAAAAATAAAGAATCGAAACTCTGTCAAGAGGCTCCCGTCTTTCGTTGTTTGAGCTGAACTGTATGTCCGGTATGCTACTGTTTCATCAGGCATTTCCATCTGCCCGTTGATTATTGTTTTTAGCGATAATAACGGTGCTTCGGTGTATTTTGCCTGAAGGGGAGTGCTGTATTGCAGGTCGTCGAGTATGTCGCCCGGTGTGCTGGGCCAGGCCTCAGCATCACCTTATCCGCAGCAGAATGTGCACACCGGTGGATATGCATACAGCGGACAGACTTTTACTCGCACACATAATCCTTACGCACCTTATGTGAGAGCTTTTTATACATTTTGTTTCTGTTTCATTTTTGTATATTCTTTTGAGTGTATTTTTTTATTTACCCAACAGCACTGAGATTAAAATGATGCGAAAGCACCAGTATACTCATTAAAGCGTTTATGACTTAGCTTTAGAACTCTAAAAGAGGCGCAAAGGGATCAAAAATCATATCAGTGGATAAGGTCGATAGCAAAGCATTAAAGGAAATAGCGAAGAAAGAGACTTCATTAACTTTTACAACAGTTCGCGGCACTTATTACCAGTGTCTAATGCATCTGTTGCATATTATTTTGGATAGAGGAATCCGTTTTGGGATGTAAAACCCACCTGAGTTTAAGGCTTCTCCTACCGATTGTGAATCCCAATTTAAAACCCTTCATCTAATATAAGACGGCTGAATTCAAGCCTTTTCTCGTCCATCATAATACCGACGTGGATTTAAATCTTCCAATATAAGTTCAAACCTCTTTTCTTGAATATAAGATGCACTGAATTTAAGTCACCTTTTGTCGAATATATGGCCCGCTTTTGTTTCATCTGTGGGAGAGAGGAGGGGAGTGCTGAGGATGGAATGTCTGTTCTGTGTGTTTGTGTTTTAAAATTGTTTTGGCTGTAGGTGTTGCAGAAATTGGTGTTTTTTAACACGGCACGATAATTTTGCGTACGATTGGGTATAAAGCTGTATACTTCGAGATCGCTAACGATGGCCCGGCAACGTAATAGGGTGATGGGCATCTAGGTGTCAGGGCAGTCTTTCGCAGAACATTTCGAAGAGCTCGAGTGAGGTTCCCTAGAGTCGTTCCCCTCCTTGCTTATCTGTAATGTGGCTTACAAAAAACTGGTAAGTGGCCCAAACAATGCCGTCGTACAGCAAATGATGAACGCGATTATCGCTGGCTTTTCGTGCGTGTGGTACAGTAGTTATTCTTTGCTAAGCCAAGGTAAACGAGCTCGAAAAAGTGAAATCAAATTGCCAGTTTCGATTCCTGACGCTCGCATGCCATCAAGAGTGCTATTTTATTGCTCGAACACGTTTAGCTCGGACTTTATGTTGGCACTCAAAAGTGCCGAATGAATTACTTAATACTTGCTTTTTCTTTTCAATTTTCGGACTTTCCTTCTTGGATGATTGATAGGTTATGCAGCCCAGACAGCAAGGGCCTTACGAAATTCGCAAATACTTGAAAAAAACAACCATTACAAGAGGGAGGGGGAGAGGCATACAAATCTTTTTTTTGCAAAAGCTAAGCTTGGCTGATAAGTGATGGAGTACACTGATTGAATGCGGAAGGGGTTGCAAAGAAATTTGCGATTTTCGAAGGGCGCACAGTTCATACATAGATGGTGATGAGTCATTGTTGAATCATTTTTTAATTCCAGCAGCAACAACAGCATGCTGCGATGAGCAACTCGTGCAATGGCTATGGCACATCGGGCAGTACCTCAGCAGGAGGTGGCCCAATGCCACGCACTTCGAATAAAGCATCCGTTGCTGGCAACGTGAGGAATAATAACGACTCACCACACTCTGATGCTCCTCTGTCCTCCGTTAGTTGTTAATTCAATAATTCTTGATATTCTTCACATAGCTTTTTTTATGATTTTTGGA
Source organism: Toxocara canis (assembly GCA_000803305.1). NCBI lineage: Eukaryota > Metazoa > Nematoda > Chromadorea > Rhabditida > Toxocaridae > Toxocara > Toxocara canis. The sequence continues at coordinate 15,041 of JPKZ01000620.1, forward strand.
TTGGGTTCTTTGGAAGATTTTTTGTGGCTTATGAAAGAAAGGGGTGAGAGTGGAGAAAGAGGAGTGGTATCGGACTTACGCTCAGCTGATGCTATGTTAACACTTTATTCATTAAAGTCATTTTACTTTTGATTGTAGTTCATGTACAAGCTTTGCATTTCTGCGCAGTACCGGTGTCGAATCTAATTTGCGCAGTATCGCTGTCGAATCTGTTTTCCGCAGTATCGGTGTCGAATCTGTTTTCCGCAGTATCGGTGTCGAATCTGTTTTCCGCAGTATCGGTGTCGAATCTGTTTTCCGCAGTATCGGTGTCGAATCTGTTTTCCGCAGTATCGGTGTCGAATCTGTTTTCCGCAGTATCGGTGTCGAATCTGTTTTCCGCAGTATCGGTGTCGAATCTGTTTTCCGCAGTATCGGTGTCGAATCTGTTTTCCGCAGTATCGGTGTCGAATCTGTTTTCCGCAGTATCGGTGTCGAATCTGCGCAGTATTGCTGTCCAATCTGTTTAGGGCAGAAAAAAAAGTAGCATGTGGAATTCTGATAGCATTGTTATGCTAAACGTTCTGCTCCCTTTTTAATGCTGTGCGTTTCTTCCGTATGGAAGTATAATTTTGCAAGTATTAAAAATTCAGTTTTCGTTTTTAGTTTCTTCTGTTCCTTCCACGCAGAAATTTTAGTTCTTATGTCTTGATGATTGCTTTCATTTAATGGTTATTGTCATTGCTTCAGACAAATGTCTACATACGCGGCCTTGATCCGAACACTACCGACGAAGACCTCAGGCAAATGCGCAGTATCGCTGTCGAATCTGTTTTCCGCAGTATCGGTGTCGAATCTGTTTTCCGCAGTATCGGTGTCGAATCTGCGCAGTATTGCTGTCCAATCTGTTTAGGGCAGAAAAAAAAGTAGCATGTGGAATTCTGATAGCATTGTTATGCTAAACGTTCTGCTCCCTTTTTAATGCTGTGCGTTTCTTCCGTATGGAAGTATAATTTTGCAAGTATTAAAAATTCAGTTTTCGTTTTTAGTTTCTTCTGTTCCTTCCACGCAGAAATTTTAGTTCTTATGTCTTGATGATTGCTTTCATTTAATGGTTATTGTCATTGCTTCAGACAAATGTCTACATACGCGGCCTTGATCCGAACACTACCGACGAAGACCTCAGGCAAAAATGTGATCAATACGGTGCTATACTTTCCACAAAAGCCATTATGGTCGGTTGTTTTATGGTCTTCTTCATCGCTGTTTCAACTTTCTAAACTCATTTTATAGCATCTTACAGTTGCTGTGGATGGGACGCCTTGAAATGCGTTCTGAATTTTATGAGATGTGCTTAATGTAATTGTTATTACTGTGGGAGGTGAGGAAGAGCATCTTTTAAAGATTTTAACAAGGTAAATTCTGAAGTGACACCAACAAAATATTCACTTCTAATCGTCCATTCATTCAACATTCCTAATGATTAGTTCAGAGCCCAGATGTTCATTCGAACTTTAAATTAACTGTTGCGGTTATGTAGTAGATTAGTTGCATTATGTTTCATGAAATGTTCTCACAGTTCTACTGGAACGACTGAGTTGAATAATTTGTTGTTTAAAGGAGAAAGATGGCGAGCGAGCACTGACTGCATCGTTAAAGTTACACTAGCGACCGATTACGAAAACCGGAGGCAGAATCCGAAAGTAGAATAGCAGGGTTCCTATATCGCTGAACATTAGAAATCCTTGGAAACTTTTCAAGAATCATTAGGTCGGAATTCAAATTTGGAAAGTATCAACCAAATCCTGGAATTGGATGTTGTGATCTAGTTTTTATGCACACTGACAAAGAGGGTTGAATATTTTTCATGTAACAAGGAATTGTTTGAGGATAAGACTACTGGCCAATGCAAAGGCTACGGTTTTGTGGATTTCGAGAGTGCGGAGGCAGCATTGCGAGCAGTGGAAGGGCTCAACCAAGAAGGCAAAGTACAGGCGCAGATGGCCAAGGTCAGTGTCGCGGTGCGTATTTGTTGCTTATCTATGTGCTTTATGCTTGTTTCGCTCTACTTTTCTTCCTCTCTTCATTCATTGGAAATCCGTCCTTTTTTTGGCGAAATGGAATTTTTATGGTTTTTTCTTTTTAAAACAGCAGCGTTGGAATTCCGATTATTTGAAGGGCAAGTGTTAATTATTTTCCTGTTATCCTTTTGCTGTTCTTTCCTGAATGAGCTTCATATTATTATGTCACGCGCTGCACTGGCACTTTTCTTGTGTTGAATTCACAGTTGAGTGTTCCTCTCTCTGCTGTCCAATTTCCAGATTTTTCTGACGAGGTGCACCCCCATGCAGAATCGCCCTCCGACGAAATGTTTTCGCAAGTCGAAAATTGTTCGCTTCAGCGAATGAGTTGAAATCGTGCAATAAAAATAACGCGTCGTTGAGGTGGTCAGTGGTACTGAACTGAATTGTTTATTTTTCTCGAGAGGGCCGTGCCGTGACGAAGGGAAGAGCGCGATGGTGTATTGTTGGTGATGTAGAACGACGGCTACGTTATCTCCATTTATTAAATGCTCCAATTCTTAAAATTTTTCGTTCTATCGGGAATTCTTATCGGTGTTGCTTAGGGGCTATATAACGGAGGTTTTTTTGCTTTTGTTTTTATTATGTTTCGATGAGCTTTTTTTATAAAAAACTTGACAGCCGCCAAAACATCGGAAGTTGTATGTGTCTTTTTTTCGTCCGTGACATACGCGTAACCGTAAAACTGAACCTAACGTGGCAGACATTTGTCAAAAATGAATTAAACCGAGTATCAATCTAGTTTCCAGAATGAGCGCAATGAGGAAAGTTTCTTAAATATTTAAGTCCACAGAGTTCGTAGGTTTTCAATGTAGCATGTTTGCAGCAGCAGGAACAAGACCCTACGAATCTCTACTTCGCGAATTTGCCGGCCAATTTCACCGAGCAAGATCTACAGAAGACGCTGGAACGTTTTGGAATGGTGATTAGCACGAGGATTTTGAAAAATCAGGATGGTGCAAGCCGAGGTGTCGGATTTGCACGTATGGATAAAAAGGAATTGTGCGATCAGATCATTCGTGTGAGATAATTCATCATCTGGAGCCTAATTTTTAATGGGGTGAACAGGACAAGGGGTTGTTCGTTTTATGACACTTTCTACCCCCTTTCGGAATGACAAGGGCTGCGTTTTTTAATGGTAGCCTACTCACCAGCAAGAGAACTTAGAAATGTTGTAAGAGAGTTTTTGATTTTGATTTTGGGCCATTCAGGTTAAGCGCATGGGGAAATGTTTTTTACCGCTTAAACATCGGTAACATGCTGTTTTCATGCATGCATGAGTGCAGTAGAGAGTTATTCGAATTCTTCTGTGCGTACTACTGGAATGGTGAAAATAGTTGTGATTGCGTCGTTGTTAGCTATTGTAGAGGATTTTAAAGTTATCATGAAAGAGTTCGTCGGACTGATTGATGGTTTTGCAGCGAAGCTAACAGTTTGGCTCTAAAGACGTTTTGCATTTATTGAAGTTTTGCTAGCTTCGAACGTGAGTGTTTATGTGGTGGAATGTAAATCTGTTGCCAATTGCAGGAGATGAACGGCAAACTTGTCATCAACAATAGCACGCAGCCTCTTTTAGTGAAGTTTGCAGACAGTGGTAAGAAGCCAAAAGCACGAGCTGTGCCCATGGCGGGAGTTTACTCTAATGTCGCTCAAATAGAAATTCCTGTGAGTTCATCGTTGGTTTCATTCTGTTAACCTTTATTTTGCTCTTTCTTCCGTGCTTACTTATGTATGTAATATTCAGCTTTCTTGTATCTGCAGTATTGCATGGTCTTACTGAGCTGCAACATTTGCTTCATCTTTTGAGTGCGTTTGTGCTAGCCGTTGCGGTAGCACTCGATAAGAGTTGAACTTGTGAGCTCTGGAACTTTTTTTTCACTTCTGCTTCTAGGAGTTTTCTGTGTGCTTTTATGGTATTAGGAGCATCTGTGGAACGTTTTACTAAGTGGGCGTAAGTTTTTTTTTTATGTCAAGCACTCATCACATCCCAGCAAATCTTTTTAAATTATGCGGACCATCTGAAGATAGAGACGAAATGGAATGCCCGTGATGGTGTGTCATTCAGGGAGCGTACCTAATGTCTGAATCAGTGCATGACCTTATGGGCACGAAGGGAGGCAGTGAATGATCCTCCTGATCTTCCTAATACTAGCAATCGGATTTTGTTCGATAACCTGAATCAAGTCGTGAGTAGTAGTCGCTCACTGTTCTTGCATCCCCTTAAGAGGTGATCTTGTTGAGCTACCTTCTGAGCAAACGCTGCGAATGATCTTCGCTTACATTATTGATGCGAGATAGCATTATGCTTTAAATCCAGGAGCTAGAAGTTTTGAGCTTTTGAAGTAGAAATACGTTATTTATTTGCTAAAATTGGAACTTTTTGAGCTGTTCCAGAGCTAATGTCTGTCAGCTAGATTCCCCGTATTTCTCATTTGAGACAGTTTAACTTGATAGATGTTAGGACTACCAGAATTTCCGGGACTATGAGAGGAGTAGGGAGAGGCGAGGGATTTGCTATAGCCTTCAGTTTATCCACTTTCACATGAAGGAGCTTTAGATCGCTTTTGATATTGCGGTGAATAGCATGGGAAGACGTCTGCGTGTCAAATACTTTCATGAAAACGGAGGGAGAACATGGGAATTGTACTGCGCTAATATACCTATATGAGCTGTGGCAGTCCGCTTTGATTGTTCTAGAACTCTGCCCCCTCTGCAGTTCACCTGCCTTCAATGGCTAATACTCAGGCTGCAAATTTCAGACTGCCTTGTTTCACTCTGAATTCAGCAATGAGCCGAATGCGTTTTCAGCAATACTACACGAGTGCTCAGTATGAGCAGTTAAACAGTGGCTATATTCGTGGCAGTCCGGCGGCGTTCCCCTACATCATTCCAGCGCCCTCACAATACGTTCTGAACGCACAGCCTCAGTATCATCATGTCATACCGGGTAATTGTTTCATCAAAGAATTCCAGCTGTCCAGTGGCAGTGTCGAAACGCGAGGAGGGGGGGGGAGGGGGAAGGAGTCTCAATTTGCATTGATATTACCCAACTGTCCAACTCGATTTCATTGCAGATCGACTGCACAGAATTGATTAATTCATTTCATGGTAAGGGCGACAAATCGGTTTGCGCTCTTAGTAAGTTTCGAAACAAGCTACAAGAACATTCAGCTCGTATGGCAGTCAGTTTGATTGAAAGAATCGCTTGAAACGATTTCACAGTGAAATTCAAAGCGGTCAGACGGGGTTGCGGAAAACAAGAAAATGAATTTCCCTTTCGGGTTCAAAGGAGCACAGGGAGGGAGATAATGCAGTTCACTGGAGAGGTGCAAATAGATAAAGTATAATTGTATGGCGTCCGACGAAGCTCATGGAGGAAAGTGGCATGATGTCGCAATGATGGCATACACTTCAGGATTCGCAGCAGACGCGCATCTAAGCGGTTTAACGTCGCAAATGCACAATATGTCGCTGCATGCGACAAGCGCTGCAGTGTCGCAACCAGGAGCGGACATGAACGGAGGAGCAGGTGGGGCAATGGCGGGCAGCCAGCCTGCACCCAGCTCGCATGTGCCTCAGGTGGCTATGCATCCTTCGTATACATATCCCATTTATCCTTATCCTGTCCAGTATGGCATGCAGGTTTGTGCACCTTTTTGTTTTTAATTAATTTTGTTCTCACAACTGCAAAACACTTCCTAAGTTTTTGTTAGTATAGTAATGGGTTGATCTAGGATGACAGTGACGTGGCAAAAAAGCAGTTTTTAAGCGTATGGAGAATATATATGAGTTTGTCCGAATACGAAACGATAGTTTGATTTCAAGGCGAATAAGTTTTGAACTGTTACTGAACGTTGGAGAGGCTGGTTAATTTAGTGAAGAGAATGTGCGCACAATAGCTCATTCGATAAAGCATCTATTCGAAAAGTTGTGTTTTGAAGTCGCGCCTACGAACGTTGTTTTCATTCGCCGCCTCATAAGTAAGTGATCATTTCATGACCACCGAGATGTGTTGTTGAATATTTAGTAAGAAACAGGCATGTAGCATGAGTTTTCTGATTTAAGGAGTTTTATTTGCAGACAGCAGATCCGAGCCTTGCGGCAATGACGATGGTCACGTCGGCCACACCACCCACTGGGTACATCCCCACCGGGGATATGATGCTGCACACAGACGGAACATCTCTTTATGCCAGTCAACCACCCCCAACTGTGCAAACGACACAGTTACCTGGCGTGACCAATACAGCACCTTCTAAGTAACCACTCTTTCTTCAAACTCCCGAAATCCGAAGTGTCTTCATTTTGTTATGGTGGCCTCTCGTCGCATTCATATGTTTCTCACACTTGTCTTTTTGTTCTTCTTTGTTGTCTGGTCGCGGTGTTGTATGCGACGGTTCAGCATCCATCTTCCTTGCAGCACTTGCTTTACTATTAATGGTCTTGCGTCACGAAGTGCAACATTGTCAGCAACTAAATTATGTGCACTGCGTATCTATGGGCGCACCTTGTAGCAATTTATTCAACGTCGTGATCCTCGTTTTTAGGATGTGAGGGAGTCGGAGAATGTTACATTTACGAGTTGTTCACGGTTGAGAATTTTAGTCGTTGCTGGGATCGTGATTTTCGAACAGCTTACTCAAACACGGGCTTGTAAGAAAGTTTTTATTGTTCACCTCTTGGTTTGACTTCGAACACGAGCAATGGAAAGGGGGGAGGGGGAGACAATAGAGATAATGCTGAAACGTTGTGTTGCGGGTGCGTTCTACTCATCTTATGACTAAAACTATGCGGGCATGTTTTAGCATGGCGGAAAACATCGCTCGAAAGGGTGATGCTATTAGTAGTTAACTGCCGCAGGAGCTTTATTGATTGCCAAAATTCGCATCACAACATTCATAAGCTAACAGTTGTTACTTAGTCACGACTAATAGTTTTTGCTCGTTCGGTTTTTTAGGATTCGAGATGGATAACGTGATATTGAAATTTAAAAACGGACAGTTTAAAGTGAAACAATGGGGGAGGGGAGGGTGGGGAGGAGGGAGGAGGAATTGACTTGAAAGCGGCCACAGGGCGATTGCATGTCTCTGCGTCAGTGAGAGTGATGATCGAGGTAGAATTGTCATGTTTCTTTTTTTTCCAAAAATGTCAGTCAGTCTCGGCTGGAGGTCAGCAAGTGCTGTCATCCTGCTTTAGGGGTGCACGCCTTAATGCGCTGTACGTTTCTGATTTTTTCGGAGCAGTTTTTATGTGCCAACATTATGACTCATGTTGATGAACGCGTTAACTTGTTTTACTACTTGCAGTGCTTTCTGGCCCGCCGATAGATTACTAATGTAAGCTGAGAGGACTATGTGCTTAGAACTAGATGCCAGTGTTGCTCGCAAGTCGAAATTAGTTAGGGCAGTTTTTTTCAAAATGAGTTTAGAAGTTCAGACATTAGAACTAAGTGGTGCATTTATACATTCGTCACACTTGGAATGGTATATTAGAAATGGTTTATGCCACTACATTGTTTAGTTTTTGGTTGACGAGCTATGGGAGAGGTAAGTAGACGTCGAATTGCTGACGGGGGGGAGGGGAGGAGGATATTTCACGTCGAACACTCTTGTTGTTGTGTAAATGAGTGTTCGTTGTTTTCTGCGTCGTAAGTATCCGTAGTAGGGGTGCCAGGGGTGCAATCTCGAGCGCTTGCTTGTGACACAGACGGTGAGGGATGAATGTACGAGTAGGTGGTGACTGTTGGAGTGACTGTTTTCCATCTGTGGTGGGTATATGTGCCGTGTAGAAGTGCAACGTCAGAGTCTCTACTGATAAGCATTTATGCGCCCGCAATAGGTCGTATGCAATGGGAATGCGTTGTTGTGTTTGCATCTTCCCACTTCGTTTTTAATTTCTTTTTGTGATGTTTTACGTAAGAGAAAGATGTACTCTTAGCATACTCAAAAGTCTTCCATTTTCGTATCGTTTTCGGGAACAAGCTCGGTGACCCATAACTAAGCAGGCATCTCCCTTTACGATTACTGTTTCGGAGGAGATAGAAAAGAGGATGAGCGTCCAAGGTTCTGTGCACAGAGCATAATTGAGAGGAAAGGTATTGAGATGGAAGTGAACTATCTCGTCAAACAATATCCTTACATTGCGCCCACAAATGTAAGACGTTTTACTGTACGCATGAGAGGGCTGGTGAATGTGCACTTGCAAGTATTCGCTTGGATTTTGCAGTGTAATTGCTCAGGCGGAAATGAGTGAAGAAATTAGAAAGTTCTGAACACTTGATATGCGAACAAAGGGAGTAGAAAATTGGTTACCGATTTTTTTCCGCCTGAAATGTAAAAAGAGAGTGCTACATTATTGCGTTTTAATGTACTGGGTACGAGTGATATTTGTATTGTTGTTTGGATGCGTTACACGTAAATCGTTCTCACGTTTATGCCCTTTGTTTTTGGATGATACAGTTTCAGTAAAGTTAGCTACTAAAGGGATCGAGAATGGGGAGTCGATTGGGATCATTTTCGATCTCATTCTTGGCTGTAATCTTTGACAAGTTAATTTTGCCAAAGCCATCTGTCTCATTATCATTCGGTAGCTTCAAGAGGCAAACGTAATGTCCACGTGTTGTCTTTTTTCTCTCTTCATTTGATCACTTTTCTGCAAATGTCTTAGAAGCTGATGACTTTTCTTTTTTTCTTGTTGTTTTCTGTCGATTCTGTTGAATTTTTAAAAAAATTTTTTTTGTTTACGCTGAGAGAGTGATGTTTTCAGTTTTATATGTTGTTTTCGTTTCGTTTTGTTCCCGTGCATATTCTGATCGATCGATATTTTCGGCTCTATTTCGTTGAATGCCTAAGAAGAGACGGGAACAGCATTTGCTTTTGACCGCGTTTTTTGTTGGTTCATTTCTCCAGTTCGGTATGTGCTGCTTTTTCGTGGTAATTATACGAGAAGAGTTAGGAGGAGGAGCGTATTCGGATAGGGTTGTGATATTTTATTTCCGGCGTTGGTTACTTGGGTTAACATGATGCGGTATTCAGCGTCTAGTCTTATCTATGTACCTAAGATCACTTTATTTTCTGCCGCTATCGCATAGGTGGTTTCTGTGGTGCATGCCAAATATGAAAATATTGTCGAGTGCATAGTGTGACGGAGCCGTACATGGCCACGAAGCATGTGAAAGGGAGACGAGGCGTTAGCCTATACGATGTCGCTACCATATCTTGGCTTTGCCTTAAAAGGTGCTTACAGAAGAGCAGCACATGTGCGAGCGTGAAGTGCTCTATCATTTTATGGATGACATGAGAAGTAAACCAAGCGGTCGATTCGTTGATGCTCGTGCTTTTAATTGATGCAATTCTCGAGTGGCGCCATTTGTTTCATCTTTTAATGCTCCGCGCTGTATCTTTGCATTTAGCCTGGATGTGGCGTGGTTCCGATTTAAGGTGTATGTTAAGCACAAGAGCATCCTATCTAGTGAATATATTAGCGGATGTTTTTTAAACTCAAATACGTCTTCAATGTACTTAAGACTAAGGGGAGGGGAGGGAAGGAGAGCGTGCGGGAGAGAGAGGAAACGCGTAATTCGGTATCCGTTCTGAGTGAGATTGCTCTTGTGTTCGATACTGTTCGCGATGTATTTGTACAGAGTGTGGTCCGTGGGAGCCTCTGGTTTAAGTTTTGTTTATATATGAATTTAACAAGGGGGAGATGGGGAGAGGGCACATTATAAACTGTTCCTGGTTTCATGATGTAGAAGAAGAGGAAGAGAATAAGGGAGTGTATGTATGGTGAAATGGTGCTGGAATTGAAAATATGATAGGGATCGTTTTGATTGAACTGGTTGTTTTTTTTTTGCCATTGGATTTTTCTCTGCGTTTCCTCATTGGATCGTTAATGCATGAATCCCAATTGATTGTCGGCAATGATGAACCGCACGTTAAATGTGATGAAGTTGGCTGATTTCGTTAGTGCAAAAAGAAAAGTGAATTAATTGCTGAATGCCAGATCCTTTCACGAGCACAGTAGAGAGTGTTTTGAGTCTATTTATTGTGAAATTTTTCCGAATTTTTCTTCCTAATTGTAAATACCAATGCGATAAAGTGCGTTTCTGCCGATATGTGAAGAGTTCGGCGTAGTGTTTACGTCGTCCTGTAACACGATTTTTTTTTTCGTTTATCACACATCGTTTATCATCTATCCGCCTTCGAGACCTAAAAGAAGCTTATCGGCTTTGTTTAATGTACATTTGTTTGCTCATTCCTCCCGCTTTTTCTGAGAGGGGAAAGGCATAAACGGAGGAAGGGGGGGGGGGGGGGGGGGGGGGGG
>JPKZ01000620.1:33749-66496 GCA_000803305.1 Toxocara canis
CCCCCACTTCTTTACATATGAGTCCGCGCAAGTCCCTATTTGCTTCTCCTTAAATTTAAGCGTTCCAGCTCGCACAAATTGACCTTAGCTTAGATCCTCCTCAAAGCTGGTCCGCCTTCTTTGGCGAAATCATTCCACAGTAATCTTCGCAGCCTCTTTTTTGATAGAGTCGCTGCCTTCTCCCCGAGGGTCGTAATTCTTGGAGGTTTCTTTTTGACGTATCATTTAAGGTAGAACATCTGCGTGCATCTCGCCATACGTCTTCATATGTGCATCGTGAGCGGCATCCGATGGCAGTGGGAGTCGCAACGAAGATGCCTTTGACGATTGACGGTGTAGATCTCGCTTCACCGATACGGCGTGGCTCTGAGGCTGGCAGTGTTATGTTGTCCCCGAGAACGACCTCTTCTGCCGCATCTGCCGACCTAACTGTAGACACTAATGATTCAGACGCAGATGCAGATTTCGGCTTTTCAATAAGGAGAGGTAGGCGTTGCGTTTTTTGGTGCGCTAAGTGTTTTTGAGGTCATCTGAGATTGCTGCTGGTAAATTTCCGAAAATTATTGTCTGAACGGAGGTTTACGAACGTTTTCCAACCAGCAAACATTCTCCAACTAGGTGAATGTCAAGCGAAGAATGTTTTAGTGCTGAGCTGTTGTGTAACCGTTTAAAGTTATGTTTGGGGCTACAACATAGTATAGCAGTGTTCTAGTATGCTAATGCAAAATATGTTAGGTGTAAGAGTCAACTTAGCCATCTCTCGATATAGCTTCTAAACTGATGTCGATTCTTCTTCATTGAAAGGGAAGCGCTTTTAAAGGGCCAAAGACGGAGCGTCGCACAGCACATAATCTGATCGAAAAGAAATACAGATGTTCGATCAACGATCGTATTCAGTGCTTGAAAACAATGCTTTCTGGAGAAGATGCCAAGGTGAACATTACCATTTCTGAGCTTTTTTTGATGCTATAAGAAATACATGCCCAGTTCCTCTTCCTTCCTGTTTTCTGTTTTTCTTAGGCGTTCCCCACCGAAAGGCTGAGTTCCGTTGATTAGAGCCATTTAAAACGCTAGCAGTACCGTGTGAGATGTGCATTCCGAATTAGCTGTATTTTGAGAACAGTGCAAATTCTTCTCCCTTATTGACTGCTCCCTTTTTCCAAACGTAAAATATTGGGGTGGTCAGCAATATCAATCATCAGATTAACCTGTGTATTGTGCATCTATGAGGAGATTGCATAAATAGACGTGCCTCAAATGGATATTATCCTCTTCATCCGTTCAGTTTTGTCCCTCTTCCCTTCGCTAATTTCAAAAATGTCCTACGAACGTCTTTGCTCTAGCTAGATTAATTTGTTTTCTTCGTATTCATTCCTCTGCTTTCCCAGCCATAGCTATGGAGAATCCGTCCATTTACCACCGGTTGCCGATTTGGCGACATTCGTCGACTGCGTATCGGTCATCGATAGTCGACAGTCCAGTCAGATGTCGAGAACTGCGGTGGAATGAGAGCGCAGATGTACCGCGTTGTATTCGAAGGATATGAATTGATTGAATTTCAGTTAAGCAAATCAGCGACCCTCCGTAAAGCGATCGAACACATATCGGCGTTGCGTCGCGAAAATGAACAGCTCCATCATGAGGCAATTATTTGACTTCTCACTAGCATCCCAAGCCACTAATAACCATTCTCCATCTTTCCATTCTCTTTTCTGTTTTCGACCACTGCCGTAAAATCAGTACACCAGTGTTTGCAACAGTACACGGAGGCATTTTTGCAGAGAAACTTAATGAGGCTGGAAATGGTTTGGGAGCATCGAAGTGTTCATTAATTCATTTAGCGTTTTTTAGTCGTTTTAAGCTGAAGCACTGTCTAAGGTAGGAATGAATAGTTGACCTTATCCACTTTCTGAAAAAGATGACAGGTTTCAGAACCGAAGTATTTGCAGTATGGATTAGTTTTGATTGAAAACTGCATTGCACATCGAACGATTGCATTCTAGCCATGGACTTGCTTGAACTGAATTTTTTTGTGTTGAATGCCCCCTCTTTTTTTATAAATTTTTGTTTATTGTACTGTGTTTTGGCCCGTTAAGCGAGGTAATATCAAATCGACTGTTTGATTCTCCGTTTGGCATTTGTGTCAACTTATGTATATGATCCTTTCAATCGGATATTTCAGTGTTATGCATTTCTTTATTTACTTTTTTAACTTGCAACTGTGTGGTTATTTATATGTTTGACTGATAACGATTTTGAGGTGGAGAGATTACGCCATATGCTGAAGGTGAACGGTATCGAAGATGCGGCTGCCTCAGTCAGCATGATGCCACCAACTTCCGTAACATGCCATATGCTGAAGGTGAACGGTATCGAAGATGCGGCTGCCTCAGTCAGCATGATGCCACCAACTTCCGTAACATCTAATTCAATCAGCAGCTCGCAGTCGAGTCCAGTATGACTTTTTTTATTACGAGTTTGGTCGGCGGCGTTCGACTTCGCGATTATGCCTTGCTAGCCATTGCGAAGAAGCGAATGCACTAATGCAGGGAGAGTGGAGAAGGGAGGAGAGGGAGGGGGATAAAATGAGTATATTGTTGATCTAATTTAAAAATGCCGACCTTGGTACTGAGCTGTGCTTATTCCCTTTCCCCAATATGAGACATTTTTGTGTGTCGTCATTTTTCTCCAAAATTTGAAAGTCGTGCATTTTTTCTGTAAAGTTCTAATGCAAACTTAGATTCACTCATCACGTACCGCTCGAAACATTGCTTGCTATAAAATTTTGCGGCAAATAGAGGTGTGCATATCTTTATCCTAAACTCCATCCCAAACTTCGCCAACTGGAAAGCAGTAATCGTAAGATGCGACACAGTTCGAAATAATATCACCACTGACGTGAAAAAGATGTAAAAAGGGGGAGAGAGGAAAGGAAAAGAAAAGGCGCCAGGGCGAGACAAAAAATGAGATCGAACACGGGGGCAATTGACAATTGATATTGCAGTTAAGTCCAGGAAATTTTAAAGAAAATGGATAAGCTAACATCATCGTGGATGAAGATCGTGTATTTTGCAGTAATTTACGCGTTCCGCAGCTGAACTTCCGAAAATGCTGATATTCATGAGAGAACTCTCATATCGGATTGTTCATTCGCATGTGGGTTCTTTTAAAGATAGCGTCAGCCTGAGGCGGTTGGAGTTCAGGATCCAAGTGAATGTTCACCGGCATCCGTGCATCCTAAGCGTTCAAGAACGATGGTCGACAAATCTCGTGTCACGATGCTAGCGTTCATGTTCGGATTGGTTATCTGGAATCCCGTCTCCTTTTTTATTGATTCATCATATCCGCGTACCGAGTCCGGACCAGATGCCATCCTTCATTCATCCATACCTGGCCGCTCTTTGCAGCAAGCTGCAGATGCCGTGCCCTTTGATACTACAGGTATTTGTCTGTTTCCATCAAGATTACCTTTACTGCATTCTGATTAGCTGTCTTCTAATCTAGCGGGTGCCAAGGCTACCTACACATGTACGTTGCTAACGCACGCACTTGCCATTCACGTTGAGGCGCTTGCCGTGGTAGAGCAGCGACTTGTTTGTCTCTGTGTCGAAGGGGGCTGCCACTGATGTGTTTACATGACAGTTCGAGCCCTCACAAGAAATGCCTTAGAAGCTCGGATGGAATGGCTTGTCACGCTGTACGGCCAGGACTGGGCACTAAACGGTGGGGTTGTGGTTGGAGAGCACAAAGGAGCTGAGGAGCAGTCGGTCGGGTTCCTTGGGCAGTCGCGACCTGCGTGCTCAACGAACATTCTCGAGGCAACCTTGCTTGATGAGGGGATTCGTAAGCCAGTGCTCTGCATCCAAAAACGCGTTACTGCAGATGGCGATCACTTAGAAAGTAGCATAGATATGAAGGTAGCTTTTGTATGTACTAAATGTTTTAAAATCACTTGTGTTTTTGCCAGCTCACTCGAAGGATGCAAATAGTAGCCCTTGCGTATCTCTCTAGTCGGGGTCTCCCTTCGAGAGGGTGGTACTTGAGCGGCGGCGGATGATCCTTTTTTTGCCTTATATTAATGACAGCTTTTCTTGCGTCTCTTCGAGAATGGTCCATCATACAACGGGTTTTGGCCCTGTTTTATTCCTGCTCACCGTTGCATTACAGGTATTCTCCGAATAATAGGTGAACCGGTAGACCTTGTCATAGATATATTTATCATGGATCAGTTCAGCATTAAGACAGCTGCTTTATTCCTAAATATTTGAGAAAGAAGGAGAACTCTGGATGCCTTAAGATACTTGTAATAATTAAGTAAATCTTCGAGTAAAATTGCTAATGTCTTGCAAAAATCACGTCTTTTTGACCGCGGGATGCGTATTCAAAAAAATATAAGTTTTCAGTCCGTCTAACTCAGCAAAAATATTATATGCAGTAGCGTTAATTTCAGAAGCTGAAAGTTTGTGGTGGCATAGCTCAATAGTACGACCATGCTTCGTATGGTCAGTGAACGTGTTTATTGTGTTCTGCTTCCTGACTCGTGTGCTTGTATATGGAGAGCCGGTCGCAGATGCAAAGTCATCCTCGTGGACTCTCTTTCTTAATACAAAATCTGCTGCCGACACATATATCAAGCGCGGAAATTACAACGAAGCGAGTCGACTGCTGCGTGAATGCCTACGGGTAAATATGATATATTTTGGCGATTGTCGCTATGAAATTCGCTGAAAAACTTATTTTAAAACACTGCTGAAATGAGTTTGCGAAAGTTGGTAGTATAACGTTAATTATTCCTTCTGAAGAAAATCTTCGGACGATATTTTTCGAAAAATAAATGCTAGCGAAACCAGAACAACCTAAACATAGTTTGACAAACGAGTGTAATGGAACAGCAGGTGAAAATGTTTTGAGTAAGGATACCGCCGAACTCGAAGGCGTCTAGATTGTGAAGCAGAAAGAACCTTTTTTTTTTCATGTTCATCTCGACACGAAATACTTCAAAGCATTGTTAAAAGTTTGCCGCTCTAGAAGGAAGAATTGTTTCAGGTTAAAGAGCAGTGTAGTTTTACAGTTATGTTTTAGCGTCTAGGTCAACCTGGAAGGAAGTACTAAATTGTTTCAGGTGAATCTTACTAATATGGTGCGGCCAGTGCTATCAGGACTAGGGAAAATAATATGTTAAATCGTCGTCTGTGTCATGAAAATAAAGAATGTAAATGATTGAAGTCCATATTGGCCTAGACAGAAACGATCTGTAATAACTTCATACGTCGTGCGTCATCTACTCCAGGCGATTATCTGATCGAACTGTATAGGTGTAAGGTTACTCATTGATTCTGAATAAATTTCTTGGCTTCAGGTACTCGAAAGACCGCTGCCAACAGCTGGATTTGATGAGTTAATTTCTGTGCTGTGGCAAGTAATTCGACACCTTTTGAACAGTGTTTGGATTGGACGTTGGTTTGCACGCCGAAAACGTTCACCAGCCAAACCTGTCACTGTAGTATGCAGATCGCATGCACACACAGCACTTATTTATCACCAGCTACATCAGGTGGCTCTTATATGTCTTTTTAATCAACCTCTTTCGCCACTATCAGCAGCCCCGCAATTCTTTAGAATATAGTTTCAAAACGTGCAACAAATCTGTTATACAGATATCGATGAATGCTCAAAATTTTTGCTTTCCTTATTGTATAATATTTTCAACTGCTCATTCAGTAATCCTTTCTGACCTGTGTTACAGTGTAAATAATTTCTCCCACGAAATCAGTTCGAAGAAATTTCTTACCGTGTCGTTTTGAGAAAACCATAATTATCCAGTATTTCGCGGTTAGAATTTTTAGCTGCATCTGATTGGAGTAGAGAATATGGGAGACGGGTTGACGGGTCTGAATTTGGCGTTATCTGCGGTGAATCTTGCCGAATCAGCCGGCTGTTCACCTGACGGATTATCACATGCACATCGAGCCGACATCTATTTGAACGCAGCGCTCAGAGTACGAATCACTCTCCCTTCTTTTATTGGTAATTTTTTGATTGTAATTATGAAGGATTTCGATGAGAAAGTTTTGCTTGCAATTGTACAGCAGTTAGTTGAACAACAGGATAATTTCTGAAGGACGTATCTCCTCCCGTATCTTTAACAGAAGCCCCACATCTGAAAAGCTTGGAAACCTCTCCTTTCTCACAGAAACCTCTCCTGTGAATAGCTTGGAGACCCCTCCTTTTCAATAGAAACCCCTCCGCTTTAACAGAAACCCGTCCTCTGAAAATTTTAATTCACATAGGTTATATGATTGGCAGTAACTTTTTAGGCGTACCGCTATATTTGTACTTCATGCGTCGTGCACAACGTCATGCTCGCCGAGCAGAAGAAGGTGCTCTTGAAGGTGTCGCGTGGGTATTCCACCCTTTGGCAAAGAAATTTCTATTTTCATCTCATCTAGCCGAGCATTTACGCGACCGAGATAACAGCCACTTTCCTTTCGTCACTAAATCTCTCCCGAGTGAGCCGTGTTTTTGATTTTTTTTTTCATTTTTCTTTTTGCTTAAATTAGTTTGATCATTTTCTGGATTGCGAAGGTGAATTTAATGCGCCATTGTAAGCTTTTTAAAAAGAAAATGGAATCTTTGTGGACTTTGTAAAACTTGATGCAGTAAATGATACATTGAGTGACGACGTTGATAAGTAATATCTAGAAACTCGTATCGTAAAATTTTTTCATGCAAACAGGATAATAAGATGGAGCTGAAGTTTTACCGATTGAATGTAAAGAAGGCGAGAAACAACTGAGGTGGTCTTTAAACAGCTACTCTGCTCGTGTGGCATCCGTTTATTCCGTGGGCGCAAGCGTAAGCAAAAATTTTCCACGGAAACAGTTAAAATAATCTGGGGATCTTGCCAAACAACTCTACGTCCTATAGTTGTTCGTTTATAGGTGCGAATTGTCAAAACCACCGATACTTGCCCCTTCTTGACCGTAAAATTTTTATAACGTTCATAAAAATTTTATGAACGTGATAAAAAAAGAGAAAAAAAAGACCCAATGAGTCTTCGATCCATAAAAATTTTATGGATCGAAGACTTCTTGTGTCCTCGATGAGACATGTTCAAATCCGAACCTCTTCCGCTCCCCCTTAATAGTCGTTTGTTTGGTTTGTAGATTGAAGTGCTGATGTGTTGTTCAGTGTGCATGTTTATTTTAGTGCCACCACTTGAACGGCTTACGTCAGCATTCAAGATGGAGCTGCTCAACAATCTTCTTACTGAGCTGTCAAATCCGGTAACGTCGAACAGTAGGCGATTCGTTGACGTTTCACACCTTCTACTAACCATTTGCACCGCCGTCCAAAGGAAAACTCGTGGTAGGATTAATGAGTTTTTGAAACTTTATTGATGAACTGCTGTCGATTGACTTTATATTATTTCTCTTAGAAGAAGCTTGATAAAATTACTAATACTGGACCTCCCTCCCACCCGTTTGCAACTGAACGTATGCTTGTAAACAACATCCCAGTCCTTTCATATCGATAATCTGTAAGCACTGATCGGTGACGCTCACACGTTCACTTTTGGCTTCTTCGGCGCCTTTTTGCAACCGATCTCTTTTTGAGGGAGGTTATACTCCGATTTTTTTCTTTCGCAATTGACCTGAATGATGGTGTAGGACATTATAGTCTAATTGTGAAGTAAAATTGATAATTTTAGAATCGTCGAGCCTGGGTGAAGTAGCATTGAACAGTGAAGGTGATGAACTATGTACGTGGTGGGCTCACGTGTTCGCGTGTGCTCTCTACTGGAAACACGGCGACAATGCTTGCGCACATAAACATTACGCACTCGTACGCAAGTGTCCACGTCAGCTGCTCAATAGGTCAGCTTTCTGACGCGTGTCGGACTTTAGCGTTCTACTGGTTCAGCCTTAGGCACTACATTTATCCAGTCAAAACCTAAGCCTCGAAAATTTAAGATTATATGCTCTACGATTCAATACCAAATACGAGCGTATCGCCCTCGGTTTCTGGACCTCATTGCAACCTTACCATCGAGCTTCTTTGAACTTTGAGATTCTTTTTTCTTCGTTACATATTTTTTTAGTGTGATTTGCAACCTGAGCTCCAAATCGGGCTCCGTATAGAGATTGATTAAAGACACTAGGTCTAAATTGGCTACAAGTAGTAGTGAATATTGCCTCCCAATTTGGGGTTAGGGCGGTAAGGACATCTGTGTTTTGTACGTGAACCACATTCGCGAATGGTATTGTCTCGGCGTATTTAACATATGATCTTGACCAAAGGTTTCATCCCAGTATTGCATTTTCGTTTCCGGTCAGCAACCTTATAGCTCTCAGAGCGGTTGTTGTCAGTCGTGCATTTTTTCTGGCCTATAGCTGAAGTGTACGATTCAAATGTGTTTTGAAATTCGCGATAAGTATGAAGCGAGTGCTGATTGTTACAGCAACATATCGCTTGCGGTGGGACATGCCTTCTGTAGTCGAAAACTGTGCACAGATGATCGTAGCAATCGACACTTCACTGAAGTGGTGTGGGCGCACGCAACGCGCTCCTTCTCTTTTCTTCAACGAATCGATACCCACGAAGCATACGCACGAATTTCGCCAGCCGCCAATTCCGTTCACGTATAACTTCTCTTCCTGCTTTGCTTTGATTTCTTTTCTTTACATCCTCGACGTCTAAAAATAAACTGCTAAACGATAGATATAATGTTAGCTGTGTGCTTATGCTGCCTATCGATGTAAGCTGTGTGCTTGTGCTGCCTATCATATTATCAGTAAAGCGTCCAGAGGACATCTTTTTGCTGTTTTTTAGACGAAGCATTCGAGGAAGTTGATTTTTTTTTCAGCTTCGATTGTGCTCCTTTTTCCATTGGAGAAATATGCATTATTTTTGAGTAGCGAAGCTCATATCGGGGAGAGATTGTGTTGAGAAAAAAAGGACTCCAAAGCAAATTATGGTTTGTGGAGGATGAGGGAGGAGCTTTATTCAGAGGGAGCTTTACTCAAGCTGATAGGGGTATATGTAAAATGTGCATCCGTTTTCATAAAAGTTGCGGACGAAAAAAATCTACTTCAGTTCTTTGAAGAAAAACAGGTTGAAATGGAAAGTATAGCAGGCATTGGCAATTGCAGTACGAACCATTGTATTTCACTCTTTTTTTTCTGCGACCGCAGACACTCATTAAGGTGAAATCCTTTCAATCTGCTCTTATTTCTTCTTTAACTTCAACAAGGTTGCCACAAGATGCTATGCGTTACTATTGTCACGTTAGGGACAGTCGGAATTGCAGTTAAGTTTTATATGGGTTTTGAGATTTTTATAATCAGTGAGCGTTATTGCTATTTTTAGGAGATGGTACGTAATGTATCGTTGGAATGGCTGTTGATGAGTGTACTGGACGTGTGGCATTCGCATATGAATAATTCGAAACCCTACTGGGAGCAGTCGCCTATTGCGCCACTTAAACAACTATACCAACAAGCGTTCATCCAATTCCGTTTGGCAGCGCATAACAATGAGAATGCTAATTGCAAGGTTTGTTGAATAGTTTTTAATTCTTCGCTTTCACCTTATATAGTTTTAGTCTTTATAAGCTTCGCATGCGAGACGTTGAAAACAACAAATTTATTCCATAATACTTCATCTTACAGAACAATAATAAGACTTCGTCAAAACTTTCAAGTTTGAAGCAACACAAATTTATTTTTTTCACACCTCCTGCATAATGCATATAAATGTTAAAATTATACTAACTGAGCCAAAGCCAACCACGATAGTAAATTAACCATTAACTTGTACCCGTGACGTTGCGCATTTCATCATCTTTAGGAAGAAAAAGAGAGGTCTCCTGTTAACTCGATATTCGCACATCCTCCTTTAGAATTTTTTTTTTTGCGTTCTTAGCCACATTGGAATGATATTGATAAGAACGCGTTTCAGCACAGTCACTTTAAAGTTTGCAGGTAGCGATGTTCGAATTAGCGTCAAGAATGTTAAATAGAGCAAATCCGGTAAGCACATGGCGCGCTTTCTTGCGTCTTACACGTCATGAACGTGTTGATACATATATGCGACCTGGTGTAAGGACGCTTTGTTGCCCAACATCCTCAACGTATATTCGATCCTCACATATACTCAATATTGACATTTTGCGTAAACTTCATTCTGATTTTAATACCTTCACAATGACCCCATAGTATTTGTTTGATTTTCGCCGTTTTAGTTCCCACAATACGGAGAGTGGTAGAAATGAAACACCTTTCGTATCTCGTTCTATCTGGGGAGCGACTAGAAATTATGGTGTCTGTCGTCGGTATCGTACTTCTGTGTTACTTTAAAACAGATGGTGAGGGGCTCGGTGATTACCACTGAATGACTCCTTAGTTTGAGCGATTTAAGTAGCCTTTAAAATTTACGCTTCAAAAATGCCATCTCAGTATTTGGGAGAGCGACTAGAAATGATGTCTTTCCGCCAGTATCGTTCAGTAACAATTAAAATTTTAATATGGAAAAAAAGATCTAATTCGAAAATGTCACTGTTTTTCAATACTCCGATTTCAATACTCAAATTTCAATACTTCAATACGAAAATCAATACAGTTCTCCGATCGTGTGCGAGCAGAGTATGTGACTGTGGTGTTATTCATCGAAAGAGATACACAGGGGAACGGGATGTTGGTGGAATCACTTCGATTGTTGAGTTTGTCTTGATTCGTTTAAACGAGATGCAGCTTACATTTCTCCTGTTCATCGTTACATCTCGAAGATTTGAGTGCTTTTTTTTTTAAGAAAAAGTTTCGTTGTTCATATTATTTCTCGTTCGCTATACCTCATATGTCTAATCCGGTACTAGAAACTAAAAGCTGGTCATGCATTTGTTTTTCAGTGCCTAGAAACGGTTGTTCATGTTGACAGGTTGTTTTTGCTTTATATCGCCTCAAATTTTTTCGCGTTCATCTAAAGTCTATTGTGATTTTCCTGTGAAAATATGAAGTGATTTTATGCGGAGATTTTCCCAGGTGGGAATAAATTTGAATTTTTTTTTTTTTGCTTATCGCAACATTTGTTGTGAATGACATAAAAGGCGGTTGAAAATTACTGAATAGCTGTTGTCCTTATTAATAGTTCGATTAATTCTTTGGTTAATTAAGTATTTATAAAATCGCTTCCAAACAGACGACTAGAAGAAAAATTCCATGTGAATGGAAATGATGTTTATGAAAATAAAAGACAACGAACAGTGCAGAACTAAACCATTTGAGCCATTCACTTCAGAACTGCAGAGAGCCGGTTTCGGATCGGAAAATGGAGAGTAGATGCAACAAAGTGGCTTCCATTTGAAACTCATTGTATCGACTTTCTCCATTTGCGCTCACCGTCCCCTCCCCCCTCCGCCTGGACTTCCACCATTTTTCATAAATTCATATATGTGCGTGGATATGTGGATGTGTATGTGGTAAATCGCAGATATAACGTGACTAGTTATAATGTGTCGTGTGAATCCCACCATCAGTTGCTAATCGGACGGTCTTCACGAGGCGGTTTTGCAGATCGCATAATTCCAGCACGGATTGCTGCCTACGGAAGCAGATGATAAGTGACAGGATAAGCATTATGTGTTAGCGGTTTGTGCTGGCTGAGAGTTAGCTGCACGGAATTGTTGGTAGGCAATCACTGCCACCAAATACATTAATTTTACCATGTAAAGTCACAGAAGTTTAGAAAGGGGTTAGTGAGGGGAAGGCGGAATGTAAGATGGCAACCTTGTTAGTAGTGAAAAAAAAATTGTCAAGTCGTCATCAAAATGGATGATAAGCATAAAAGTCTACAATCTTATGTATACATATTTTAAATGACATTATACGCCGTATATATCGCTTATAGTAGTGCGCGGATCCGTACAGATCCATTTATATGTTAATTTGGAGTGCTTGCGATTGGAGCCTCGTCAGGTATTTGAAAGCTTTTAAAATTATGCGCTTTGGCAAGTTTGCGTTTGTAAGGCACATTGTAAGGGCATCGTGATGTTCAGGCGCATGTTGTGAGTTTGTGTATGTCCCTCCGGTATTTTCAACATAGGAATAAGTGAAGCTAAATTTATGAAATTTTGCGATGCGTGTTACACACCCTTCAGTTTCAAACCTGTTCATTTACTACGTAGAAAGCTTAGTCCCCATAAAGTGGTTTAAAAAAATTTGCATCCATTTTTTTCCTAAGGCCCCCTTGACCGAATATCAACCTGACTTGTCGTGTTGCTTATTCAATCCATGGGGTTTTTGGAAAACAAAACAAAACTCAAGTAGGTGTATACCAGCGGTCATATAGGACAAAATTTGAATAATTTTTATTATTTACGAGCAGTTTATGAAAATAGCTGATTTAATAGGCAAGTCGCTAAAGCATATATTCAGCCTTCCTGTTCTGCCAAGTAAAATTTTTTGAAAAAAATCGTCTGGACAGTGAAACGGAAACGAATAAGAAGGAATAAAACGTGTGGTACAACTACCGAGAACGGATTTCAGTTGCGAAAAAAAATGCTTTAGGCGATTTGCGAACGTAAAACTTGCAAGCGCTGGAATGGTATCATTAGAGAATTTATTGCATACTTAAACGATTCGAAAATGAAAAGAGTTTTACATTGGATTCAACGTTAAGTTTTGTGGGAAACAATTCAGGGTCATTAGCTCGTGATAAATAACGTCGATGAGTAAGTTATGAAGAGAACATTAAATCAAATACAATAATTGGAGAAATGAGATGTGAGTAAAGGTGACGATACTCAAGCGATTTTGGAGCGAGAGTGTTATAATAAGGTATGCAATTCAAACTTGGTGGATCCGCAAAAGTTTTGAAATGCTGCTCTCGTGAAAAATATTTGTGCATTTTTCAACATCTCTATTTGAGATTGCAAAGATGATGTTCAAATAAGATGACGGACAACCGATATTCGAGAAGAGGAAGCCAGTAGATACTGAAGTTTTTTATATAATTTTCGAAACACTTCCACTGAATTGCTCTAAAGAATGCAATTAGCAATCCTAAACGCTTCACTGCTTATTGACTCACACAATAAGCATCCCATATAAAAGATTCGTTAACGAACACTCAAAATTCGAATGGAATTGGCGATTGGTACAGAAAACTTGAGATTCGTAGTAAACATCATCATCGTCCACGCTTAACGTTAGTATACAATAATCGACATTTTTTTCGCTACTGATATTGATCACCATGATTAAAAATTACGATTCCATGAGGCAATCGAAGTGACACTGAAGTTCTCGAAAATGTTTTAAAGTAGTGAATCATCAGTCGGTCTACAACTCTTCGGATCAACAGCAAAAAGTTGCGCTCCACTATGCTAGCTTGCAAAACTCCACTAACGATTCGATACGACTTAATAAACTTTAGGTCAAAATTTTCGACTACTGAGATAGCAATAAATTGCCTATCTGTTTATCTACTTGTGCATTAACCCTATGTACCAGTGGAACTGGACTTATGGTTGCGTCTAACAAATTTCATAGCTCTGCCTACTTTTAACACGCAACGGCTCAGTTCACTGGCTCAGTCAAAGCTCATACTCTTACCGCAAAATTCCATCTAAATATCGTGATTATCGAAACGTATAAATTTCTAAAGCGTGCACTGTTTCAGCAGAGTTGTGCACTGATAACGATAACGCGAATGTGGGCGGAAATGTTATCACTGTTATCAGTAAATGCAAACATGAACGGATTGCCGTTGGAAAGCAGAGAGCACAATACCATAAGCATAGCAGTGGGCGTAGAGCACACCCCAGAATGTTGCTTAACTGCTTTAACATCTTTCACAATATTACATCACATCGCTCTACATTACACCATTTCACATACGTAAACGCTCTATTGAGCATTGTTGCGGTCATGCAATCCAGTGAACAGTTTGCTGAGTTATTTGCATAAAAACAGTCGCATGATTGCGTGCTTCTCAGTCGATCATTTCCGATAGTATTGGTGTTTTATGTGATGAGAGCCTAAGTATGTGGTGATAGGGATTGATGACGAAAGCTAATTGACTCAGTTTAAAGGTGGTTCAAATGACCGATAAGGGTTGAGAAGAGGTAGGGCAAGCAGGAGCATGTTTATTTGTGGTGGTGTGGCATGTGAGCATAATCCATAGCAGATGGAGAATTAATGTTGATGATGCTATAGCGCTGTATTAATTTGTCCGCTATCTTAAACCGGCTGTTTCCATGTCGTTCTGTTGACAAGTCGTTTCTGTGGTGGTGACCATGCTACGACGATAACGACGGTTGCTATTGGGGGTTTCGTCGAGGGAGGGGTGGGGGGAGTTTCATCTAAAAGTGTAACTGCCAGTTTCGAACTGTTTGTAAATTGTATATAGATGGATTCGACTGGATCATTTGCATGTTGCTGTTTGTCTCCTGGCAGCTCGCGTGGTTGAGATTAGGGGGGTGGAGGGTGGGAAAGGATTAGTTGGCTTTGTGTATTTTAATTATAGGTTGCATCGAACGACTTGTATTTTTATTGTCATAAATTAAGGAAACGGTTGATATGCGTTGCAGAGAACGCTTTTGAGAGCATAAAGCCTTGACGGAAGTAACCTTAAACCTTATTGTGCGCTTTAGTCCCCCGTTTATTAGGTTCTTTCGAGTTTCAGCTTCGCTTATCCGGTCTTTTTTTTTGGAATAATGCATATTATCACAAAATTTGAAAGAATGCTTGCTACTCATCACCACAGATCGATCACGAAATTGTTAATTATTTCTAGTTTTAGTGTATAGGGTCGGTAGTGGAGACATGAGAGCATCAAGGCCGTGTCGTCGTTTCAAACGAGCGCTGTTTTCCGACGTCTTTCTTCCGCGTATGTTTCGGTCACGTTTTCTTGGCCCTACTTTATTTTCCCGTTTGATTTCATACATCCGTTTTGTGAAGGTGAAGTTTTTCTTTATTGCTCACTCATTGCGATTGAGTTAAACGCGCGTGGAAAAAAAAGATTGTGTCTTTTAGGAATAAAACTATCATTCCATTGAAGTATTCATTGATTATGATTTATGAAAGTATAGCAAAAGCACCATAAGGTAGTTATGACGAATATATCGTGTTTAGTTACTAATGGCACAGGGAATGATGCTACCAGCTAAGGTTGTACGAAGAAAGATTGATTTTTTTAATTGAAAGATTTCTGTCTTTTTAGAAAATGAACCAGCAGGATTGTTCCTTACGAAAAGTGAGACAAAACTTGAAATTACCGAGCAAAAGGTTGCTCCGGAGTCGAAGGATGTCGCATACTGGACTGAGTTTCTTGCCTCACAACTTGACTGTTTGAGAACATCATCGGAATGCCTTGAAAGCGAAAAGAATGGTTAGTAGAGATCTTTAAATGTTTTGTCATAGTGCAAAATAAAAGAAATCTCAACGTTATTTTGAATAAAAGAATTTTGTTTACGATCGGGTCTCAAGTGAATCTTCTTTCATTGCGTCATTATAACACATACTGGGAATCGGATCTCAGCGACTTTTTGGAAAAGTTATTCCCTGACGTATTTGCATTGCTTCTTTGATCGGCTCGCTTTCAACGTTAAAGCCATTATAATTGACAAGAACTGTATTTGCTTGAATCTAAATAAGCAATAAAATGAGAGGAATGAAATCATAGATAGTGCAATAATCCTCTAGGTTGATTAGAGACCCTCCTGTAAAATACTGAGAAACAAGTTTTGATGCTTCTATGCGAGCTGAATATATTCATTTCATAGAGGGTTCCCATTGGCCATGACTGTAATGTTCTGCCATTGTCGACGTTATTTGAAATGTACGTCCAGGGCCGCACACAGAAACCTCTGCCACCGGCATACGTCAGCTCGGTTACCACCCATGAATTTTTAGTTTTTACGCTTTGTTTCGTTACGGGTCTTTTCTAACAAAAGTCATAACTCGCGAAATTTATCTCCGAAAACAATCACTCGAAAGACCAATTTCGAAAATTCACGTCCTTCAAATTTCATCCGAAAACGGTGAGCTGCGAAAATTTTCAAAAGCTAGGGAGGCAGGGAGGGAGAGTTGCAGGAGGGGTGTCTACGGTGATTCGAAATCGCTGCGCAACATATCAGTTTCTGTCAGCTTGCGATTCGACCGTTCACCCTGTCAAAACGAGAGCTTCGAATTTCGGGCGTAACAGATGACGAGAGCCATTCGGCGCGTATTCTTTTTTTTTGTTTCCCACCAGGGAATGATCGCTTAAATCGTCGACTTCCTCGCATCCAATTCTGCTCCAGTTGGGAACATGTGGCATATTTTTAAGTAATTGCATCCATTTTGTCCGAACTTTTTCTATTAAATTCATTTTGAATGTGGTATCTCTCTCGTTTTTATGTGGTCTTTATTGCTTTTTTTCGAAGCTCTTCTATATCAGGGAGGGAAACGGAAATTCTCTGTTCTTTAGGTTTTTGTACACGTGAAGCGAGAGAGGAATAAAAGTCAGGAAAATGTTCTAGCTAGGTATTGAGATCAGTTATTGCATTGCTGTTGCAGATAAAGGCAGCTTGAAAAGCACATCGGGGGAATGTTGCGAAACCTTAACTGATCTCAACGCTGAAATTGCTAACTGCTGTCCTTCAGTGTCTTGTAAGTTCTATTATGTGATTCTCTTGAAATCGTTGTAACTCTTAGGCGATTGTACACGTAAAAGCCCTTATGTTGAGTTGCACTTAATGCGATGACAAAGCGGTTGATCGCAAATAAATTGCACAAGACAGAGTGCGGTTCTTAAGAGATCAGTGATTTAAAGGGCAACAGGAAATGATGTTTGCTTAGGCAGAGAGGCCTTTTCATGTACGGGCCCACTTCAGTGTTAATCACATCTTCGTATGATATGAAAAGAAGATTGCTAAACGCTCTTTCTTTCTCAAGAGTTTTGCAATAATTTTAGCGTCTTAGAACAGTACGTTAACGTGTTTTAAAGTTTATGTCCTTTGTTCTCCTGTTAGTCGCTAATTAATGAAAAGAGATGTGAGAAGATACTCACATACTTATTTTTACGTGCATTAAGTGACTTGAAATTAACGTGAAACTGTAAGGCCTTTTCTTGGCGATTTATTGCGTCTCATCATTTTCGCTGATTTCAGCACCGATCTCTTCATGTTCGGCAAGTGATTCCAGTGTACGTTCGTTGTCCGATCGCAGTCCTGCCAAACAGAAACCGGCACGACGAGCACCTGGTTTGTTTTCTGTTCTCGAGTCATCCATTTTGTTTCTCTTGTGTCAGTGTGTTTTTAAATCATTCCAATGGTCTTGCACTTATTTAGGGTACCCTTAGAAAATTTGCTTTCTATAGAGTATCTTAAACTTTTTCGAACTTCAGAGGCTTCTAAGCGCAAAATTTGCTTGCAAAACTTGAACGGTAGGATATCAAGCAATTTGGTTTCCATGTTTCGTATGAGTGCTTTAATATGCATTGCACGCTCAATTTTTTGAATGCAGACTTCGAACATCAGGATCATTAACATATCGAATCGAATCGAATCTTTTATTTAGTCGATAGGCAATAACTACCTTTACGATAATACAAAGATGATATAAAGGGATATAATGAGATACAGTCATAATAAAATATTACGTCATGAAAACGTCACTACATATCACTACGAACTGGCAACAGTACCCTGTCTAGAAGCTCTGTTGGAATTTGATTGACATAGAACAAAATGCGTAATATTCTTTATACCTCTGGAATGGTGATCTTGCAAATGAGCAGTCGATTGAAAACGAAGTGACCATGTATACACTCAAACAACGTGCATGTTTAATACGTTTGTTACAAACTTTGTTGCACTAATTTCAATTCATTTAATGTTATTTGTTCTATAATATTGTGTCTTACAGTGTTCGTTATTAGTTTGTTATGGTTTTCTAATGTTCTTCATAGTGTTATTATGTACAGTATTAGTGAAAATTATAAGTTACTACTTGTAAATATCATGCGGTATTTTAGGCTCGCTGAATATAGAAGAATTGCTCTCTGAGGGCTCAGCAAAGAAGTCGAAAGGCTATAATGTTAAATTTGTGAAAGAGATACACATTGAAGATGGTAGCATGGGATATGGGTACGATAAATTATTTGGCGATGCGCTCGATGCCCGATTACGATCCGTTTTCGTTAATGATCCTTACATTAGGTTGAAATCACAGGTAAGTTGTTTGATTGACGCAATGGGGGCCTGCAGTCCGTTTAATACTAATTTGTTTTATATTTTTAGAATAGTGCACCGTATTGCACCACACAGTCTAGCGTAGTTTCAATTCATTGCAGTGAACAATAACATAAAAAGCAGTCGCAGTACAGTGCAGTAGATTGAATTTCGAAACAGTGTCCAAAGTGCATTTTGTAGTAAACAGTAAAAATTTCCCTGCCCTGAGAAGGCAGTGTTTATGAATCATCTCTTCGAGGAAGCGAAATCGACGAGGCAGCGGAATGGGCGTTGTTGCTTTGATCAGTCAGTTCCACGTTTTGTAGAGGATGTGGTTTTCAAAACACCGTATCCTAATTATGGCCAATTATAGCAATGATCTCGACTGAGCGAAGTGGATGAGAGCTGAAAACCGATCTAGGGCCATATTTGAACCTTCAAAAAAAAAAGAGAAAAATGATCAGCCAATCGAAAATTTCACCGAACGCAGTGAAATTGGTTATAGGCTGCAAATTTTGTCGTATTCTGTGAGGTATTGATGGCGAATGCACCCAATTTGGAGCAGATCATTTTACGCACACAAAACGATTCCACTGTCGACCATCGAATGCTGTTTTCCCATTTACGATGGGCGCTTTTCCAAAATGGAATTCGTTTGGATATCCAACGAAGCGGAACGATCCACGATAGAGAAATCAGGTTGAATTTTTTTTTCAGACGTTTTGGGATATCCAAACGATTGTTTAGAGTCAGTGCACAACGAAACAGGATTTGATTTCGCAAAAAAACCGTTCATGACCGTCAACATCTAAAGGTCGAGTTTTGATTTGCAGTTGCCTACTGCAATAAAAATTCGCTCTGGTCGGCCACAACGCTCTAAGTCACGCGTTGCGATTGCACATGAGAGCGTAAACGTACTGCTTAGATGACTGGTCCGTTGCCCGTACAGAAGGGTACCTGCCTTTCGCGGCTTTGTTATGTGCATGGTTAGCGATTAGTGATTGGGCAGCATATTAGAGTCGTAAAATGTTCAGCATTCTTACGTATTAGAGCGCAATAAATTTTGAACCGCAGCAGGCGATTTTGAACCGATTCGCAGTCAGAATTTTGTGCTTTTTAAATGTTCGCATATAAAAATTCCTGAGTAATTTTTAAATTTTAGATCATTTCCTCATCGTCATATAATCTTTTTCAGGGCAATGTTGATGCTAGTGTAGTGCAACCCGCATCTATTGTTTTCTCTATCAGTTTTAATTGAGACTCAAGAACCTGGGCGGTAGTTTTATTTATTCTGAAATTGAAAATTTTAAGTTTGGTTCTGCGCGGGTGAAGCAAATTTCACACTTTAAAAGTGCGACGAAAGCATAATACACAGTGCGGATATGATAACGAGGAAGAAATGGGTAGGGGGGATGAGGTGGATGGAGGGGGGTGAAGAAAAGGCTACAAAAAGAAGCAGGAAACATTGTACAAAAAGTGGTTCCCATGTTGAAGGAGAATACGACGATATGCGGTGGTATAGTTGAAATGCTTCTGCCAACGTGAAATCTTTTCTTTCCAAAATTGTCTATATGGTTTTCCGGTAGTTAATATTCACCTTACTGTATCCCCAGCACCCCTCCCGGGATAGCCTTTTGTCTTTTGTTAGCATTTGCGGTCTGCTTGTTTAACTTTGCTCTGAGCTTCAGGCGCTGTTTAAGCTTTTTTTTTGCTCTCGTTTAGGTTCGATAATGGGTGGATATATCGTATAGGAAGGGGTCTCGACTATTTTCAAAAGCAACCCTATCTCTCAGTTGGTCTTTCCAACTATAATTTACGACGATGTCTCGAAACGATTGTTTGTATCACGAAAGAAATGTAAATTTCACATCGAGAGGTTCTGCTCGCTCACGCAGTTTTTACTTCCTTTCTGTTTTCGCCCAGTTATGTGTTGTTGTGAACACCTGCGAAAAATTTGCTGTTTAATTAATTTGAGTATTTCTGAAGAAGCCGAGATTTCGTGGCCATGCGAATGGAGAGCTTAAAGGTAAGTTGAAGTTCCCGGTGTTCCCGACAATCAAAATATCATGGTTCTCGATGATGTGATGAATATCTATAATAGTGGGCGAAGAAGTTTCATTTACATCTGGCAGGGGACGCCCTGGAGTTCTTACTTAGAGGCCTGTAATATTGGGCACATTGTTAGTCTGCAGTAGGATTGAAGGTATGATTTTCAGTAGGATTGAAGGTACGATTTTCAAATTTCATGATTTACTCTGATTTTGAGATCAGAATGTTTTTTTTCATGAATCCTTGAAAAAGCGCTTTTTGCCTCTGAACGTTTATGGGATTTCGGCTTCTAATGCTGCCTGTTCTATTTATCATTTGTTAGCGTAATTTTCGTTTCGTATGATTTTTGAAAAGAAAATAATTACTGACCTTACAGGCATATTAAAACTGTTACAGCAGCGAGTGAAACGAGTTAAGGGCGCTCTCATAAATATATACCTGAACGAACAAATTTTCGCATGCATATGTCAGCAGTTCGTCTCCCTCATTCTTGATCCTACACGCTGTTGGAACTGATTGGACCGTTTGTATTTTCGGGCAATCAAGGAATTGCTCGAAAATCGGCAGTTTCTTTTTCAAGGATTTTGTTTTTTATTTTATGCTCAGAATGGCAGTCTTGTGTTTTTACCTCAAGCCAAACTTTTTTTTTGAGTTTTAACTGCCTTAAACGTTTTTATATCCTTGTTCTACCATACACTATTCGCATTCCGTTTTTGTTGTGCTTTCGCCTATGTAATGTGCTTTCTGAGTGCACTTCAATGCTGCCTGCCAGGTTTTTCACAGTAAAAGCTGCTTGATTCAACTGAACTAGAAAAGTTTTGCTCGTCTCGGATACGCATTGAACAACGGCACGATTTATTACTTGTCATAAGTGTGCGATTATCGTTGTATTCTCGAATATAGCTCTTAATATCGAGCTGCTTAAATACATCGAATGATACGGAAATTTTTTATGAATATAATCGTTTTTTCTTCATGTTAGTCATTTTCTTATCATTGCTGATTGTACCTGATTTCGTTCGTTCGATTTAGTTATATTATTTGAAGCGAAAATGCGCCGACAAATGTGATTCTTATTAGAATTCTTGCACTAATTGAACCAAAGCCGTCTTTTCGTTAATGTGACGTGATTAAATTATTCGTGATAATAACACAATTGATGAAGAAATTTAGACTGCTACATTTTTATAAGTTTTTGCATTATTTGAAATCCAAGCAGCAATAGATCTAAACGGATTCCGGTTATTTTCTTTTTTCAGTTAGTTTTTTTTTTCAAGTTCATTTGATAATTCGCTTAATTTTTAGTTCAGTTGGTAATATCTTAAAATTTAAGATTTTCCTTGCGTATTTGTATTTTCGCTCATTCAAGATCTGCGTGACATGTAATGCGAATTGAGTCTTTGTTTTGATACATTGCATCTATACAGCAAATGAGAGCGAAAGTTTATATTAAATCACCTTACTTTTATGTTTCGCATCAATCCTCAGACGAATTGTTAATAAATTTGTTTGTTCGTTTTGGAAGAGCGAATTGGTGAACGGTGCTAGGCTGGAAAAACGTTCGTGAATTCATTATAAAAACATTAGACGTACCATAAATAGGCATTTAATAGCGTTTTAGAATAGCTTGGCGCATTCTATGGTGTAAATTTTGGTTGTTCGTGGAGAATGTTTCACTCTGTGCAATCTAAAATCTGTGGATGGTTTTATATTGCTTTACATAGTTTAACACGGCCACCAATTTTTCAGAGTCATACTGAATGAAATATTTTCAAAGTGTGACAGAGATCCGTGTTTTAAGTTGTGTGAAGCGACGTATAACTATGGCTAATTTGTTGGTAATATAGACGTTTCTTTTTTTTTTTTTTGATATTTGTTGTATAGAGTATTAATGAGGACCCGTGGCGTTGTTAACTTCTTGAAGAGGCGAAAAGAGCCGTTGTGACAAATTCTTGATATCTGAGTGAAATTTTTGCTCGTACAAAAACGTTTGTGTTCAAGCTGGAATCGATAGAGGAATTCGGATTTGTTGTTCTCTTCCTTTTTGCATAATTAAAAAGTAATAGGTGGGATGCGCTCACGATGAATTATTGTTGAGCGGTTATGAGCATTTTTTGATAATCGGGCACATAATTTTCGGTCGTTATGGTCACGATGTTTCCAGGAGGATTCTGAAGAATTTATTCAATATGGATTCTCGACATCGTTTTTCACAGTTTTATCGCATTCGATTTTTATGAAGGGAGTTTTAATGACTGTTGATGTTTGTGAAATTCGCCTTCTTTTGTAAATTTTTATAAACATTTTTAAAAAATTTCCGTTTGTTCGCCTTTTTTCGTCAAATTTTTATAAACATTTTTTTAAAAATTTTCTGTTTGTTTTTTAAGCTTCAAGAACATTTATTTAAGATGGAGTGGACCGTATCCATTAAATGGATCAGATCTTGTCCGAATACTTGGGGAATCGGAGATTGAGACACGTGAAAGTTGATGTGCACGTAGTGGTTAAGTTTAGCTGAGTGCATTTTTAATCGGACTTATGCAAAGTACAAGCCGCACTTGTTGCGCAATAGGAGCTGAAAAGTGGCACGAAGAAATTAAAGAGTGAAAAGCTAACAGCATCCGAGAACTATGTTGAGCTGTTTAAGGAATGAGTAAATTTTACATTGCAGCTTCCAAGCACAATTCTGCAAGTTCTATCCGTCTTGCTGATTGATTTATTTGATCCTTTTGCAATACTTTGTAAAATTGAGCCGTAGCAGATCGGAAACAGAGTGCACGCACATAAGTAAGGCGTGATTGACTGTCTGGCACCTCTTTCACATCCGTTCCATTTCTTCGCATGTCACCGCCATATATATGTGACGTGTATGCTAGGTTTTCGTCTGTGCATTGTTTTTATAGCATGCCCATAGTTCGTTTTATGCATACATGAGTGCTTTTACATGTCATTCAAATTTAATGGGGTAGTCCCATCTTGCAGCAAGCAGCAGTCGGCGCTCACTCTCTACACTCTCACTGCTTATCACCACTTGAGGCCAGTTGCGTCCAGTGTATATATGTCATGTTCGTTTGTTCTGATTAGATCACTGAATTGCTTCAATGTGATCTTTTGCCTTCCACCCTGCTCCGTATTAAAATTCTCGGCGAATAACTAGCCAGTCATCTTCCCCATATGGTATTGGTCGTCTATTGAGGAGCAGGGGAACAGTGGATGATATTTCTTATCTATTCGATAATGTAGGCAGTGACACGATTGTTGACATAAAAGAGAATAGAAGCATCATTTGCTTGCCACTGCACTTGCAGTCCTCAAACTCTTCAACACCCTTCTATAGCAGTATATATGTTCTTTAGTTAGGTACTTGAAAGTTAGTCTGACTGTTATTCTTTATTTAATTAGCAGCTGGAAAGAACTCACACAAATATGGTGGGTGATGTACGTGGGGGCTAAAATTACGCATTCAAATGATATTGGGCAAAAAAAGTTCTCCGAAATTTATTTCAACGAAACATTTGATTTTTTTTTTAGAATTTGTAATTCATTGGAATTAGGTGCGAAAAAGACGAAATCATGGCATGATCAAAGTGTAGGCGATCTTTATTCACAAACACTGAAGACTTAAGTGATATTAAGTGTTAAATGAAGAAAGAGTGATGAATCGCTGTGTTATTATAGCATCAATTTTGTTAGCTAACTTTCTGATCGATAACATTGTTTTTTTTAGCTGTCTGTCCTTCACCTCATCGCCTTCCCCCCTCCCCTTCTCCTGGGTACCGTCCAGCTTCCTCACAGCTTGTAGACTATTTTCTTAGGAGTTTCGGCGGTTTCACCATAGAAGTGAAATTTGAAGTTGAACAAAGTGAATGACTGAATTATGTTGTGTTTTTTTTTTGGCTGTCTGTCCTTCGCCTCATCGCCTTCCCCCCTCCCCTTCCCCCGGGTACCGTCCAGCTTCCTCATAGCTTGTAGACTATTTTCTTAGGAGTTTCGGCGGTTTCACCATAGAAGTGAAATTTGAAGTTGAACAAAGTGAATGACTGAATTATGTTGTGAGTTTTTTTGGCTGTCTGTCCTTCACCTCATCGCCTTCCCCCCTCCCCTTCCCCCGGGTACCGTCCAGCTTCCTCACAGCTTGTAGACTATTTTCTTAGGAGTTTCGGCGGTTTCACCATAGAAGTGAAATTTGAAGTTGAACAAAGTGAATGACTGAATTATGTTGTGAGTTTTTTTTGGCTGTCTGTCCTTCACCTCATCGCCTTCCCCCCTCCCCTTCCCCCGGGTACCGTCCAGCTTCCTCACAGCTTGTAGACTATTTTCTTAGGAGTTTCGGCGGTTTCACCATAGAAGTGAAATTTGAAGTTGAACAAAGTGAATGACTGAATTATGTTGTGCAATTGGTTGTATGATCGAGCTGTAGTGATAGCGGTTGCTTCTTATATATGAGATGGTTTATTCTGTTTATTGGTGCAGTTTTTATGTGTTATTTCTTTTCGTGCGTTTTTATCGTTAATAAACTCTTCGGTGAAGCCGGAATTCGCATACTGTCGATTGTTTTAGTAGATGTTGGCACGAGTATTCCCTATTGGCCAACAAATGTTTCATTGTGCAAAGCAAATTCTCTGAAAGTGATATCGCTATCCTATTACACATTGGATGCATTACGAACAAAATGGGATGCACATGCTTCATTGATTCGGTACTCCAAAAGAGAAGTCGATTCTCGAAAAATGGAGAATTGTTTTACTTACCTCGATTTCCTCTAAATTAAGAGTTGACTTCTCCGGGAATCTATAAGTAACTGCTTATATGTCTTAACGAAGAAGGAATATGATGCTCTATCTAGCAAGAATATATGTTATATCAGATGAAATATGCTTATCGTAAGTAATACTTGTTCTCTTTAACACATATGGTCTTGTGCCTAGGTTACTATTTTTCCGTGACTCGATAAGTTAAATGCTTTCGCTACTATGACATTACAAATAGCGGACTCTGCTTGAATATCATATTCCTCGTCGATTAAAAAATATCAACTAACACCAAAATATTTCCCTGTTTTCTGAGTGCTGCCAATGATCATCTGCCGCGAATATAGTACTCCATACAACTATTCCGTCTTCGTCGATAGTTGTTCTGGCTATGATTCCTCCCCTCCTCTCCTTTCCCGTCCCCATCCGCTCCCTCCCTTCTCCTCCCTTCCTTTCCCTTCCCCTTCAGTACAGCGCAATTTTCAATGAAATGAATCTTAGCGGCGGTTTGCCACGTGCAAAATCGATTTTTCGTTGAAAACATCGATGAAGTGTCTGCGGTACGTGCACAGTGAGATTCCGCATCTGTAATTGCCTTTGCGCCGTTGTTGTGTATCAGTTCATTTCGTTAATGTTGCCATACATTTCGTATTGCTTAATGTATCTCTTTCCCAGTTGTCTTGGTGAGCATTTTGTTTGCCTTATGTCATTTTGTCTTTTAAACAATTTGTTCTCTTATCGTCTTTTATTTATTTGAAGTTAACACTATTTATTTATGGAATTATTTCATGATTTTGAGAGTTATATGAGATTTCCTATCGCCCTTCCTCTATACTAAAGGGGAATTTGTTGAAAATCCAATATAGGCGCTGAAATAACGAACAAATATTGGTAAGTCGGGAGGACTTTAACGATATAATATACAAACTCATATATATACAAAAAGTACAAAAAATTCAACAATCGATCACGGGCGAACAGTTTTTGGGAATCTATTCAAAAAATTAGTCCAAACGATCCATCTAGAGCATTTCAAACAGCTAAATAAGAAGTAATTTTGGCGAGATATTTCGGCTTTTTGAGATTCTTGAACTAATAACTAACCGGAACTAATCTCATTATTTCTCGCGATTGACATATTTAAAGTCTAGACGAATCGGATTCACTTGTTCAAATTCATAAATAACACTAACGACATGCTGTTCAACAGGATTTGTTAGCAATATACTGTGAAGGGGAAAAAAACGCATGTGTTTTTGCTCACCTTTGTAAATAGCCGCCCACATTAACCATTACTGAATTTGTGTTTTATTCGCCGTGCTTTTCTTCCGTAGTTTTATGAAGGCCCCGTATTTACTGGTCCTGTTTCAATTATTTGTACTGATATTGTGAAAAGTACATTTTGTTTTTTTTTCGTTCAAAAGATAGCATGAGCGATGCTTGTTGCCTGGTCGAATTTGTTGATTGAACTTTCGAAATGCTTAGCAGTTTTCTTCAACTTCACGACTTCTCTTCCCTTTTCGCCAGATAGATTTTTGAAGATGAGCGGAGAAAAGGATGCGAAATCGACAGGTCGTTTTTTTTTTCTCAACAAAAACGCCTCATTTTTTTGTATTGAATGATTGCTTCAGAAATGTTAAGCAAATCAATAGATGAGCCGACTGGTCGAATAGTTTGTTGCATATCGTTGCAAATAAATTAGCCGTCCAAAACTTTCTCCACCATCAGCTAACGAGTCAAAACATTTCGCATCATTGAATTGATAGCGATTTCTTTTGTGGATAAACATAAAAATATACGATCAACTTTTATTGAACGGGTCTCTAAATCGGTTGCGGTAATAAATGGAGAGCGAATTAGTTGCGTTCTTTTGAAGTTTTTGTGATTCACTTGACACGCAAAGATTCATTTTAAAAACCGCGACGAGTTCGCCGACTGAAATGCCTCACGCTGTTTGGAATCGTGGCGTAGAGTCATCGATGAGGTATGAAACGATGGCCACAAATGTTTTCAACAAGAGACGATCGGTCCATACGTCGATTACTAAATCTCATTTGCATATTAAAAGAAAAACTTTGTTGAATAAAAACTTCAAAATTTATAGCAGGTCATAGAACATTCTCTATTTTTTGTAGATCAGCTAGAGGAGAATCGCTCATGGCACGCGCCTGAGAGGGTTAGCTAAAAATTCCGACTGCAATGCAGGTGACTCTGGTTGGTATGTTCTGCGTGGCATTTGTCTTAAAAGATTTCCAATGCATTATTGAATAGAGCATGCTCATAAGCTGATATCCATGGCCCATGATGGCACGTCATAATGATAGTAGTGATAAGTGGAATAGAGCTTCCACTTAGTTCTCTCGACATTCTTGGTCATACGTAACCGCTCGCATAAGTTTTGAATCTTAATGATCTAGTGCGCTCTCATTTATGCGTATCCTTATGAATGTTTGTTATATTTCAGGACAAAATGCAAGAGGCAGTTGACAAATTTTTAGCGGAAACGAATGATTCTTTCAGGAATCTCATCGAGCAAAGCGACACAGCTGTAATTTTTTTTTTGCTGGTGATGAAAATTCTGATTTCTTTTTTGGAAAAACTTTAAAATGTGATGAATCAAAAGTAGCAAACGGTTTAAAAGGGAATATCCAGTGGATCTTCTGAGGACAGTTCGATCTTTTAAGAAAACCGTCGGTTTTGCCCCTTTCCCCTTCTTCCCCTTCTCCCCTCTCCGCTGATCGGCTAAAACAATTTTCATTTGCGAGCTTATTATAATGTTTTATGAGAGATTATTTTTTATTATGTCGATACTGTCTTTTCATCTAAAAATTTCGACAGGCAATTGATGTTTATATGGAAACCTCAAAAATCCATTACATTGCGATGCTTTATAGCGTTTTTTTTTCAACTGTATACGTTACACCATTTTCAACTAGTATAACAAGCGTGTGGTAAGCATTTGCGTAAATTTGCGAGCACAAATTTGCGCTCAACTTCAAGCTCTGCTTTAGTTTTCGGTATCGTTACAATTGTTGACGAACACGTTCCTAAATTGACCTGTTCATGTTCCAAACTGTTCAACAATTAGAAGCTTAAAATCCGATTGAAGTACGTGAAAATATTTCGTACTATAAAATTTTACAGTATACGATTATGCCTAATGTTCCAAGAACTGTTCAACGAGCAACGGCATAGCTTATTGTAGATTTCTGTTGTTTACATATTTGCTGATCAATGAAGTTTTAGAATCAAAGTGAGTTGTTAACAAAGTTTCGTGAGGCATTACTCGTCTTTTTGCTCGAGAACGACATTATCAATGCTCATACTTATTGCGGTGACACAAACGAAAATAACCAACAAAAACAGGTTACCAAATTTTTTATTAAATATTTCCCAGCTGTATAATTCCTATGTTATATTTGCCTACCAAATTAGAAGAGAAGTTATGCAATTAGATCCTTTCGATTTAATGTCGTCTAAAATTGAATGCATTCATCTGCTCTTTTAACTATAACTTTATCTGCTTGTAAAGGTTATGAGTAAATAAGAGCCATTCTTTCTTTAAACGTTCTTTTCAAACAAATTAAATGGGTTTTTTCAAAGAAAAAATTCAATCTTCCTAAGTAACCGACAAAAAAATCGGCGAAATAATTGGCGAACTGTGATAGTCGTTATTTTCGAAGTGCTTGCAAAGCGATAACTATTACAAATTTGAGTAAAATTTTATTGGACATGCAAAGTAGACGTGTAGATGCAACGCAACGATAAAATATGATATTTACAGGGCAAAAGCGAAAATGTGCTGATGGAGCGTGCCAATTTAATGATCAAAAAGCTTGTCATAAGGCTTCTCGAAAAGGTAAATATGTTACTTCGCTTTTTTAATGAGAACTTTACTAAACAATAAATGAGTAATGGAAATTACTGAAACACTGGAATAATGGAAATTATTCCATTAAACAATAATTTCTTTTATTAACGACGGCAAGGATATTACTTATAGTGTAATTAGTATTTTCACTGAGGATTGCTTAAGTGGGCGCTCAAATATTATCACAAATAAGTGTTCAAATATTTGGTAGTAATGTACTGTTTGCTACTTAGCCTCCGTCATTGGATCGCACAAATATAAAGAAAGACATGAGTGAGAAATGAAATAAGAACATATACGAAAGCGATCGGAAAAGCACAGATTTAGTGGAAGCAGGCAATATCAATCTAACAACGAGACTGTAGAGGACATAGCGAGGATTGCAGCAACAAGGACTCTTACAAAGCATCGTTTGGGTCTTTCAAGATTACTGAAGTGCCATTATGTGCTAGGCTGCTTCTATAAAGAACTAACTTCCACCACTATTGATTCCAATATTTTTCTACGGTGAGCATATTCTGTAGTAGCCAGAATCAATGTTTTTACCAAAGTAATCATTTTTTGCGGAGGTTGTGAACGATGCATGTATTGATAGCATATGAGGACGAAGGCGGGGGATCGGGGGAGGTAAGATGCATTTTTTCGCCCGGATTTTGAAGCTCATGGGACATCGCTCCGTAGAGCCACAGTTTTTTCAGAACTGGAAATATTACAGCAGTAATTGCAGTGGTAGATCTGATCAATTGACAAATCGATTTGTAAACTGATTTTTTTCAGAAGTATTTCATGTTGCCAGAAAATTTCGTTTGTTTTATATTGTCTTCATGTTGCATCCTTCTGAAGGATTTTGTCTTGAAAAGAGAAAAAGCTAGAATGCCGAGCATATTCTCTTTCATACTTGAAGACAATGCGAGGTATGAAACAAAACTTTCGAAGCATCGGTGTGTGATTTTGAGTCTTGAATTTTTAGTTAAATTTACAAAACAAATTGCCCTCTCGTAAGCTGGTATATATGGCCGATTTATGTCCGATATGGTATATGCCCGACACGAGAATTGGAGAGCATCGAATTTGTTTCTGTGGATGTAGATATATTTCCTGTCATTAATAGGTAGGTATATTCTGGTCAATTAACAAAAACGATTGCAAAGTCGAAAGAGATTTTTATATGAAAAGGTTGTGCAACTGCTTTTCAGGATCAACAGATAGAATATTTGAGGAGAAAATTGCAAACAATGCTCTAATGACTGCATGATTACCGATTAAACAATCTCACCCACCTACTTACCTCGATTGCTCGTAACTAACGCATTTCGAGGAATTATCTACGGAGTATCCAAAGAGGATGAACTGGGTGTATACTGAAGTTCTTGTGAAATGTGTTTGTAAACATAAAGCGAATTTGTGCTGTGATAATTGTTAATGTGAATAATGGTGATCAATAAACTCACTTGCTTTCTCATTTATTGACCACTAATATCGCTCATGTCAAGTGTATCGCCTGTTAGCGAGGAAGTTGAAAGAGGATGGGCGGATAATGGTGCGAAGAGGGAGCGGCGGGTGACGAGGTGAAAAGGAGATATTATTAATATCCCAAATAAACGACTGGCGTTAAGACGGGCTCAAAATCTAAATTCAAAACTATTACCAAAGACCATTGGTGAATGTTATGCAGTAAAATGAGGGACACAGAGAGAGAGAGAGAGAGTGCCCAGTACCCAATTTGATATGAGCGCCTGTTTTCATTTGCTTAACTCTTCTCGATTAAGAAAAGCTTTTGCACAAATGTCAGCGTTCAGGGAGATGCCGTTAGGGTTTGGTATGACTTGTTGAAATCGAACTTGCTTTTGGATTTTATACATCAAAATTAGAATAGTTTCTACTCAGTCAAATTTGGTACTTTTTAAAATTTTCTTCCCGTTCACTGGATCCATTGATAAGCAATGAGTGCTGCGGTGACGGTCGACGACGAACTGAAGTTTCGAGTGCATGAGGAATTTAGCGCAGGTCTCTCACCGCAACCGGTACTATACGGAGAGCCTCCTAACATTCAGCTCGGTACATTCGCTCTTTCACGCTGTTCAACTCTTTCAGACGAATAAAATGTTTTTTTTTGTTGTTTGAGAGAGTAGGGGGGAGGGGGAGGGGGGAGC
This sequence comes from Toxocara canis, assembly GCA_000803305.1. NCBI lineage: Eukaryota > Metazoa > Nematoda > Chromadorea > Rhabditida > Toxocaridae > Toxocara > Toxocara canis. The sequence goes on from JPKZ01000620.1 coordinate 64,785, forward strand.
CGGGTTGGGATTTCCCCGCCTAGAGCCACAGCATTTTTTGGACGCTAATACGCTCAAAGTGAGCATATCGTTTAATTTAGAGAATTCAGAGGGGTCTTCGTTATGGCAGAATGCCATTTAGCTGTTTTGCTTTGCTTTCAAATGGTTTAAAAATTGGTTATAAAGTTGTGCAATTCGCCTGAAAAAAAATCATTGCAGTCCGTCAGTTTAGAATGCATCGTAACGTATGCAAAAGGCAACGATACTTAGTGGCCGCCACTCGGCAAATTGAAAATATTTGTCTTTCGGGATGATGGCATCTGAAAAAGTTCGCTTTAGAAAGTAGGTTAGCCTGTACACATCATCCATTCTCCTTCCTATATTCTGGGGATATCAATCAGTTCGACCGTAATCAGTTTGTCTTCTTAGGGCGAATATGTGACGCCCTGATCTGGGATAAATCTGTCTATGAAATGACGCTATATGAAATCGATCATCTTTATATCGTTAGCTGATCAACGATAGCATTATTTGTCACTGAGCCATATCCTTACAAATGTAAATATTAGGATGATTGCCGGTGCTTTTAAATGCTTCAAATAAGAATTTTACTATTTTGCAAGCTTGCACTCTCCAAACAGAAAAAAACGCTGAGGTCCTTAACTTCTTCAACTTTCTAAAAATTCCTTATCCTGTGTGCTGAACATCTGAAAATATTTGGAAAGATGTGGGCGTCTATAAAAAACCATAATTTAAATTGAACTGAATCTTTCACTGATTTCTTTTCGGACAATTTGCTTCAAGTGGAGTGGTGCTCTACCGCAGATGTACCAATACTTTGAAAACAGGGCGCTGCAAGTGCTGTTGGCAAATTTCATCACAGGTTTTCGTTGTGTTTCCGTGTTTGCCAATCTGTTCAAATGGGCACTGTTTGCCTTATGGGAAAGCCCCTAAACTGATGAGACGGTTAAAAGATGAGTAAGGGTTGGTGGCTTCAATATCCTCCCCCACTCTTACCGGTGACTTTTCTGGAATGCAGTTTCAACAGAGTTGCGTTATTCACATTATTCAGATAAACATATTCTTCGGCTGCAAGAGCTCGACTTAAGGAAACGAGAGCCGACGTTACTCAGATGCTGTCCTCTGCTGACAGCTACTGTCAGAGATCTCAGGAATGTAACGCGCAGCTCGCACCTTTATACGGTTTATTTCGAAGTTCACTCACCGGTAAACTTTGTTTTATTCGAGTTCACACCAGCCGACCAAAGTGAATTTCCAAAATATCCTTCACCTTTATAAAGTTACTTACGAGGTAATACAACCAGATTAGTACAGATTGTACGAATGGTGAAAAATGAATGGTGCGAGGCTGTAGTACATGGTAGAGGCCAAGAGGATTTTATAATAAGAAGATGATGCAGAATCTAGTCCCTAGATTTTATAGTCAGGGGACAGAAAAGAAATTAAAGTCATTATCTGAAGCGATCTATTCAATTGAGATATCAATACGTTCGTAATATGTTCGCTATACATTTTCATCCAAGTTTACCCGAAAAAATTGTGAAATGAACTCAAAAGCATCACTGAATACATTTAAAAACACTCGAAGTCTCAATCATATGCACCCTCACGGCCTTCCAGAACGTAGAGATAGTTCAACGTATATACTTCTACTGAAACAATTGAGGCAGTGATTTTCGCACATCTTTCTCCATAGATATAAGACCCTCACC
>JPKZ01000620.1:66949-92889 GCA_000803305.1 Toxocara canis
CAGGACAAGAGAAAAGGGTTTGTACTACATATCGTCTAGGAATACACGACACACTTTACAGTGAGGGTTAATCCTCCAAAGTAATGTTGAGGATCGACTGGAAGTCTTATTTTAAAGTGGAACTGAAGAATGATTTACAATGAAAGCACACAGATCTATCTTAACGATATTTTACTGTCATACTAGGTACGCGTTTTATTTATTAGCATTACGTCGCCGTCACTGCCCGTTGAACCATCCGCTGAATGCAGAACTTAGAACTGTTTGTGCAGATGATGGATGCACAACGTACACTGCCGAATTCGATGGAAGCGGACGTATGCATTACGAGATATGCCTTCGCCTCTGCCAGCGGTCGTCCTACCAAGGTCCTACTTAAGAGTTCACCGCTTTATAGCGTTCAATGGCGAGTTATAACACCTATGAAACTCATCCCGGTATGTTCAATGTTATGTTAGCCGATGCCCCCATATATGTTGCCGCCGTACTAAACCACGAAAATCTGGCTACACGATCATGAAAATTTTATTTTGAAAGCAGTCTTCAACTGCTAGCCTAAGAACAGCTCTCTGCAGCTTTATAATTACGATATACAAGGCGCAGTAAGTAAGAACACTCAGTTCAAACATAGCTACATGAGTAATTACTGAAGCGTTATTTTCCTCTCATGTTTCTTTGCCCTGCAAGCAGCTTAGTGGCCAACCGGATAGATGAACTCCGATCAAATAGGTATCGAGTTCTATACGAACCTCACTCATTCGCTCGGATATACGCGCATTTATGCATAACAATAAATGTTTGTATTATACATCGGCCTGTGAAAAACCGAACAACGCACTAAAGGAATTTAAAATTGAAATTGAAATTACGCGACTTTTGATCCATATAACTTGTGACATCGACTTTTTAATTCTCATGTATTTATTGCGAGCCTCATTAGATATATTGAGAACTTTTAGTTGTGATCGAACCGTGTAGGATGGTAATTTAGAATGGTAATCAATTTAGAATGGTAAGGGATGTAGAGTGGTGATTTAAAAATCACCTTCATCACTAGAATAAATTTTATGCGTTGAATGTTATCAAACGGCGTCCATTTCAGAGAAGACAATTGGGCATTGAGCGTGTGAGCACGGAACTGATGGTATCACCGGCAGAAGCACTCTCAGTCGAACGGTGGAGAATGAGATGGGAGAATGTCGTTTTACGAATATCTCATGGAGTAAATAACGCCTACAATAGGCATATCATGCGACCCCTACAGATGCCCGTCGAGTTGCTAACTGCAAATATCGCACGAGCACACAGGTTTAATGCGATAGGTGCGCTCGCATCGGTAAAGGTCAGTCAGTACTCATTCACATTTGCTCAGCACCCAGCTTCAACTGATAGCATTGGCTTTTAAAAAATCATTGTTTCGGAACTAGGTGAGCAAAAAAAGGCCTATTTTCAGGCAGTTATGGAAGCTGAAAGCTTCCACAGCACTGCCGCTGGATTCGAAACGTTGAAATTGTCAGATTAGATATAGTACCTTTATGACGTTTAAATAATCATACAAAACCTTCAAAGAAATTGCGACCTTGTACGATACATTATGGATTCATTGAAACGAGGGAATTTGCAATGTACGCTGTATACTATATCGTCAAAATGCGTGACAAATGCTTGGCTAAATGACTAGGGTATGCGCCTTAGTCATTTAGCTATACATTACTGCTTATAGCTCTGAAGTTCAACGCTTTCCCACCTAAGAACAAAATAATTAACTTTGAGAGCAAACGACTGGTGAGGACTACCGTACCGCAAACAATCGAGCTGAGAACACTTGACCAAGGTGAGAGGAATAGTGTACGGAGAGTATTCGTTGAGCGCGAACCCGAACATGAGCCCATCTCGACGATCATTCATCATCATTCGAGCACCTTACGAAGGTAAGTCTTGCTCGCTGTCAACGCGTTCGACTTCTAGAAACAACGAGGCAGTGCAAACCAGTGTATACTTTTATATTGGCCAGCAATTTCTGCAAAAGGCAAGATCTGGGAGTTATGATCCCCATTACTGCCTTAGCAGGTGGTTGCCTGATTTAATTTTGTATTGTTAACATCGATAACGTCACTAATATATATATATATATATATACATATGTAGAGAGAGAGCGAGAGATAAGACAGTCACCTCCCGTTTGTGTCTGGACGATGTGCTTGTGAGCAGCATGTTTGGTGGTGTAACCCTGTTGATTTCCGTTTTCTGATAATCGAACTGAACTTTACTTCCGAAGGAGCTCATGTGACTTCATATTTGACATAAAAGATAAATTTTTCATAGTCGACTGCAGAGAACATAATGAGCACAGAAAGGGCGTAGACTTACGTATCCTTTCTCCCTAATGATCACAAGCGAATCTCCTCTAACTCTCCTGTTTAATATCAAGAAAGTCAGATCGATATGATTCAAATTTTACCAACATCAAATCAAGTGCTGAATCGTTGGGAAGTAGTCAATCGATAAACGCATACTGATCGCTGGAAATTTTCTGATCTTAACGCTAAATGTTATAAATATCTGCATTAGAAAACAAAATTTAGATCATAATTCCATCTATGACTGTCCAACCATATTTTGAATACGGTTTTTGAAAGTGGCAAGTTTTTGAAGCACAACGACCGGTCGGTCCTTCAAATTGTAATAACATTTTTGCATTTATCTACCTTTAGGCGTAAACATGTTGATTTAATTAGACACCTTTGATCGGTTCCATTCATGAATTTCCCATACACTTGTTTCAGAAATATGTCGTGGAGCTTCTCGTCGCATGAGTGAACACTTGCGACCAGTGTTGGCGCACTTATTGAAAAAGCAAATGTTTTCAGGCAGTATTCGTGTTTCAAATTGTAACTTCGTCAAAGCTCAACTGTCATTTTTTTTTCTCGTTTCGCTTGTTGTTGATTGCTTCTAGTTTTCATGTTTTTTTTTGTTTGTTTGCGAGTATATAAGCGTAAGACTTGGCGGCGTCAGAAGTTGAACCCGTAACATTTACATTATCGGGTACAACAAAGGGATACAAACACAGCTTTAATTTCGTCGATACCCGTATCGATGCAGCTGACAACCATGCCCACGCATGATTGTTTGGACCAGTTTCGGGACGCCTGGTGATCAGCCTGCTGGCGGTCCGTTGGGGAAGCAGACGGGAACCAAACCCAGTTCTTCCCAGATATGAAGCGGGAGCTGTTCCACTGAGCTACTGCCCATGCGCATTTATCGGATATAATCACTTCATCGAGCGAGCTATCCACCTTTTCTTCTTCGTTGAAAAGACTTTAATGCTGCTTATGAGTTTTATTCCTATTTCCAGTTAAACATGATATCTTTCAAATCACCTGTTTTTTTTTTCAGCGATTCTATCGTTTATATTCGCTTATATTGTTAATTGTTTTTCATCGGTCGTACATCAGTTAAAGCTTTTACTTTTATGTGTGTTTTCCTTCTCGAGAATTTTTTATCGAGAATTCTCGGGAATTTTTCGATAAGTAGTTGTTCAAAATAAAACAAAAAAACACCTTCCTTAACGATGATTTTTGATTAAATGATGAAGACATTTAAAAATGTTGCGAAAAAAAAGCTCATATACTTCCTCAAACAATTGTTCATCACTCGATCTTTTCGATTAATCGATGATGCCATATAAGATGCTTGTCAGTTCTATCAAGAATTGATCTATAGGACAAACAAATGCTTAAACTCACACTCTTTAGCAAATACTGAAGTGGTTCTTGAGCTATAGTGTTGCAATGTTATTTCTAGAGGGGGTCCCTGTATTCTTCTTTATTATTTGCATATTACATAAATGTGGACATCGGACAAAGTGAGTCATTTGAGCCACACAAAGTTGTAAGGTGATATACGTAACTGTGAAAGTTTTCGTTACGAAGCGCGATGCTTACCCCATTTTTTTTGCCTCAGCAATGCGCGTATTGGCAAAGGAAGGCTCAAAATTATTCAGTATAACATGGAGAAGAGAAAAATTTCATATAACGTGAGGGACAATACAACTCGGTATAAGATGAAGAACAGTATAGGTCAATATTCTGTACCTGTACTGACTGACCTATACTGACCTATACTGACCTATAGGTCAATAGGTCAGTATAGGTCAATACAATTTCTAGCGCTACACATATCGTTCGACAACATTTTAGCTTTAAAACAATAAACGTCTCGATGAGATCGTTGAAAATTTATTTAGAGTCTAGCAAACCTCTCATTTGAACCATGGGGAGAAGGTCTAGGTTCGCCAAATTCCGCGCATCTACCGTTCCGTTCGGACTAGCTTGTTTTGATTTATTGGTCTATCGTGAAAAACGAAAATTCATCAAGGTCGGTCCTGTTGAGCAGAAAAAGTGCGTCTCCGCTACCAAAAAAAAAATGTGGAAGAATCTTGGAATTTGTGAGAGCGATTCGAAATGTTTTGTATATAAAAGGGAACGGGGTTTTAGCAGAAAGCGGATCGTTTGCGTGATTGATGGCTAACAATTTGAATACGATATTAGCTGTCTGCAATCGAGAAATTTCGCATGCTTTGGCGACTTTAAATTTAAGTATGAAGATTTTGAAGAAGGGAAGTGTTTGTCGCTAATTTGTTTGGACATTTGAAGTTTAGTGAGATAATTTTTGAACGATTTGTTGAGAGTGCAATTCTATCGGATTACTAACAAAATAGAAAGTACTTTTTGAACGATTCAATAAGACAAAACGAATCGATAAACGGAGATCACGAGATTGAACGAACTCACTTAGACATTCATTTGCATATTTAATGACGAAGCGACCGACGGTCATGCTGTTGTCAGACGACTGTTCCGATTGCAATTAAGAAAAGCGCTTTTGGTTGTAGCTGCTGAAATAACACATAAAGTCGACACAATTGGAACGACTGCAAGCAATCGGTAAAATAGCTCGCACACTGTAAAAGTTCAAGGTAGGGAAAAGTAAGACACCGGTATTTTCGCACAATAATTAGGAACGCGTCACAAATACGCAAAAAAGTAAGACTCGACTGTAAGAGGACCGCGAAAGCTTATCGTACCGCTTGCAAATTAACATCTCCCATGCTTATACATAAAGCATGGGTTCCCACGACGGTCATTTTGTTATTGAGAGAGAGAGAGAGAATCTTTATTTACAATAAAGAAAGCATGTAACAACGCATCCAGCAAAAAACTATACACGAAAACTACAATATATTCATAAGTATAAACACTGCAATTAACCATGCGTTTAAATACCCATAGAGATTGATGAGAGTAAGAAAAACAAGACATCATAAGCAATGGACATGTAGGAATGTATAATAACATTCGATAATGAATTATAGCCAGAAAGCAGCAGGTATTGTCGTTAGATCACACTGCTCCAAGCGTCGCCTAAAACAAGACAAATTACCAGCCATAACAACATCACATTGCAAGGAGTTCCAGATAGGTACAACATGAAAAGCAAAGGAGTTGAGCACATTGATAATAAAGATTCTACCTCACTCTCTCAATATTTCGAACACAATTTCAGGTCGACTCTCACCCGACACGAGAAGCCTAACACTGAACATTTCTGAACTCATTTTACACATCCGTGATCAGACAGCATAATCTCTCCACACTTCAGGTAACCTCAGCTATGGAGCTCTCAGTTTGATAAACTTAACGCTCGATTTATATTTTTTTATGAAACAGGAAGAAGATTTACATTATAGGATCGATTTGAGGGTTCTTTCGTCGCCTGATCTCGCTCTCAGGTGACGGATCCATTTTGAAATGTAGACTCCATCAAAACAAAAGCGTTGATCTTTTGTGTGATCAGTTAGAGCAGTGACTGACCTCACAAAAGATCACTTCATGCGCGCGTGCAAGAACCAGCCGATAGCTGGACGAGCTGACAACCTCTCCAGTCGTGTTCATTGCTTCGGTTGGACGGCGGGGAGTGTGGCGGTGTATTTGCGAGTGTGAGGGTTGGCGAGGGTTCGGCGAAGATGGAAGGGAGAGGTGGGCAATGTTCGGGTATATGTGGGTTGCTGCTCTTCGATACGCTGGGGAATGCTGTTGCAGTATTGGGATGGGAAGGGAAGCAATTGAAGGGGGTTTTCCAGCACACTAGGTGAAAGTATTGTGCATAGGGTTTTATGTTTCGTTAGGGATGTAGTTTATAATGATATTTGAATTAGGGGCCTCACATTCGAATACTGTGTGTTTTTTGTTTGCATTCGAATATAAAATTGGAGCGGTGGTGTTAATGCGACCGTCCTAGAAAGTGAATAGCTATTATATTTTTCTCACGCTTTTTAAATATCTGATAGCATTTAAAGACGTACGATATGCGTATGAAAGCGTGAGGTGATGAGTAATAATGAGCGTTTCGATCATTTTTGTTGTCCCACAGAGTACAATCGGCATATTTATTTTTACCGCGTAGCCGAGTAAACCGACAAACTCCCGAAGAGTAACACTATCAAGGAAGGAAGTACTATCGCGTAGAAGGGTGTTGTTCCGAAAGGACGTCGGAGTTGATCCGAGGTTGCTCGAAAGGCTTATCGTTTGGAAACTTCTAGAAAAGGGCTTAGCTGAATAAAACGAGGGGTAAAACGTCGCAGCATAACTAGTTGGTGCTATTATTGCGTAAGGTACGGCTGATATTGTGGGCATCTCTCGCGTTTCCCGTAGGTGGAATGTTATTCGAAGTGGTAGTTTTCGAGTGTTTTATCGTATAGAGACAGAAAGATTGGAGAGATATAGCTATCACATATAGAAACTTGGGTCAGCGAAATCTGGTTCCGCACATCCGAAAATCAAATACGCGTTCCATTAAACTAGACACTCAACCATTTCGCAGTGCTTAGGTTCATGGATTTGTGTAAAACTTCATTAGACAGCGTTTAGTTTAATATCTTTTGAGCAGTCGTTTGGCATTCCGTTGCTTATGTAGTAATAGTGATTGCTTTAGTGAATGCAACGAAACATGTGTGCTATCTTTAGGTTTTTAAGCGTTTTTTTAATGTTTAAAACATGCCTAGGTTATGGTGCTTCTGTATTCACTGCTCATCTTTCAGAGCACTATTAGGTGAATATTGGAATGGCCGAATTTCCTGGTTTCGGGCGTCACAGCAGTTTTGCCGAATGCCATTTGCTTGGTAAGCGTATGTTTGCCATTCGGATAATGCGTTTTTATCTAATCCAGATGGCCACTAAATTTACAGCTTTTGGTCTTGGCATTCCGTATTTTCATACGGTTGGGAGTACATCCTACCCTGTTCTCTTTTTTTTTTTGGGGGGAGGGGAGTGGAGGGAGAGGAAGGGGATGTTTGAGAGGCTCTCGGAACATGAGCATTGAACTTCTATTCTACTACACCAAAAACAAAAAACGTTGAGGAATCACTAAATGGAAATAATCGTATTGCCAGCCGTGCGAAAAATACACAACACCAAAATGGAGCGCACGGGGGACGGAGGGAGAGGATGGGGATATTTGAGAGGCTGTTGGAACATGAACATTGAACTTCTATTCTACTACACCAACAACAAAAAACGTTGAGGAATCACTAAAATAAATGGAAATAATCGTATTGCCAGCCGTGCGAAAAGTACACAACACCAAAATGGAGCGCACGAAGTTTGCTGATTACCTCTGTCTCTCGCTGCTACAGCTTGCTCATCTTAAACTCAATAGGTGGCTATCTTTAGGCGAATCGATTTTTAGGCGGTGATCGATCTCCATAATAGACGACAACGTCCGTCAGATGTTTGCCTCCTTTTCCTTTCTTTTCGCCACTTCACTGTCTAATTAGTTTTCCAAAAGGTCTGGGGTAGACCCCGAGCTGCATGAGTTAGGCCGTTCTGGAACGCCTAGCCCACACTTTAGCTCAGTCATGCTAACTTCAAGCCTTGTTAGTGATCTCAACAGTCATGGTGTGGTTTCGACCCGTTTAGACGTTAGCCGGGATGGTAATACTGTGTAAGTTAAATGTAACGAAGATTAACCTGTGAATTGGCAATGCTTGACATCGCTTTATAGTCACCTTCATAAGGGATATTTTTTTGTTTTAACGATTTGCTGAAATGGCGAGATTGGAGGTTGAAATTATTTTTCAGATTTCCTTCCGGTGCGTTGTGACGCGTGCTTAAAAGACTTTTGTGGGACTCACTATCCGTACGAAAGTCACCGATGTGAATCCTCTTACAGGAAGGTACCCAATTTTTTTTACTTCCTGGTAGAAATCCGCCTGTATGCTTAAATAAACTAACCGAGCCTATCCATTTTTGAACGCAATAAAGCGTTGAAAAAACTTCTGCAACCATATTTCACGTTTGCATTGAGTTTTAATCCTTTATGTGAAGTAAAAGATAAAACAGAAAAAGAGATTGAGCAGATTGAGAGTGCAGTTCTTTCCAGAAATGAATTCAGTGGAAGGTGAATTATATGTTGTATTTAGTCAAGCAGTAGATTGGCATATTAAGCAAAGCGAGACTCATTTGTAGACACGGTTCTGAGCTGAGGAATCTGCAGGTTGATCGCCAAACGGCTCGTAAAAGCGCGTTTTCCACCGCACCATAGGTCATCGTTTAGCTATCTGAACGAATATCCTCAGTGAAGGTTTTGCACTTAAGAAGGGAAATGTAGGAAATGAAGAACTCGATTGCAGGATGTACAAGTTCCAGTTTGTCCGCTATGCGGTAAGCCTGTGCCGGTGGCACGCGGTGAATTGCCCGATGAACGTGTTAGTCGACATATCGACACAGATTGCAAGTCGGATCCGGCACTGTCAAGTAGAGGTAAAATATACACCAGTCGTTGCTCTCTGCACGGCTGCAAGAAGAGAGAAGTGAGTCGGCCTCCGTAATTTATATATATTTTTTGGCATCTCTGATTTATGTCACTTTCAGCAATAATCCGATCACGTATAACGATTTAAGTATGTGTGCTGTTGTTAGCATTTTACATATGGGAGCCGTTTGCCGCTTATCGAACTAAGCTAACAGTTAGTAGACTTATGCAGTTGAGCTGCAGATTTCCTATTGAAATTCGTATTTGCTTTTAAATCCAGTTTTTCGTAATCCCTGCGAGCCGATGGATTGTGTTGGCATGCATATTAGCGACTGTTTAAGGCATAAATATCCATAGTTCGTGTTATTGTTTTTTACTGCTTTTTTTCGCAGTATTTTAAAGCAGATCTCAAACCGATCTTCACGCTTTCCCCATATCTATACGATCTCCGTCTGTTTGACTTGCAAGCATTCTGGGAAAAGCTGCAGTTGAAATATTTTGGGAAAAAAACTAAACTTGTATAGTTTCGTTGACAGTAGCAATTACGAAAGGAGTTGTTATGAAGTTTGGAGAGCAAAAAATTTTTACGTTGCATTTTCGAGAAGGTGGGCAATCTGAAATCACTGGAACGTTTTAAAAAGGGATATGATTGTCTACCTAGATAACAATACCTAACATGAAAGACTGCATAACAATACATACATCGAAAATTTTTGCAGTTGGTACCGATTCAGTGCAAAGAATGTGGTCTGAATTTTTGCGTGAAGCATCGATTCCCCTCCGATCATGACTGTACGCAGAATCGTGGCAATATGGGAAGACCTGTTTCTCAAGTCGCAAAAGCGGCATTAGCGCGTCAAGTGAAGCATTCAAATGAGACGTTGAAACCGAAACCGACCGCTCGACTGAATACACACATTGACAATGGCCCTTTATCGGAAGATGAAGCTCTAGCTCGTGCTATAGAAGCATCTTTGGACGATGCAGCAGACGATGTACGACTGACTAGGGAACAACTTGATGCTGCTTTTGCTGAACAACTGCAAAGGGATGAGTACATGTTAGTGATAATCTTATATTTTTATCAAACTCGTCGGTACAACCACGATTGTAGGAGGAAGAAGAGGGAGGCAGGAGAGTTGCGGGTTGGACTGGGGTGATGCGGACGGAAGTTTAAGGGTTTTGACTGGAGTATAGAACTCTGCTGATAGGCCGGTCATTCTGAAGTTTAAAAAATAGTTTTACGTCTAGGGGAATACGGTTGCCTTCTTTCGTTCTTGACTGCACACACACGGAAAGGCAGAGAGGGAATTTGTATTGTTAAAGAAAAATGATTTCTTCTCCCTTCAGAAGCAGCAATTGTGACGCACAGGAAGGGAGAGGATGGATCGAGAGACGGTTTTTTTCATGAGAAACTGTCCAGACCAAAGAGATCATACATTAGGACAGCCCTCATAACAAGCGGTTCCGTTCATCTGCACTCATATCGAAGAACAAAACCCATAATTCAGTCGCAGGTCGGAATTTAGGAGTATTTGTTAGTATGTGATGGGGAGAAGAGAGAGTGTTATATCCGTTTAATGTGGGATGGATCCTGGAGGAGGGGAATCCCACTTTTTAGTAATTCGCTGTCATTTCTTGCATCTTGGGTTGCACTTGTTATCCGCGACCAGGTGAAAAATGGATTACTACGTGTAGTGTAAGGTCCAAGCCGTTATTGCGTATGAAGCCAGAATGTGGTCTTGTTATACACGTTAAAGTTTAGTTTCGAGTTTCAAGCCTATTTCTATGAAGAAGGGGAGGGGGGGGGGGGGGGGGGAGGGAAGAGGAAGAACTTTTTATTCTCATCGCAAGTTGCTTCTAGGCGGCAACCTCGAGCGCAGCGTGTTAGCGGTGGATCGTCGAGTGACAGATGTGCTCTTTCATAGCGTGCTGCAAGTGACTGCTTATATCGCTGCCGTGGGGCTCCTGATCAACTCATTAGTACTCGTCCGCCGTTCTTTACGCACTTCATATTCCTCGTTGCTTTTCATCTTGCTCCTCTTGGACGCTCTGCTCGAACAACAGTGTGGTCTTTCATTATTTTATGGCGCTGGGGTGAAGGGAAAAGAAGGACAGGAAGCATATTCAACGCATGATTTATCTGGGGTTTAGGGCACATCGATAAAAGGAAATAAATTTTCCTGAGGTCTTCGAAATAATGGTTCAAAGTTTTCAAAGATATAACCGTTTGACTGTTTAAGGAGATGCCATCTCTGAATCGGTACAATGATGAGAGGCTTTTTAACAACTCCAGGCACGCCGACGGAGTATGGTAGTGGTTGAAGCCTTTTTAAATAGTGCAACTAGTTGTGGAGAAACACTACAGCGTGTTGGTATTTTACATAAAAATTAAGGCTGTTATCGACATACCCCAGACGGGGTGGGGGAGGGTATCTGGATTGCAAGAGCAACCATATGTGCAGCATGCATTTCAGCATACAGATAAGGGTGCAGTTAATGAGAGCTGCTTATGCGTGTTTTCAATTATCGGTCCATTCTTCTTCCTTCCACTTGCCAATGGTCTCATGTTTATGGTCATCTGTTTTCTGCCTATCCTACCTATTGTAAATATTCCTCAGGTCATATCAACGTTTCTTTTTCCTTTATCTTTTACTTTAGGCAAACGTTTTCTTCTTCGACATTATTGTGCGTTCTTAACATGTTTATTTTCGGCTGATCTGTGATACCATAGGGCCTTGAATTCAGGCTCTGCGGATTGTAGCTTCTCGTTTCGGTGGAAGGGAGGAGATGATGCGAAGTAGTCTCTGCCCGAGGGGAGACTAAATTTGAAGGCCGGTCGAATTTAATGAGAATTTTTGCACCAGGTAAAAAAAGAAGAGGGGGGACCAGGTAAAGAAAGAAGATGAATTCTAGAAGGAGGAGTTTTATACTAAGACAAATTGTTGCGAGGGGAGAGGGCGCTAAATTGGAGTTTGGACGGCATTTTTTGATGGTGGAGACTTTGATAGGAGAGAATAGCTGGAAGAGTCAGTTGTTCACATTTCTTCTCCCTTCAGAAGCAGCAATTGTGACGCAAAGGAAGGGAGAGGATGGATCGAGAGACGGTTTTTTTCATGAGAAACTGTCCAGACCAAAGAGATCATACATTAGGACAGCCCTCATAACAAGCGGTTCCGTTCATCTGCACTCATATCGAAGAACAAAACCCATAATTCAGTCGCAGGTCGGAATTTAGGAGTATTTGTTAGTATGTGATGGGGAGAAGAGAGAGTGTTATATCCGTTTAATGTGGGATGGATCCTGGAGGAGGGGAATCCCACTTTTTAGTAATTCGCTGTCATTTCTTGCATCTTGGGTTGCACTTGTTATCCGCGACCAGGTGAAAAATGGATTACTACGTGTAGTGTAAGGTCCAAGCCGTTATTGCGTATGAAGCCAGAATGTGGTCTTGTTATACACGTTAAAGTTTAGTTTCGAGTTTCAAGCCTATTTCTATGAAGAAGGGGAGGGGGGGGGGGGGGGGGGAAGGGAAGAGGAAGAACTTTTTATTCTCATCGCAAGTTGCTTCTAGGCGGCAACCTCGAGCGCAGCGTGTTAGCGGTGGATCGTCGAGTGACAGATGTGCTCTTTCATAGCGTGCTGCAAGTGACTGCTTATATCGCTGCCGTGGGGCTCCTGATCAACTCATTAGTACTCGTCCGCCGTTCTTTACGCACTTCATATTCCTCGTTGCTTTTCATCTTGCTCCTCTTGGACGCTCTGCTCGAACAACAGTGTGGTCTTTCATTATTTTATGGCGCTGGGGTGAAGGGAAAAGAAGGACAGGAAGCATATTCAACGCATGATTTATCTGGGGTTTAGGGCACATCGATAAAAGGAAATAAATTTTCCTGAGGTCTTCGAAATAATGGTTCAAAGTTTTCAAAGATATAACCGTTTGACTGTTTAAGGAGATGCCATCTCTGAATCGGTACAATGATGAGAGGCTTTTTAACAACTCCAGGCACGCCGACGGAGTATGGTAGTGGTTGAAGCCTTTTTAAATAGTGCAACTAGTTGTGGAGAAACACTACAGCGTGTTGGTATTTTACATAAAAATTAAGGCTGTTATCGACATACCCCAGACGGGGTGGGGGAGGGTATCTGGATTGCAAGAGCAACCATATGTGCAGCATGCATTTCAGCATACAGATAAGGGTGCAGTTAATGAGAGCTGCTTATGCGTGTTTTCAATTATCGGTCCATTCTTCTTCCTTCCACTTGCCAATGGTCTCATGTTTATGGTCATCTGTTTTCTGCCTATCCTACCTATTGTAAATATTCCTCAGGTCATATCAACGTTTCTTTTTCCTTTATCTTTTACTTTAGGCAAACGTTTTCTTCTTCGACATTATTGTGCGTTCTTAACATGTTTATTTTCGGCTGATCTGTGATACCATAGGGCCTTGAATTCAGGCTCTGCGGATTGTAGCTTCTCGTTTCGGTGGAAGGGAGGAGATGATGCGAAGTAGTCTCTGCCCGAGGGGAGACTAAATTTGAAGGCCGGTCGAATTTAATGAGAATTTTTGCACCAGGTAAAAAAAGAAGAGGGGGGACCAGGTAAAGAAAGAAGATGAATTCTAGAAGGAGGAGTTTTATACTAAGACAAATTGTTGCGAGGGGAGAGGGCGCTAAATTGGAGTTTGGACGGCATTTTTTGATGGTGGAGACTTTGATAGGAGAGAATAGCTGGAAGAGTCAGTTGTTCACGAAGCACATCGTATTTCCTCCGGTAAAAGCCCTCATGGTTTACGAAGAGGGAGGGGGGAGCTGTATTAAGAAGGGGTCGTATGTGGAACCTGTCAACTGGGAACGGACTTAGTGAGTGCGAAATTTCCTCTTATTTCATATCTTATTTGGAGCGTCACAGGAGGAAGGGGGGGGGGGGGGGTTAAATATTTCGCGACTGCGCAGGAGAGGCATTTATTCGATGGCTTACAATGTTTTAAAATTGTCGCTTGGAAGTTGTATGTTCATGTATAAATTGTGACGTGCTTCGGTTCAGTTATCATTCATATTTGACACGGGAACTGCTGAAAAGCGCAGTCATTTTCTTGTATGGTTTTAGTGAAGCTCGATTTAACTCATGGGCTGTATGAAGCTCAGTTGTATTGGATTCATCAAGTGAACACTTAATTGTGTCACTTATAACAAAGAGTTGCTGAAAAGTTGTGACGCTGTTATGGTGCATACTGCATCATGAGATTACTTTGCCTCCATACATGTCATGTCATTCGGCGAGGTGACAAAAGTTTCAGGTGATCGGTTAAGTTTATTAGCCTTATTAGTTGCTAAAGTATGATTAATACTAATGAAGCCTATTATTTTTCAACAGCTGACCCATAAAATTCTTCGCTTTTATTTTTGAGGCGCTGGTTGTGCACGTTTGCCATTTGAAGGTTTTGTAGTTTTGCGTTTTTTGAAAGATTTATCTTGTTCGCTGTTCCGATCTTGCTCGTATATGGACATTAGATGTTTCAGATTCGAATGTAACTGAAATTTCTTTTTTATGTGAGGAGAACGAAAGAGGATGACGGAGGGTATAAAAGAATAAAAGTGCTCAGAAATTTATAATTAGTAAAATGGGAGTTTCAGTCAAGGATATGTACAATTTGAGGAGAATCAAACGAGATTGCTTCATTGCCGTCGGTGGTCACAAATTACATTTTTTTTTTCCTAAACTGGAAGAGGAAATTATGCTGTTTTTTGCCTCGTTGGAACTGTCTATTTGCCTACCTGTTGGACGAAATGGTATGAAATAAAGGAGTGAATATGTGTGCATTTGCGAAAGTATTAGAGGAATACTGAAACGTTGCCAGTGGCCAAGAATGAAAGTTTCTTTTAAAAATTTGGATGTCTGCTTTTTGTAGAAAGGAAACTTCGATTGTTACAAATATTGTTTCCAACTTTTATTAGTATTCTGTTTTCCTTCTACGAAGTAACGCATAGTTATAGTCACATTCTGGCGTATGTGCACAAAGCGCAAACTGATCATTTTGGCCAAGATCCTGTATACAGTCTTGCACAACTTGTAAAATCCCAGTTGTAAAAGTCGATGAATCGCGTGTACATGCGTCTGTCAGGTATGAGAGGGGAAGTGCTGCAGTTCGGCGGAATAGTGCGCTTGCTGCTTTAGCTGAATTTTTTAAAAATAAATCAATGCTTGGATGCATGCAAAAAATTCAAATTTTTTCGAAAGGACTGGAATTTTCTCGCTTCACAGTTTTATGCGATTTGCAGAACTACAGAACTAGTTGGTTTTTTTTTTTCATATTCCAGCCGAATGGAGAGGTGTTATAGGGTTCCAATAATTGTTGGCGTCGACAAATGAATTTATTAACGGTGGTGCTTTGTGCGTTATACAATCAGAACAAAATTAAATCGCTAAGGGCATATTGAGAGGTGCGAAGCTTTGTTGTTGGACCAACGTAGAGTCAGTTTACTCTTCGAAGCACTTCAGTAAGGCGAGATTGAATTGACGCATTGTGTTCGAGATGTTTAGCGCAAGAGGTTCGTGTCAAATCTACAAAGTATGAATGGCAGGCAAACTGTTGGCACATATTTGTGCCACAGTTATTGCAGTTCACGAAGCTCGTCCGTCAAACTTATGCTGATATGCTCTTCGTAGTTTTAACTTCTCGTTTCTAGGTGTTGCATAGGAGACGCGGTTCTTTTCTGGCGTAATTTTACTTGTCGAGAAAGATGTTACAATTCGCTAAGGAATTTGGACGAATTTACTCAGCAAAATTAGGCTAAAGAAAACGAAGACGGTAAGTTTGAGTGAATAGCGGCTGGTAGTTGTATTGAAGCAGTAAAGTACGGTGGATAGACAAATTATTTCTATTGCACCTAAATGGTTTTGAATTATCCGCGTCCTGAGCGTTCGAAATACTGATTTAATTAGTAAAAAAATATAAATCTTGAACAGCGCACTGTATGGCAGTAGATATGACATATGGTAATGGAACATTGTCTTAATATATTTTAATTTTTTCGTTGTAATTTGGCTCATACTAGGATGAGATGAAGAAGGGAAGAGATCATGAAAAATTTTTATGGTGAATCATGAGCGCTTAAAAATGACTGTCATATACTTTATACAACGGTTATTATAGAGGTGTTTGTTGAGAGCGCGTTCGATGACAATACATCAAATCGATGCACTTTTCAAATGTATTTTATGAACGAAAAATTTGGTTGTTTAGCACAATGGAAACTTTCTTCACATGCCTCTTGAGATAGCTCATCGTTCTTGTGATGGTTTCTTTATTTCTAAGGTGAATAGGCTAAGCATACTCGAGTAACCGTAGGTTTAGCTGTAGTTTTATAATTGTTTAGTTGTCTTTAATATGTATGGTTTAGTTTCGCAAAAATATGCTAAACAAGTTCGTTGTTTTTTTTGTTTTCCTTCTCGGTGTCTTGAGTGACAGGAGTGAAAATAGTTTTGAAATGTTCTTTTGTCTTGCACATGTCACCATTATATAACGGATTATCTTCATGCTCGGCGTCTCACCAACCCTTTTTCATTATGTTGGACTCCCAGCTTCCTATATTTTGCAAAGCTTCCTATCTAATAACGTTAAATGTGAACACAATGCCTGATTATTACTACGCAATTCAAAAAGAAGTTTTTTAAAGATGTGTGGTCCACTCATGCCTCCACCAGTGTGCCCATTTATCGGGGCAGGTGGATGGGGTGGTGCGTATTCCGGTTATGGTTACGGACCAGGAGCTGGTGGAATGTAAGTTTCTGCGTTTTTCCCCAGGTGTAAAAGTTGTTGTAAGAGTATTCATGTTTTTAATTTATAGGTTAGTTAGATAATGAAATAAAAGTATTGACTTGGGAATATGAGAATTTTAAATTGCGTCAGACGATAGAAGCTTAGATTTCACTGATGAAAATGTACAACTCAAGTTTTAAGAAGATATCTTTTACAAATTTTTTTTTGTGTTATTTGAAAATGTTACTTGGAGCAAAATAAACCACGGTACTGTTTCCTGCCGTTTGATTGTTAGAACTTTCTCTGCCTTCCCATACTTCACATGAAGGTTATATCTGTACAAGATAGAGCCACCCACTATTATGAGGTGCACATATATGAAAGACCCTTTCGTGCAACCAAATGAAAGAGAAATAGGAATCGGTAAGTCTTTGAAACTGGTTTCATTTCCGAAAAAAATTACTTGAACTCGTTGAATCTGTTCGTTTATCCAGTTCACACTAAGTTGTCATATCTGTGGGTTATTGCAGCACGTATTAGGTTTGTGCAAGAGTTCCCGTGTTTTATGGGATGTTCTGGTACCATTATCAAAAGTCTGATTCTTTTTATCCGTATGAATGACCGGTCGGGAAGTTATCTTCACCGTTCAGAACACTCATAAACGACCACATCGCTAACAGATTTCAAAGTAAGCTCATCTTACGAAGACTGAAAGCAACATGATGAGTGTGCGTGTGTGTGTGTGTGTGTGCGTGTGTGTGTGAGTGTGTGTGATGTGTGTGTGATGTTTGTGTGCGTGTGTGATGTGTGCGTGTGATTTGTGTGGTGTGTGTGTGCTTGCGCTCGTGATGTGTGTATGTGTGTGCATGTGTATTTTTGTGTTGTTTGTGTGCGGAGCTGGCGGGTGATGATGATCATGACCAGCCAACCATCCACATCGACGGCAAAACCGGAATTCTATGTCAGAACGGTTCTTTTATGCATCTGATAGGATATAGAATATATACTGCTGTGAAACGAATTCTTCCGTCCTGATCAAACGGTTAACACCGAGGGTTGCGATCGGTCGTCAATCGAATCATGTGGACGACAAATTGCAGCCAAGAGGTTCATTTACTCGGCAAAAAAGCCGCCGAAGGTCATCTCGTAAAAAGGTCATCTATGCCTCCTAACGTTCCTCTTAGCACTCAATTAAATCTCTTGCCTAATTTTTTGAAGAATTCTTGGGAGTTGATGAGAAGTTCTGCATTTTCCTCCGTTATGCTATTGCAGGTCTCTAGCATCATTACATCAACAACGTGGCTACTGTAGTTCTATTCGAGCTGTTGGAAAAATTTTCTTAACATTTCCGTGCGAGTTAAGATTTTTAAAGCGTTTTTTAGAAATCGTTATGTAATTTTAGATGTCCGGAGCCGTCAATTTTTTATTATTACGCTTGTTGTGAGGGACTCTTTGGCGAGTGCTGCTTTCATTTCGAGAGTTGGGTGATGTAAGGTTTTTTTAAAATCGATTATTAAGCTGTTCAGTATGCCTACTGTAATTCCGCTCGTTTATTCGACAGTTTTCTTCACGACTAATTGAAATGGAAAAAATCAACTAATGTTTTTTTCGGATTTCGTTTTCCAGTTTTTTCTTGTGTTATATTCAAACTATGAGGGCTTTTTTTTTCTCGAAAACATTGAATAAAATTTTCGTCAAAATAATTTTGGTCTCTTAGTATAAAGTTCAAGATGACCGAACAAATATCGATTTGAAAAATAAAAAAACAAGCATAAATAAATTTGGCAACCGCTAAATTTTGGCGTTCCTTGATGAACATTAGGTTTGATCCTAAAAGTCGTTTTGCTTGCATGGTTCACACATAAGGTGGATTAAGAGTGAAACTAGAAACGTTAAAAGTAGAATTCAAAACGCAAAAAGATTTATATTAAAATCACTGTGATTAACGCAGGTTGCTTTATGCTCGTAAACCCAGCTCTTAAATAGTCTTTCGCATTATTAGATTCTATAATTCGTTTAACTCATTTTAGTGCGCTTTTTTTGTTTTTAATAGAATTTCAAAAAAACAAGTTCCGTCTAGTTCAATTCGATCGAATGCTTTATTGTACGTCACACAAATACGATCTACTTGTGAGTAACACATTGGATCATAATACTGATGTCTTTGTAGGTGTGTGTGTATGTGTGACTTTAAACTAATTCGTTAAAATTCTTTTGGAAAAAAAATTCTAAAAAATTCTAAAATTCTAAAATTAGCGGTGAATTCTAAAAATTCTAAAAAAAGTTCTAAAAAAACCTCGTTCGTCGTTTTGGAACGAAAAAAAATTAGCGGTACGAATCTCAGAGTTGTCGGATACGATCAGGGTAAACTTGTTATTTAGAGTGTTGTTCATTGTGATCGTTATACTGGGCCTGCTTTGTTGCTGTGGATGCATCGTCGGTGCTATATTCGCATTCAGACGCGCTGCTTCGAATTCTGACTAGATTAATTGGATGGTTTCATTTCGTTGTCCTCTTCATGCGATTAACGGTTATGCTCGAAATTTTATTTAAATGTGCCAAACATCTCACTACTTAACCCGTATTCGATGATAATCGTTTTATAGAGATATGTTTCAAAATAGGAACACCAACAAAAGTGAATTAAAAAATGAGAGAGGCACTCACCAGGGTTCATCAATGCGGTGTTATCGAACGGATGGTGTTTGAACTTGCGCCATGCATTGGCTTTTGAAAAGGCAGGTGTCCTTAACCTTCATACGAGTCACGTGCTCCACTGGTGGACGTAGTCGACAGTGATTGATGATCGTATGAGAGGTGGAAGCTAGTACAGTAGGGATGGCGTGCTTGGCATATTGACAAGCACACTCACTTTGCACTATGTAGAGGTTGAAAAGTGAGTGCTGACTGTACGCCAAGCACTTCGTTACCATATCCGCCTTCATCCCTTCATCCCATGTTTGCAAGCTCGTCCGACCACAAAAAACGAGTTTGATATGTAGCATCTTTCTTTGGTGGGGTACATATTTGCTAAATGCTCTGGGTTTGTTGTATCAAGTAGAAAAATGTGTTACTGTAACACATTCCTCTGTTACAACCAATAAATATTTAGCATTGCCGCTGCTGCCAAGTTGGTGTTTCGTTCGCAACGTAACACATCAAGTGCTTATGAAGTGCAGAAACACTTTCGTGCGGCGGGCGTTCAAAGCGATCGTTGTATCTTGTGCCTTATGGCTGTTATATGTGTCATCTTATGTGTACATAAAACGAATGCAAAAGCGTTTCTCTTCGTACATTTCTTTTATTTGCATACTGACATATGCATACGTGTTTGTACTGTTCACTGAATCACCTAATCGAAGATGCTTTTCACTAACGCCGTCGATATATTATTTTTGCCTCATGAGGCTTACTTCGAAGCTGTGATTGGGACTAGTAACTGTATTGCTCCTAAACATTGCTTTGTTCCCTTCCCCTCCCCCCCCCCCCCCAAAAAAAAAAAAATCCGGTTAATCTCAAGCGCAATATAAGCGATAAACTAGACTACAAGTTCTATAATACGGTAATTTTCGTATCATTCAAGGAATGGCGTAATATGATAACAGCACAAAATCACAGTGTGTAAAGACGGTGACGATGTTGTATCATGATCCCCAATGCAAGCTCGGAAATCGTATAAACCTTTTCTAAAGGAAGATTTGGAATGGAGCTGTAAAAATAGGAGAAACTTACAAACTTTCACAAATTTTCGTTCGCGGCATATTTTGTATAGGCGGCGGAGGGGTCGTGTGGGAACTGTGTTTGCATTTTTGTAAGAAATTAGCAAATGAAAGGTCTGATAGACGAAACATTATGAATATATCATAATTTCAAAATGTATCCTTTAGTAGCGAGTTTACGGTATTCTATGAGAAGCACCGAAATCAAAAAAATACCACCTTAGCGGATTTTGCAACCGAAATATCGCTTATGTTCATCTGTATCTCAAGTGTGCCGCAATGATCCGAGTATCAAAAGATCGATCGCTAAAAACGATCGAAACAATATGGACCACCAAACTGACCGCCCGCCTATAAATACGATGATCCGTTCTTAACATTCCTCAAAATTTGTTCGACAACTGCAGTACATCACTGCCCGGTGAGAATATTTTCTTAATATTTGAACACTGAAATGCAGGTAGGTATTTGAATCAGGATGTTTCTGAGCTTTAAAAATCGACTTGAGGACTTTAAATGTGCAATTAATACTAAAGTTTGCAAAATATATTGCAAAGTTCATACACTTCTTGATTCAGGCAAATACAATTTTGTATCGGACCAGCGGTCTGTCACTTTGCACACCAAAAGTTCGCTCGATGCACATTAGTTCATTATATGTATGCTATGATATTTATTTGTCGAACTGCGTACCAAAACTGCGTTGGAATTTTCTTTTTTATTAAGTGGGGCTCGAACAATAAACCCAAATTTTATTTTTAATAAATATTCGGTATTCTTTATGCAAACATGTACTCACATAATACTCCTCAAATATCGCGATACACATTCGGCGCTATGAGTCAAATAAATACTTTAATTTTCTGATAGTTATCAGTTATATTTGAAGAGATCATTTTTTGAGACATAGAGTGAGCGCGTTACAAATGAAATATGTGATTAAATTTGTTATGACGAAATTTGTTATGATGGACTCTATTATGAAAAATTTTGTTGTTATGATAAAATTTCCGTTCGTTGAGGAGGTGCTAAATTTTGACGTTATTTCAGGCAAACAGTCGAATATAGAAAGACGCGCAAGATATTGTCAAGTCGCTATCACTATACGCCATTTTTTTCACTTTCGCTTTCAATCAAACTTTGTGTACCAACAAATAAATGGGTATTCGTGCCAAGAGCCTTGCACGATATGCGTCGTACGCTTTGGTGATTCACTGATCAAACCAGCTGGTTTCATAAACTACTCTCAACGGACACAAACGCACATCATTTAACCAACCGCCTCAACGAATCCTTTACTGGAGATTTGTTGTTGTCGAAAATATGACTCGACAGATTGGGAAATATTTGCAAATTTTTCACCTTCTTCAAGAAAATGATCTAACTTCTTGAGCACCAATGAACTGGTTTAAATTTGAACAAAAGGAACGGAGAAACTTTGCGTATACACAGTAATTATCAAATTTCATAACTGTTGCTTCAGTGACTCTAGAACTGAAACTACTCAATACACATACAGGCACTTACGTATACACACATGCAAACGCTCGAAGAGGACGACCTTATATAAACAGAATGCACTGGCATGGAAAAAAAAATGGCGTTTGGATAGATCAGCTTACACATGGAACTTTTTTTTTGCTAAACATTATTATAACGTATACTAACGATCAGAAGCCGATAAAACGTAGGGATCAATACATGAAGAGCAGATCGACGCGAACACAAAAACAGATTGCATTGATCGTGCAATCTGCAATTGCAAGTTTGCAATAAAACGAACTGCAACCTTTGCATATTTGCAAAAAAAGATGATTTCCATCTCCTATTTGTTCATCATGGAAAAATTCGATAGAAGTGAGAAGTGCACATGAAAATGACACAAAAAGTTTGCACTATACAAGGTAGACAAATTACGGCTTCAATCGACAATAAAGTCATTAATGTTCCTAATGTTCAGAAAAGTGCAAAAAAGGTTGCAGCGGCATCTCATAAATTTTTTGAAGTGTGATAGGCGGCATGCCAGTTTAGCGACACTTCAAGCACGGTCTCACATTTCAGCAGTAAAAGAGCTCGATTAATTAGCGCAAAAAAAAAACATCAAAATTTTGCATATGCAGCCGCCGAGTTACGTCGGAGATGCGTTATGATGATCCCATCGTAATTTGAAAATACCGCAAGTCGGAAACTGGCCTAGCCTACCCGCGAGTCTCACAGAATGTTGATCAGTATGGAGTAGTACTGTACACTGACATCTCACAAGGCGGGCGAGAGATGCGTACATCCTGGCATCGTTCCCATACTATCGGACAGCATACGGTGTTCTTGCCTCCTTTGCAAAACTTGAAATATTTTTACAATTTTGCCGTACCAGTATCGGCATCGTAAGTTCAAAATATCGTTACTCGAGCCATCGTAATTCGAGGAGCACCTATATTTTCGCTTGCTTTTTTATGTGATGTAGGAATTTCGATTTTCAGTGGAGACGATTTTTTAAAAATTGGTTGAAGATCCCCCTAACAGCCACCCCAAATTTTGTGTGACTTGTCTGCCATCCATCATTAAATAATATCGGAAGATGATATTTTTCTGTTTCAGGTCTTCCGGTGTTTACTCAACTGCGCAATAAATGCTTCCGACTGTTTCTCCTTTTCCATCTTTCACCTCAACAAAAACGTTTGTATTGTGTAAATAGGAAAAAAGCGAGAGCCACAGCCGCTTTCACCTACTTCCAATAAATTTTTGTGAGACCGGAACCGGCTATGGATTTTAGTTAGGGTTTAGCCTCTGCGAGAATCTGGCTAGGGCTTCAGCTGCTCCAACTTAAAACGCCTCTATTTGACTCTGACTGTGGGTTTCTAGAAAAAACTAGTTCCGCCTGTACTCTTTCCAGGCTCCGCAATTTTACCACTCGGACTCCGATTCTTATTTCCTGGTGAATCTAGCTCCACTCCTGGGCGTGAAGTATGGCTTCATTCACGCTCTGTTCACTTCAATCTCGAAAATGACGCCGTTCTGGCACCAGAAACCTTCAAAGGTTTGAATCCTACATGAATTTTCAAAGACCGTCCTCTATTCCATAGCTTTTTCATTCTTTACGACATGATTATTAAAAAAAAAAAGTGTCACTCGGTGCTTTCATCGGACTATGCCTTTGTCGTTGGCACTTCTATCGGTTGCTAATCAGTAACATCTCATACGTGTCGCCTAACCAGTTTTTGGCCAGCATTTTTCTAAACGATCGATTTCAATTCCGAGATGAGCAGATGGAGAAATTAGTACGCAACTTATCGCCTCGAACGCTCGAAGTCGACTAGTCAGTTGAGAATTTCGTTTGATATCGTAACGTTGACGATACTCGGAGGAATTGAAAATTTTCAGCAAATAAATAAGCGTTTTTTTTTTGCAATGCGATAATGAGGTGTAATTGTGTCAAAAATATGTTTTAAAATAATTTACGATTAAAACTACACAAAAGTGCAAACTACTAAAACGCATGAAACGAGTTCTTTTAATCTCACATTTTTTTTGATCACTTTTATGCACACCAATTCACAAGTATTACCCTCAACCGATTCCAATATGTTGACCATTTGCAATTACAGTATCAATTGTTTACAACGATGAAATGTGTGTATCTTTGAGGTATGGTGCGCACGCTGTGGTTTTAAAGCGAACTGATTATGTCGGTCTTGCTCGACATTGAATGAAGCCTTAAACTACCATTAAGCGAAATGCAAAATCGCACTTAACCTACTTCTTAAACAAGCAAAGTTTGCTTGATTTGATTCCGGTGTTTTAAGAGAATGCTTATTGTGATTTATTGATACTTAAATATCTTTCGAAATGCACATACCGTACTGCTCTGAATAAAATCCCTCTCGATTTAATCTCCCTTCGTCCGTCCCGTTCAGCCCTCCAATTCCCTCCCTCCCCCCACAAGAAAAAAATGAACTTCCCTATATGTGGAAACATAGCTCGTTAGCTTCATCGTTGATGTAGTCCATTCCTTAAAAAAGACCACGGAAGATGACTCGTTCTCATGCTTTTGAAATTGATAGGAAGTATAATTCTTCATCTTCGAATTCGAATGAATCGATTGGCAGCAGTGAAATCATAAATCATACATACGATCGCTATGAACTTTTTCACAATGTCCTCTCCGCTCATAGAAAATTTGAATAAGTGAATTTCATAGCATCAAAATTTTTTCGCTTGAAAAATATTTTTCATTTAGTCGATATTATATTCATTTCTTTCACTGTGGATGAAATATTTCTTTCTGCGAATAATTAATGATAATTTTTCATCTAAGCGAAATAATATATGCGAAAAAAGAAATTTTTTTGTAAATAATTATTATCATTTACAGAATAGCGATATTGTTTAGAAAAAAAAATTCTCCGCTTTTTAATTTGCTCTAAACAAAAAGTCTATCGCTTCGATTTAGCGGTACTCATTTTATAAGAGCAGCTAAAACGGCTTACCCTATCTCGTCTGCCACTTTGCCACTGTCCTCCGCCTCCCATCCCATCCCCCTACCCCTCCCTTTTCTTCCCCCTTTTCTCTTTTCCCATTGTCGTCTGCAGCATATCGCGAATCGTATGCTGGCTGCAACAAGTTGTAAAGCGTGCCAAAGTACTAGCACAATGTGCGTTTCCCTTAATCCTCAATAAAAGACTCTGCAATGAATGCTCGCAAATTGAACGACGGTTGTTTAACGGCGCAATAGCTTTATTGCTCAATTCGCTAATGAATATTAGCTTCTTAAAGCGACAATGAAATGGCGGTGGTATGTCAATCTGTTCACCACAACAGAACTTCTTAGACTATTTTTCTGGAAATTTATGCGCTCGCCTTCTAAAAATAACTAGTTTACGTCCAGAAAAAAACCAGTTATTTTCCAAAAACAACCAGTTTTTCATATAGAAATTTGCTATCCAAACTACCTTTAAGCCATGGTATGTCATGCTGCAGTATTTCGCATTGTAAGCGTTCATAAGAATTTCAGTGCAAGGACTTCAACTTGACGATGCTTATTCCCCTTTTGCTTCCTGCTTCTTCCACTTTATTATTCACTTTTTAGGCGCCATATCTCATTCAGAAACTGATCACTCATTATCAGTTTATGTTTACAAACCCTCTTCAAAGTTAAGGATTGAAGCTTGCCATATTCCATAAGAGAAATTATCCTGAACTGGAAATATATCCGACATAAGGAGGGATAAAGCATTAGCCAGACGTGTACAAACATTAAAGCGAACACACGTATCCGCCGATAATGCGATTTTGCTGAGATGTAAAGCGCATGAAAAAGAAGCAACTGCAATTGCTCTTTAACTAGTATAAATAGAAAGCAGTGTTTGCTATGTGTGGACCAGCTGGTCAACAAACTTCATTTTACTGTTTTTAAACGAAACATAACGCTTCAACCATATGTATATATCTGCTTGACGTTTATAATAAACATCATCACCTAACAATCTCAACGGTTTGAAATTTTTCTTAAACGTTTACTGTTTCTCATTTACCTCTCTTTTTTCGTCGTTGTTCCTTTCCTCAACTGAATTTGTAACGGCAAAAAGCTGTAATTGTAACGTCTCCAAAATTGCCATTACATTTGCGTTTATTGAAATTTTTCAACTAT
>JPKZ01000620.1:112226-123734 GCA_000803305.1 Toxocara canis
GAGGTGACAGCAGCATTTATTTGTTGACGTTTGATGACGAAGGAGTCATCAGTAGATCACTATAATAGATCACTATGATGCAGTAGATCACTATGATGATCACTATGATGATCACATCAGTAGATCACTATGATGATCACATCAGTAGATCACTATGATGCAACATGTGTAGTCGTTGTTTGCGTTTGCGCGTTATATATGTATGGTGAACACAGTGTTGCTGTATTGTTTTTTTTTATATGCGAAGGGATTCGAGGTGACTTCGCGTTGAAATACTTTTGTGCGGGTCAAGATATTTTATGCCGTGGAGTATATTTTACAAATCTCATATCGATGATTCATTTCGATGATTTGTAGTTTGCGATTTTGTTTCCAGCTTGATTGAGGTACATACATTTCGATGCTCAGTCGGCTTCGATCACCTCGAAACTTGTTGCATACAAAAATACAGTTTCAAATTATGTTGTACTTTCTTTCATTACTTTACTTCTGCTATTTTTTAATTATCGAGTTAATGGATACTTTTGTTACTCTAACGGTTGGATGTGCTTGGCGAATTACACTGAATACCTTTGTTGCTCTAATGCTGCCACTACCGAAATATCTCATCACCAAAATGATTTTACACTCCATGGCAAATTTTGCCGCTTGTGAAGCCCATTGTGGCCAGATAATATCTAGTCGTACTTATATGGTGTGTTTCTATTTCTTTCTATCGGGCATTCTAAATTCGGAAAGCAGTAAGGCTGTTTTTTTTTCAACTGGGATTATATTGAATTAAAGTTGCCAGATGTACTGTTAGCCTTTCTATACCTAATTTCAAACATATTCATGGGCTATTGGGAGTGGGGACTGTTTAAAACGTGTATGTTTGAGTTATAAAACGTGTAAAGTTATAAACGTGTATGTTTGAGAAAACTATTGTTTCGCAGATGCGTATTCGATAGATATTCGTATAAGGTAGATTGCAATTGAGGCCATATGTAATGCGTCCAGGAGAGATGAAATAATAAGTTTATGCTGACGTTTCGGCTCCTTGAGCTATAATCACAGCACAGCCAACTCAAACTTGGGTAATGAAACCATTATATATGGTGTGCAATCTGCCGCATACGAAAGTTATAGACGTCTGAGACTGTTAAAAACTTTGCGCAACCAGACACCAGTCCATCAGTCGTGTTTTATATTTCATTAACTGAATTGCAGAAAAACAGATCGCTAATAGGGGGTTCCTAGGAGAGACGGGGTCGGATGAAATTTGAATTTAGTCATTTGCGAGGTGTTCATGAAATTAATTTGATAGATGAGTGGCCAAAGCGCATGTCGTGCCTCACCAGCTGGCACGTATTGACGCTTTTTCTTGCATATACGTTATAGCTTCGTTTCGTTTGAGTCATATCTTTGGATCCTATTAGGCTTTCGTCGTTTGAAATCGTTCATTGCAGTAAGAAGTACGATGACCATTTGGCCATCCGACTGCTATTGCGAAAAGAACGCAAACGAGATGCACACGTTTGCTATAATCGCAATCGGTATGGTTTATATGAAGAGGGGTCGAGGCCTGGGAGGAATAAGGTAGGGCGCTTGACGCGTGCAGTTATTATGCGTCATCGGTGTGAACTTCGCATAGATACCGCTCATTTACTCGCGTCATGCTCCATTGACACACTCAGCTATGCGGCACACGACTTTCTCGAGGCACACAAGCTTTGTACAACTAAACATCGCCACAATTCAGATGCCGAGTACGTGTAAGAATGTGTGTGTACTTTGCGTAGTATATATATATATATATATATGTATATATATATATAATATATATAAATATACATATATACTGAATATGGTCCTGTTCATGTTGTGGATCGATCCTCCTACTCGACATACGTAGTGATCTGTGCATGAGAATGTGACTAGTTCGGAATTTGCAATTGAACGCGACAGCGATCGACCGGCGGGCCGATTGGTTGGCAAATTGTGATGACGGTGATGAAAGTTCATTGTGTGTGTATGTGTGCGTGTGTGTGTGTGTGTGTGTGTGCTGCGCCCCCTCTGCGATGTGGTAGGGGATGCGCGCGCACGTGTGTGTGCGTGCGTGCTCGCCAGTGGGCTGCGATACCGTGTGTGACGTGCTGCTGCTGCTGCTGAATGCTGATGCTGTTTGGCTGCAGCTGCAGCAGCAACAGCAGCAACGAGCAGTCTTTTGCAGCGCTCTAGTTTCGTTCTCCTCTTTTTGTGCACTCATTTCATTCAGTGGCCGCGGCGACCGCGCTGCCCTCCAAGCTCGTCGTGCTCGTGCTGTGCTTGCTCGGTTGTCCGGCAGTGCTTCTTCTCTGTGATTCGCACACTCTTTTCATGTTACTCGTCAAGAGGTAGCCATCACGATCACGTTTTGTTGTGTGTGTGTGCTGCGCCCCCTCTGCGATGTGGTAGGGGATGCGCGCGCACGTGTGTGTGCGTGCGTGCTCGCCAGTGGGCTGCGATACCGTGTGTGACGTGCTGCTGCTGCTGCTGAATGCTGATGCTGTTTGGCTGCAGCTGCAGCAGCAACAGCAGCAACGAGCAGTCTTTTGCAGCGCTCTAGTTTCGTTCTCCTCTTTTTGTGCACTCATTTCATTCAGTGGCCGCGGCGACCGCGCTGCCCTCCAAGCTCGTCGTGCTCGTGCTGTGCTTGCTCGGTTGTCCGGCAGTGCTTCTTCTCTGTGATTCGCACACTCTTTTCACGTTACTCGTCAAGAGGTAGGCATCACGATCACGTTTTGTGGATCATGCACAGAAACTCATGCTGGTATACCTGTATTGCGTGATCTTATGGCTTCTTATTTGCCGCTAGTTCACTTTTGCTACCTTGACGAGACGACAGCAACTGCAGCTCTTTGCCCACAGCGAATTTTGCATTTTTATGGCGAGCACGCTACGCATCGCATCTTATCCGCGCCTTTATTTTTATGACGTTTTGCTTGCACGTAAAACTTCCGAAGTATGTGCATTTTGCAGAGTTCGTTGCTGCAACATTTTTCACTTTACCACGATGCGCATCTGTAACGTGTGAACTACGCGTATGGACGGCAGAGATACGCTTTGAACAGTGATTTCTCATAATTGTTTATTAATTGCGTAGTTTCTCCGTTTTCGTTTTATTCGTTCAACGAAAAAGTTTTTTGGCAAATTTTTACGAACGGTTGCTGAAACATGGATGCTGTCTTCGTCCTTCTATAAACGGCGCTAAGTCAAGCATACGTTTTGGCATTTATGCTTCTGAGTATTTAAGGTTACGATTAGCTAGTTCCCGTTTTCTTCATCTGTTCGACATAGTGGCAATGTTGGGCATTCAGGTAACTAATCTTCGGAATGTTGCTGCTATTAAAAGCATCGTAAGCTGCGTTTTTTTTGATTTGCAGCAGTAGGAAGCATCCTTGTTCATTTTCGGCCGTCAACGAGTCGTCACACCAAAGAATTCCAGTAAAAATCGGTTCTCTCAAATCCTTTTTTTTTTCAAAAATTGCAAACATTGAATAAATGAAGATTTGGTTCGCATTTTCTTTGATATTAATGCAATCAGATTTTCGAGAAGAGCGTCACATTTTGCCGACGTGGTTGATAATGGAATAATAGGTGATTAAAAAAAAAACAAAAGCTGTTTTCTTGTGTAATGTTTCAGGCGTCGACAGGTAATCTGTTGGGGATTGTTGTGCACTGCTTGTTTTTAGGCGTGGACAAGTAACCTTTTGGGGGTTGTTGTCCACTGTGAGTTTTTAGGCGTGGACAAGTAACCTTTTGGGGGTTGTTGTCCACTGTGAGTTTTCAGGCGTCGACAGGTAACTTTTGGGGGTTATTGACCACTGTGAGTTTTTAGGCGTCGGCGGGTAACCTTTTGGGGGTTGTTGTCCACTGTGAGTTTTTAGGCGTCGACAGGTAACCTTTTAGGGGTTATCGTCCACTCACTCTGAGTTTTTAGGCGTCGGGGATGATCTTTTGGGGGTTGTTGTCCACTCTGAGTTTTGAGGCATCAGCGATTGGCGTATCTCCTGTCTAACCATTTAGTGAACGTTTTCCGCCTGGATTTTTTAAGGCGCCTTGCTCCGTCTGCATTTCCTCATATTCTCATCTTTTTTTCTTCTACAGAAACATCGCTCTTCATAACAACATTAATTGCTCTGTCCGAGTAACAAAACCGGGATGGCTATCACACAAACGGGAGTACAGACAGGAATTTTACCGGCCCGAGACCTTCCCTATCTGGTCGAAAATATTGTTGTTGCACTGTTGTGTTTTTGCTTGTCTGTATGGTCTTGTCTTAAGCAATCAGTGGTCTTTATGCAGGTATATTAACTATAGCACTATAAATAATGTTTTGCTCTCATCATGCTGAGGGCAGTTTTTCGTCGTCAATTCATTTTATTATGTGGCTGTGCGTTTTTCTGTTCTGTTTATCTCTCTAGCATCTAGGGGATCGATTGGGCGAGAAGATGGCAAAGCGGGAGGTGGGAGTGGGGAATGGGAGAAGGTGGGATGGGGAGGGAGTAGGCTATGCAAAAGTCCTCTTCGATTCACGTTTACGAAGGAAGGTTCTTGTGCTATATGAAGTGAAAAATAGCGTCTATATTGAAGCGTTCGAGTTCATAAAAGTGTTTGTTCATTTTCATTCACAAAGCTTAGTATTAAATCAAAATAGGAATATCGCGAATGTAAGCTCTAAGTATCATAAAAGTGTATCTGTAAATAAGCTGAATAGGTCATAAGTAAATGCAGGGCGACAACGAGAGCAAACAAGGATCTAATTATTGTTGCATGTATCACCTTGATTCTTTTGTTTTATCGGTGAATGAGCAGTCAACGAAACTACGTCCGATTACGGCGTACGTTTACTTTTTTTGAAACTAAAACTTTGTTATTGTCATGTTGTGAGATTATTAGATGCGATAGCGTTTTTCGTGCTGCAATGATCGCTTGCGGGCGGCGTTCTCTTACGCACGTTAGCAGATACGTTTGTGACTTGAACGTATATAGATAAGAACTGTATGATAGGATTGGTTAAGTGAGTGATCGTCGTATATTTGCATTGAGGGAAAATTTCGGGTTCATTGCTGCCTCAGTCGTCTGCAAATTTTGTAGTATTTTATTGCACCATAAAACTAGGTTTAAAACAATCGCTCATTGATAGATATGTTGTCGCTTTCACTTTCGGTCCTCTCGCGGAGAGATGATCATCAAGTCATTTGCCAAGACGAGGGACATGGTTAAAGTACGCGTTGTCTTGTTGCAATTGAAATTTATATGTTCCTCATGTACTGTCTCGACAACGGTCGAAATAATCACTGTGTAGTGCTCACTGATTTCGCCACGTATACATACGCATTATGGATTTTTGTCATAACTCACTGCAAATTAATTTTTCAAACGACGGCTATCATAATTATATGCGTAGTCGATTTTCGGTTATGCAAAAAAAATCGTTTGTAAGCTTCATTTAAAATCATAAAAAATTATGGGCAAGGATGAACATTCGGAACGAGTTTCGGTTTGAATTAGATTGCCTAATGATGGAATTTTTATCGGTATGCTTGTAAGAGTAGTAGTTAGTCGTTGTGTGTGATGATGCAATTAGGGCTGTTATTGGTGAACTAAAAAATGATAGCGGTGCGCAATATGACGCTCAGATAGTGACATTTATGTGCATAGCTGCTTGCACAGTAGCGCTCTTTTACTGTAATCGAGTTTTTCGTTGTGAGACGTTTACGGTTCGATACAATCGTTTGAAAAATTTCTTATCACCATTAGCTATATGCGGTCTCGATTTTGTGCAGTATATATCTTTCTAATGCTTCATACGATCGGTCGATTTTTTTTTCATGATTTGGCTGCGCTACTCAATTTTTTACATTTTTTTTGTTTTGTTTATTTTTGGTTTCTTATTTTCGTTTCTTTTCACTCGGTGATTAGAGCCATTCGTTATCGTTATCACTATCATTATACTTTTTGGATACAGTTGTGGATTTTGCCAAGATTTGTTTTCTTTTTTTAAATCCATTTTGTAGGGAAGAAGAATGCGAATGGTGAAATGAGCTAAAAGATTAAAAGTTTTGGATGGTTGGACTCATTAACAAGATACAATAGGAATTTCAGTTTCCAATTTTCGGAGCATATCGATTGCATTAAGGGTATCTTCGTCCAAAAATTTGACAGGCAATTTCCCTTGCATTTCAGCCTTTCGAGGCTGAGAATTTCCATCTTCCATATGGTTACGAGTGCATTGTGTCGAAATAAAATATGATGTTTGGGAAGGTATTGCGGAAATAGGATGAAGTTGCACCCGTTAGGAATGATAATTTTTTTTTGTTGGGCAAAGTCTGGAAATACTCATATGACATTTTTGTAATACGAAATGACAAATAATTCAGCTGTAAGCGTTTTATGTTTGCTGCTTACTAGCATCACCTTGTCATACGGTGTTTAGCTAGCGCTAATCGATCGTTTAGAGGTCAGCTTTCAAGGCTCTGTGTCATTGCACATCAACTTTGTAAGTGCTGGTAATTGAATCGGGACAAGTCATTGAAAACTGCATGCTCGAACTGTTCAATTCGGTGGAATATATGGTCGGTTTCTCTTGTGGGAAATCTGTAGTGAGTGTAATGCTGTTCTAACCAACTAATTCAGCTCGGTCTAGATACTAGAGAATAGTGACGTGACGACTAAAACAGCATTGCCGATTGCAGCTTAGCATACACACAGCGCGCTGTAAAATGTAAGAATGTTGAATTTTTAGCTGCATAAGGCAAAGTGTTTGCATCGGCAGCACGCCATTTCTTGGTAGCCGTTCAGCCGTTCTCAGTCCCATTCATCATTTATTCGCTTTCGCATCGCAGGAAGATATATTAGGTACAAATGTTGATGTACCTAAGTTGAACTGTGGGGGTTAATATGCGAAGAGAACGAGGAAAAGATATACGCTAAATGATGAGATGATGAGAGAAGAGGGGCTAGCAACAGCTAAACAGCCTTATCCGGAAACGAGGTCGACAAAGATTCAGAGGCAGCCTCCTAGCGCATCGCAGTTCCCAAAATTAGGTGCGATAGAGGAGAATAAGGGCAAGGAAGGCAACGTTGAAACAGCAGCAGGTGCTGATGCGTGCAGTTTCCCTTGTTTCATAAAGTTGCGCTCACCGCTTTTCTACACGTTCGATTTTTATTTATCCGATGAGGGAACCTTCTTTGTATATAGAGACGTTTATCGTTTGGTGCGTCTTCATTCGTTAAATATTTTAGCCGAGTCTATAACTTGTAGTCGTATGGAACGCACACTAAAAGTTTTTGATTTTGAATTTGCCAGAATTCGATTAGTAAACACCTACCACAAAAATCCTCATTAGCAGATTTTTGTTGTCCGTGTTTACCAATCTTTTTGTGACAGTATTTCCTCTATTTCCATAATTTTTGTTGCTCCATATTGTTTTCTTTTCTTTTATTTTTCTTTGTGGGAAACGGTTCTATGATTTTGTTTTGCTGCAGTATTTTCAGTGATTTAAAGGGTATTGACTTACCATTTCTGTCGAAACTTTTCAGTTGTTGCGACAGTTAAACATATCATGAAAAATATCATATATTCCATGTAAATTTTCAGCGTGATGCTTGTTGAAGTTAGATGGCTCGATTTTATAATCTGCTAATGAGGTTTTTTGTGGTCTGTGTGTGAACGTCTGTCCTAGTCTAGATTTATTATTCAAAAATTGCTTCGAAGAATTTCAAGCTTGTAAATTGCGTTCTATATGCCTTACAACACTGATATCTTTCGCATTACTGTAAAGCATACGTTGTTCACGATAGTTTTGTTTTAGAATAATGCACGCAAAAATGCTTCCGTTCATTCTGTTGTGAACGTAGAGATTGTTGAGAATGTTGATGAGTGGCATTTCTTAAATAGTTCCTAAGGCTGTTCTCACTTGACTGGTATACTCGATGGAAGGTTTTCACTCTTGAAATCTTAGAAATATCGCTGCATGAATTTTGATTTGATTCTGTCTTATAAAACAGTGGAACGATTTTTTGGCCGTACATTTCGAAGGTATGGTTTACAGATAGCGTCTTTTACTGTTTTACGTTCATAAGTTATTCATACTTGGAACAGCATTTCTTGAAATATTACTGGAACATAGAACGTTTAAATAATTGAAAGTCGCCTTAATTCGTCCCATTTGAGAGCTCTTTTTAACTTCGCCTACCGAATACGATCCGCACACTTTCCGTTTGCTAGTTTATTTCTCATTTGCTCTCACTTTTCTTATCTTTTAAGTCCTGAAATTTCTTATCCCACTTATCTTTATTTCTTGATCTCTACGTATCTGTTGTATTATACAGTGATTTTCACTAGTCCATTTGCCGATAACTGCAACGCATATGTATATCTCATTGATTTTGGATTGATATTTCTTATTTGTTATTCTGCATATCCACTGCCTTTTCTTCCTTTATGTGAATGTGCATAATATATGTATGCATGTGTTTATACATATGCAGCCATATCGTCACTATATCTCACTTCCATGTGCAGTTTCCTTTATTCATATGAAAAAGACATTTCAACTCAAATACTATCATTGGATTGTCACGCAGCAACTAGTAGATGAAGACAGTAAATGATTTTTAATATTCATTTGCGATTGAATGATATCAGTTATCAGATTTCAAAATTCGACTCTCAACATTATTCACTTATCCGTGGTGCTAATTGATCGACAGCCATTGCTATTCTCTGTATCATGATACGCGCATATTTTACTTTACAAAATATGCGATCGATCACTGATCGGCTAATGAATTAATTTGCATGCAGTTCTAGCGAAACTGTGCGTTGTTGATTTGAAGTGCGTACGGCTGCATTGAGTGCACTGTGATTGCTATTTAAGATGGTGAGATGCTGCGTACTGTATAGTGCTTTTTGGCATCATATTTTATGGTTTGTCAATCTGCCAACCAAATTTGAATTGGTCATTCGTTTTGAGCACAAATCTATTATGGGTTGTGATTTTTCCAACCTACGGAAACCGTTCACCAAGAAAAATAATTTTTTCTAAGGGTTCATGAGTGATAAAAACGCCGAAGAGTTCGTTTCTAAGAGGACATTCCTTAAAAATTGTTCGAACATTTCTTGCTTTGCTGTATTTCTAGAATTATCACCTATGACTTCCTTGAAAACCATAAATTTAAGGGAATGACTTCTCCGCTTGCTTCATCATTTACTGAGGCAGATGTGGGAGGGAAAAGAAATGCGTGCGCCCTTCTAAATGAGGAGGTAAGCTTTTACTGTCTTGCCATGTTACTATAGCGGTTATTGCCAATTAAACGTTAAAATTTTTTGATCTATGGTTCATGCTCGCAAAACAATGGTTTGGATTGATTGTGATTAGCATCGAAGTATTTTATTAGGAATATTTTTAGAGCGTTTCTTTAATGTTTTAGGTTTTTCACTTATTGTATTAAGCGCATGTTCGTACGATGTAATCAGCATATCAGCGATATCAGTATAGTTGCGATCAGCGATATCAATATATCGTTACTTAGCATAACATTTGAGCAATCTTTTCTGCAGTTATGGTCAAAACGATTCTTTAATTTATATTAGGTGGTTGGGATTGTCATAGGCTATCTTTTCTTATAGTGATATATTTTGTTTTGAATTCTCATTGTTCACGATACGGACTTAGCGCTATGGGAGATACGATTTGTTGTTTGCTGATCGACTGATAGACTTTGTTAACAGAAGACGAACAGACCGTCTAAAAGAGATCTTTTTGAGGAGAATTATCCGACTGGGGCAAGTTTTTTTGAAACATTTTTAGAAGGCTATCTAATTGATCCAACCAGTTGTGAATTTTTTCCCCCTAAATATAATGCGTTGATCAATAGGCTTCATCATACGCACATACTCTAACGCTTGGGCGCTATCGTTTTGCAGCTATATCAAGGTGTATATATAGTTTCATTCTGCTGCGATTGTTATAGCCAAAATGTAGCTTGCTGCGACAATTGCGTTTATATCCGTCAAATCGCGTGCATGCTTGTACCCCGGGGAGGGAGGGGTACACTCCTAGGATTATACTGCCTACTACTGGACCTGATTGGAGGACTTCGTTTTTTCCGAGAGAATAACGTGAGAAAAGCTCGGCTACTACGATAATTTATAAATTTTCAGCAAATTATTAATGAGTAATATTTATTACTTCTCGTTTAAAAAATTTTTACTTTTCAGTAAGATTTCTATTCAATTTTATCATAACTTTCATTTACTTCAGTTAACATCTCTCCTTTCCCATTCGTCACTTGTATAAACATTAGTGCGCTCATGCAAATTCGCAGCCTAGTGAGCTGTGTGATTGCTTGACAATACAAAGCATACGATGTTTTGTGTTTTCAGCTGACTGTTTAACCGTGTAAGCCAGTTTAGCTTCAGCTCATCTTACAGTACCGTAACATCAGAATTTTGATTGTTTTGTCTTTCTTCTAATTGCATCCTATGCTTTATCTAATGAAGCTCCAAATTTTGCCGTCTTGAAATCGGTTTTATGCTCCAAGAGAGCCGTCAAAGGTTTGTGGGTTCTAGCACGCAAACATTTACCGCAATATTCAAGTGATAGTACCGCATACTAAGCTAGATATCTAAGATTTCTTTCCGAATCAGTGAGCAC
This sequence comes from Toxocara canis, assembly GCA_000803305.1. Taxonomy (NCBI): domain Eukaryota; kingdom Metazoa; phylum Nematoda; class Chromadorea; order Rhabditida; family Toxocaridae; genus Toxocara; species Toxocara canis. Next base: position 122,909 of record JPKZ01000620.1, read on the forward strand.
GTCGTCGCATTCATTGTTTTGCTCGGTGCAACAGACGTCGCATCCAACCATTTTGGTATTACGTGAGCGTATAGAAGCTTAATATTTTCGTGAGAAGAACACGTCATTGAAAGTTTCATGAAAGCGCTATCACCACTGGAAATGTTTGCTGTCCCCCTCCCTACCTTCCCCCTCCCCTCTCCCCTTCCCCCTTCCTCCCTCTCTTTCTGCCTGAGAAAGTAAGATGTTCATAAAATTCGATTTTATTGCCCTTTAATCACAAAGGCTTCTGCATTTGTTTCTGTGAATATGCACAATTTATTATATATTTTGTTTATCTAAGTAAAACGCACTGTAGCATTGGTGCACAAGGCATCCTAAACAGTCTTACATTTTTTAGGGCTTTCCTTTTTAATCTTTATCGCTATGTTGATCAGTAAACCGCTAATTATAATTAATTAGAAGCAGAAAATGTAATGAACAGTTTCGCTAATATTCATTCATAGACGAGCTGTTTACAGAGTTAGCCGTTCTACGTGGTGACCACAGCTATCGTATTTTTTTGTATATTGCGTGCGAAAAGCCTACCACTTTTGGCACATCAGAATTTGCTGCGTACAGCACGTACCGAATGTGTATGCTTTTGCATTACATATATATATATATAAATATATATATATATATGTAAATATGCATATATATAAATATACATATATGTATACGTATATATATATATATATATATATATATATATATATATATATATATATATACATGTATGTGCGTATGTATATATACATATATATACATATGTATATATATACATATCTATATATATGTATATATA
>JPKZ01000620.1:124938-180994 GCA_000803305.1 Toxocara canis
TATATGCATATATATTCATGTATGTGCGTATGTATATATACATATATATACATATGTATATATATATATATATATATATATGTATATATATTCATGATATATGATATGCATATTTACTTTAGAAACAAACATGTATGTGTATATAGTATAAATATATATTTTTAAAATTTATCTGATTACGGACGTGGCATATGAATTAGGACGTATCAAAATGGCGCGAGATTTGTGTAATACTATCCGGTTTATTTCGAGGGTATATTTTTATGAGCTGTTTTCATTTAACCGAAAAGAGAACTCCCTTTGCACCCTGCATTAGGATGCAGTAATGCATTTACTTACCTCATTTAGCGCAGCGAAGAGCGCTGTTACGCGCACTTTCAAAATTTTATAGATATTTGAAGGAAGTCTCAAGTCTGAGCCCTTAAAAGAGTTATCTTCCAAAGGATGATGGTGTGAAAGTTTAAGTAGCGTGACATTTCACATGAGTCCTCCTCTCCCCCTCCTCCTCCCCCTTTACCTTGCCCTTCACCTCTACTTCGACTTCACCATCCCCCTCCTCCTCCCCATCCCTCTTCCCCTCCCTTCTACCCTTCCCTCCTTTCCGTCCTCCCGCCTCCCCTACACCTCTTTCCCAATCCCTCCTTCTTTGTCCTTCTGTCCTGCATGCCTAGGCGTTTTCTTTGAATTGTGCTGCTGTCGTTGGTTTCGCTCAACCGCGCCACATTACAGTTTTATGCGACGTTTTGACGTAAGAGTAACATGAAAGTTCTTTTCAGCGCCAGTTTTCCTCCACACCAGGCAAACGACGATTTGCAGCTGGATATTGTCGCCGATGTACGTCATACGAGAGCGATCCTTACCAAAATTTCACTTTTGTTGTGCGTTCAATCTGTGATGTGCAGGCGAGCGGTTACAGTATTTGCATTCGTATAAAGTTATTTGCCGAGTTTTCCTACTGTATCGAATAAGCGAACAACTGCTCATCGTACGATATATTTTGCATAGCGTAATGGTACATATAGAATATGAATACAATAAATGCTTGTATGGCAGTTTCTTTTCAAAAAATATCAGCATATCGCTTAATTTCTGCGGTACTAAAACCAACAAAAATCGTTCTTTAACGTTTATAGCATATTCATTGATTATGATTAGAAGACATTGAAATTTTTGCTCTAAGACTTACGGTAGTTTACATTATAGATGTGACAAATACAGCAGCAATTTCCGCATGAGAATTAGCTTAGTGAGGAAAAATTCAAACGTAATTTTTTTTAAAATGCGACTCATAATATCATGAAACAGTGGGCGTGTAGGCAAATTGGTACTCCATTTAACCTTTTTTTCTTTCTCTTGTTGTCGCAACATCTTTCATCAATGGCATGTCGTTAGATTGTATATATAGGAAGTTATTGTTAAATAGGAGCTGGGAACGACCAGTTTAGTGCACACATGAGGTAACCTGTTTTTGACAAATTCCGCTAGTTGTGTTTGTCGCATATTTGCTCTCACTGAGCTCATTAAGCAGACGTATTGTTATGTTTGGTTTTTTTAAATGGATATATATGTGTCATTATATGAGAAATTGTTGAAGGCATTACTATAACGATGACATTTTTCGTTTTTCGTCCCGTCAAATTAACCAATGGAGTTGTTGTTCGTGTGCTTGAATAGATTATAGTGGTTCCTTGTTCTGTTCCACTCTTAATTTATTCGAAAATTTCCATCTTTAGAAAACTTTTCATTGTCTACGGTGACCATAGAAAGAGGGTCCAAAAATTTTGGCCAGCCGCCCAAAATTGGCTGTGTACCGGAAACATCAACTCTCAAAGTTTGCAACTTGCTAAGGTGGATTTGAGGCTCTAAATATTCGTGTATAGACTTGAATTCACAAAACAAATTGTATCTATCTGTTTCTGGGAATGAAATCCTTCGAGTTAAATGAAGCGAGCGCAATTTGCTGAAGGGTTTAGCAAGAGTTAGAACGATATTAGCTGAAGAAGGAAGGGGCATGCAGTGAAGAGTTCGAGTTCGTTTTATAGTGATCATCTTTCGAAGTTCCTGAAGATTTTTTAAACAAGCATATGCTGTGGTGGAGTTGAGATGTTGATGTGGAACTGCGTGTACGCATTGTTTGTGATCACAGAGTTGGTGCCTTCCTTCTTCGGAGAGAGCGGGGTAAGGCTTATTCCTCCTTTTTTCCATACGAAGTCTCCCACTATTACCGACTGCAAAGAACATTCGTAACATACATTACACATTACGGAAGCACAACGTATCATATTCCTAAAAACCAAAAACCGCTTCGTAATTTTCTGTCATCCGGAAGTGGGGGCGTAACCACTGCTGCCGGAAGCATTTGAAATTGTTTCGATGAACTCGTGGAGCTCCAGTTTAAAGTTTTGGATTTCGTGCGATTTCACAACGGTAGCTGCAAGTCTGGTTCATTTAATGACATGATGATAAGGAGATTTTGATGCTGTCTTCCTTCAGTCTTGGCTCTTCCTCCTCATTTCCCCACCTGAACCAATTCTATCTTTTTCCCTCCAGCCTTTGTATTCAGTTGCTCATCAGTTGGTGCTCGACATACCTGCTTGTGCTACACAATGTGTTCCCGAGCTTTATGCGCATCGGGGTACAAGCAGTGAGCAGATGCCATTTTGTGATTCGTTTTGTTGAAAGTGAGAACTGACAGCGTCTTTTCGCTCCACAGAAAATTGATCACATTCAACTGACCGATCGCATTCGAGGGCACTGCAAACGATTCTAGAATAGTTCAAAAGCACTTTACTGTTCACTATTCGGTCGGGGAAAACTAGGTTGAGCCTGATATATGCGGTTGATTGAACCGGTTATTTTTGGTTGTTGCTAACGTTTTTATGCATTATTTATAAAAATTTGCCACCGTATAGGTCGCGAGTTGGCGGCTGATTGAGAACCGATTTTGAACGATTATCGAGAATACTTTGAAATGCGCCACAATAATCCCACTAGCACCGCGAAACGAATAGAATATTACGTAGGTTTTCTAGTGTGAATTTACTGCTTTTGTACTCACATTTGAAATGCAAACAATTTTAGTAGAATTCGTTAGCCACCTCTGTAGACGTGTAAATTTTTGGTTATTTTTAAACGCATGTTTTTTCGTAGAAATTTAAATTGACATAGGTATTTTGTATTATACACGCAACTGTATTGTGTAGCAAAGAAGTACATCATTGTATGTGCACCGCATCACCAATAGCAAATCCAAATTTGCATAAGCGCCCAAAAAATGGTGCGAACAAAAAAAGCGCAGAAATGTCAGGCGTAGGCGCATCATTGTGCTGCGTTGGCTGGTGCTATGTTTTGTCGTGACAATTGCCAATTTAATGAGAAGATCTTTCAAGGGGAGCAGAAACAGAGATAGGTCAGAGATAGGTATTGAATGGTTGTAATGTCGGTAAAAGTTTTAGTGCTGCAGTGTGCGTCTTTTTGTATGCCTATGGAGAACGGCAGGCTATTTGCTGGACGGGCGTGACAGTAAACATTTGTGTGGAATTTGCCCTAAAAGTACGTAGTACTGACGGCGAAATGTTTGTTGGGTTAAGCGACCGTCATCTTGGCGATCACTTTCGCGAAAAGATCTCTCGACTCGTGTCTTTTATTTATAGTAGCGAAGATGGCACACTGCCAAAACCACCACTGACCTCTGAATTGTCGTTTATATTCTTGGATTTTCAAAACAAGCCGTGTTTGCGGCATCAAAGAATCGGAATTTCGAAGGTCGACGAAACGAACCGAAAAGGCGAAGGAACAGGCCCGATCACGCTCTTCCCATATGTCTTTGGTGGAAATCGCAAATGTTTTTTGCTGAGCTGTTATGCTGTTCCTCTTGCTTCTTTTTGGTCTTAGGCAATCGCTGTTTTAAGTTAACGAAAGGCGCTTCCCACATAATACAAGCAGAATGTTTGGTTAGGGATCACGTTTCGAGTCATTCGACTGGGATAATTTTCGACTACACAGCAGACAGCAAGGCGGTCGGTGTCTGTCATTGCTGTATTTTCTTTTTTTTTTTAGCTGATACGGTATTTTCTTGACGTGCTCTCAAGTCACGTAAGAATTGCTAAGGGAATTGCCGTAGTGATTATTAACCGTATTCGTGCTCTCAGAAATTCTACAAATTGATAGCGTTGATGCCCAACGGTCTTGGATGCATACCCGTGGGGGTTCTGGGTGATGATTTTCGTCTCCTGAGGGAAGAGTTTTTCGAGTTGAGCGTATTTGTCATTTAATGGTCATGTGAGAGAGGCGGGCGGTAAGGGGATTGATTACGAATAGAACATTTGCTTGTGAGACACCTGGTTTAAGTAGGTAGTATTATTGGAAAGCGAGTGCCTAAAAATACGTGGCCGTTGTTTAGCGCTGTTGTCATCGTTGGTTTTTCTCACATTTGTTGTAGATTGCTTCTTCAACAGCAAACCGTATTACACGTTAGTGTGGCGAATTGCGCATTGACGGAGCCCTTCAAAGTTACAGTATACGCGCAAGTAAACTTCAAAAATTTATGAATTTTGCGAAATTTTTGCGCAGTTTTCTACAGCGGAGAAGGCAGCAACGTATGTAATAAATCTTGCACGCATTCATCAGTGTGCGCAAATGTTTTTTTTTTGCGCAGTTTCGTTCATCAATTTTTGCTAGCCATTTTTGGTAGAAGGTGATAAGTGATAAAAGGAGGGTTGTTATCACAGTGTTCTTATCAATCGTCCGACTCGTATTCGAATTATTTATGCAGTTGACTTGGTAGTTAGGCAAGTGACCGATTCGATGAATTCCAAACTGCGTCAGCGCTACTAAAGCTTCCAATTTTGTTGGTTAACTGTTTTGTCTGTGCGATCAGTCGTTCGTTACACGCTAATTAATGCATTCAGTTATATGTTTTATGTGACCAGTCGCTATAGCCTGTGAAGCTTAAACTGCTGCTAATTGATGGTTACTAGTCTTAACTGAGTCACTAATTAGCAGTGATCACTGGTAGTGATTTCTTCGTAATTGCTGGTGTATTAATTTGGTGGTCTTAAGGTTAATTCCGCTTCGATTCGTCGTTAAATTTTGATGGAAACGAACGTTCGTGATTTGATGGAGATCAACAAATCAATCATAGCTCGTGTACGCCATATTAGTGCCTTGAACATCTTCGTTTAAGCGGAGGCAGGAAACGGTGCTTGAGGGTTCTGGTCAAACTACTCTAATTTAATATCATTTTTTAAGCCGATTTTTTTCCCCTCACACTTCCGCTGAAACTTTGCGAGATACAAAATGTCATCAGTTGTATCCCCATTCGTCAACTCTCGAAAGGTTTTGTATTGTTCTCTCCTCGCTGGCTTTGTAGTATTGATTGAGATGGTTGCCTCAGTGTTTTCTGTGCAGAATTGCGCTTGCACATGCTGTGTGAGTGTGAGTGTGAGTGTGTATGTGTATGTGTATATGTAATGTGTATGTGTATGTGTGTATGTGTGCGCATCCGTATGCGCATATGTGTGAGCGGCAAACGTTAGTTAGCGCTATGCGACTATGCCCGAGTTTTTAATGCTTACTAGGCAGCGGCAGTATGTGCTTTGCACGTTTTATAGCTCGTAGCGTCCACCGTAAAACCAACCACTTACTCGTATTCTTTTGAAAACCTTTTCTCCAATATTTTCTTCTTGAAGCGAATCGTCGTCTAAATGGTCGTCATTCTTCGCTTATATGCACCCACCTCTGAGTTGAAACATCTAAACGCAAACGCATCACCACTTGGCATCATTGGTTATAAACGTTAAAAATCAAACTTAAAATGCTCACCATGCCAAATGTTGAGCGTTTTTTCGAATTGGATCATTGCTTTTTAAATAATTATTTCCTTCACTTATATGACCATTCAAAAGAATAAAGCGGTTTTTCATTGAAGACCAAAGAAATTCGGCTCGTTTTGCATTGTGCCGCCGGCAGAAGTATTCATTCTGATGAAATGCGAAAATGCTCGAGAACGTTGCGCACTTCAAAACGTGATCAACAAAATAGTAAACTTCAAAACGTGGTCATCCTCTGAATCGGCATCTTTTACCTCGTAGATGGGGACGATCTTTTCAGCGTGCGACAAATAATGTGTATCGTATATAAAAGTGGTTAGCTTCGGCATTCGCATATCATTTCCTTTAATTAATTTCTTCATAGTTTTTATTTTGGGAGAAATATATTTTTCAGTAGCAAAAAACTGATGATTTCATGCGAGTTGTTATACATGGAAAAGAAACGTTGTTATCACATGCATGGATCTGTCTCATTTCCCTTCCTCATGCAGCGTTTGTTTTTTCTGATTTTTTCGCATGTTTTTCCAGAGTCTTTAAAAGAGATTTCCTGCGTTATTGTCGTACCGTATCGAAGGGAGGCGTTTTATAGAAAAGGAAGACGTAAAATGGGAGGGGAGGGAAAAAAGCCGCGTTAACGTCCTTCCGTCAACTTGTAAGAGAGAGATGGAAATCTGTTTTTATTTCTTCTACTTGCATATTTTGTATACATAGTTGTGTTTGGATGCCACAACGTTTAAGCGCAATGAAATGGACATTCAAGAAAGAAGTGTTGTTTCGATTAGTGTGCAGCTGGCACGTTCCGTCCATCTCTCTTTCCGCAAACCGCCGAGCGATGCTTATTTTTAATGCCTCTGTAACAGTTGTTTCGTGAAGTAAAAAAGTGGCCATATCGATTGTAATAAATTTCCGGTACGCTGTGTGAATTGTATCAATGGGGAGAAGCTGACCTGAGGTCGTGATTCGTAAGTCTAAGGTTTACCACTAAAATACCATTTATTTTCTTAGATGATACTCAGCGAATCGTCAATGTGCGAGTTGTTTCGGCTAACGAGCAGCTAGTATATCCTTAGAGTATTTCGAAGAAAGTTCAACTCATTTGCCTTTAAAATGTGTTTGTTGGTTTGAGTAAATGCAAAAGTGTTTTGGGTGCGCTGACAAAACAGCTGTTCGTTTCGGTCCACTTGTTAAATTATTTACGTTCCATTATATCATTGAGATAGGCATCAATGGACCCATCACTGCTCCTATCACATATATTGACACTTGATTACGACCATAAATTTCACCTATAACGTTACGCTTATGTGTATCTGAGAAAGTTCCATTTAAAGCGCTTTATGATGATGATGATGTTATATGTTTTGCTTAGGCTTGTATATACGTTTTTGCTTACCCGATAATTTGGGTGTTGAAAATCACTGAAAGTATAATAGTATAAAATTTGCTCGTTGTAATTCTAAACGTTAGGGTTACATTGTGCATTGTTCATAAACTGTTTCCATGAGGCAATTGCGCAATCGATGAGTGCAGCTATATACTACATGAATTTTATTATTTGCTTGTAGCAGTTGAAAGAATCCCATTTTATGAGTGTGCAGTTGTTTCGAAACGTATATTCTTCTTGTCGTTGGTATTCATTCCGAACTCATTTTTTTTCTTTTTTCTTCCTCCCTGTCCTTTAATATCGTCTTTTTTTCGAGCCGTTTGCGTTGTCAGCTGGATAGTCCCTGTGATTTGCGATTACTTCCTCACCAGTTGGCTTATTGATAAGCTTATCTTAGCCAATTCTTCCATTTTATTCGGCAGTACCGTTGATGGCATACGTTTTGCGAGATTCGGTAGTTGCATGTTTTCATGAAGCTGGGGAAAGGTCTGTAGGGAGGAGAGAATGGGGAGTGTGAGGGGGGCGGGCGGAGGTTAGGGTGAGAGATAGTGTTTCACTGCTCTACGTTGCTGTTTCATATCGACCGTTCTGAATTCCTTTTTCTTCCTGTCCCACTCCCACCCCCTAATCCACCCTTCCCAACCACCCTCCGCCAACCCCCCCCCCCTCCCCCCCCCCCCCCGGGACAGACCTTTCCCCAGCTTCATGAAAACATGCAACTACCGAATCTCGCAAAACGTATGCCATCAACGGTACTGCCGAATAAAATGGAAGAATTGGCTAAGATAAGCTTATCAATAAGCCAACTGGTGAGGAAGTAATCGCAAATCACAGGGACTATCCAGCTGACAACGCAAACGGCTCGAAAAAAAGACGATATTAAAGGACAGGGAGGAAGAAAAAAGAAAAAAAATGAGTTCGGAATGAATACCAACGACAAGAAGAATATACGTTTCGAAACAACTGCACACTCATAAAATGGGATTCTTTCAACTGCTACAAGCAAATAATAAAATTCATGTAGTATATAGCTGCACTCATCGATTGCGCAATTGCCTCATGGAAACAGTTTATGAACAATGCACAATGTAACCCTAACGTTTAGAATTACAACGAGCAAATTTTATACTATTATACTTTCAGTGATTTTCAACACCCAAATTATCGGGTAAGCAAAAACGTATATACAAGCCTAAGCAAAACATATAACATCATCATCATCATAAAGCGCTTTAAATGGAACTTTCTCAGATACACATAAGCGTAACGTTATAGGTGAAATTTATGGTCGTAATCAAGTGTCAATATATGTGATAGGAGCAGTGATGGGTCCATTGATGCCTATCTCAATGATATAATGGAACGTAAATAACACCCTCCGCCAACCCCCCCCCTTCCCACCGTCCACTGGAGATATCGATAGTATGTAGTTTGTTGTATATACAGTCTCCAACTTTCGAGGGACTTGAATGTAGTTTGTTGCTGCGAGAAGTGTCGTTATTTGGCTATCGATTAAATCATGAATTCGATTACGATTGATTAGCCAGCTAGCTTTTCTGTTTTTTTTTCGCACTTTTCTCATCACCCTTATTACAGCTAAAACTGGTAATATCTCTTGATTAAGATATTTTAGGCTCATACATATCTTTGCAGTGATGGACGCATAGGAAGGCGATTCTGGCGTGTTCCAGCACCTGTGATAACTCTGGAGTGATCAGGAGGAATGTTTTGTAGAAATTTTAATCGTATAGTTTTCTCTGAAGCTTCTTTAGTTCTCTTCAGTTTCCTCTCCAGGATGTGCCTCCCACATTTATTTTCTTTGCCTTTCATCGCAGCGCAGTTGTTTTATGCAAATTATATATACATACATATATATATATATATACATACATATACATATATATATATACATATATAGAAGTACATATGCAGAATAGTTTTAATAGAATTGTATAATAAAGCGGATAAGTAGGTAGACCTGTGTATGGGATACTGGAGTGTTATCATAATGACATGCACTGGTTGTGCGGCCGAAAATCTTAAGTGAATTGACGAAGTGCGTTTTTCCGAAGCGATAAGTTTATAACTAGAGGGACAGTGAAACACTATAATTCGGTTGTTGATTTTCATGTTCGGGTGTAGGATTCACGAAAGGATAAGGCTCTGTAGGTTTTTCTGAAGCGATAAGTTTGTAACTAGTGGGATAGTGAAACACTATAATTCGGTTGTTGATTTTCATGTTCGGATGTAGGATTCACAAAAGGATAAGGCTCGATAGGACAATTTCTTTAGCAACTTATGAAAAAATGACAATGTGCTTATATTTTTTTTTATTGTGCGATTTCGTTTGATTTGCATTAACTGCTTTTTCTCCCTATGCGATCTCATTTAACTGAAGGTCTTTCCGTATGACTTTCTTTGTTAGTAGGTTTGTTATTTTAGCGTTATTTAATGTTTATTTTGTTGGTAATGAATATGCACTTTACGGAAATCTATGATCGCCTAAATACGACGAATATAGATTGGTCAACTGAACTGTTGAGCATGGAAGGCGAAATTTGTTGTCACAAGCCTAAATTAGGCGGCTCAACCGAACGATTAAGCTTCAAGTTTTGATTTTTATGGCGGTTATCATCAATTATTTTGTGAGATATATGCGTCTATGCGTGATTTTCATTCGATCGTTCAACCGTGCTGGTAATTAATGATAGTAGCAAAAAAAAGTGCTGAAGTATTTTGTACGTCACATGGTTATGTGAATAGTGTTGAAATGCCTTTATTAATACGGGACGGCTATTACGCATATTATTATCGACTTTCTGTATACCAGTTGTTGGTTTTTTAAATATAATGAAGTACAGGGGCTGCGAATGTTTTGCGCATTCTACTTGTTCTGATAAAATATGATATGCGCGCAGAGAGAGGAACAACTAGTGCAATTTCATTGAAACGGTAGTGATTCCGTTTTCTTGCAAAACTGTCTGGAATGTTTTTGAAGAGGCGGCTGATTATGAACGCTTAATTGATCGTTCATAGATTGGAATATTGTTGGTTCTTAGCTTATATTTATGCGTTCAGTGCATAAGAGGACGATGCTATACCTTTTTTGAAAGTTTTTAAAGAGAGTTAATTTTAATAATTATTTCGTTATCTTGTTCGTTTGTCTGCTAAAAGGTCAGTTGGTTGTTGTTTCCCAGTTTGACAGTTTCATATCGTTTTTTTTCTTTGTTTTCTTCCTGTTTTAAAAAAAATATATCTATAGAAAACCAGTATTGAAATGAACCTATTGCATGTTTGGAATTAACTTTTTTAAAATGGTTTTCCTCGAATTGATTGTTTTAATGTATCGAATCATCTTATATCATCCTGTTACGACTACAGTTCTCTGATATTGCATATCATTTGACTTCATTTCTTAGCGGTTTTTTCTTACGTAACTAGAACAGCAAGTAGCGATGCAGATGTTTATTTGTGAAGAGTGATCTTTATTGCGGGAGACAACGCACCAAATATGCACTCATCTTGGTGGATCGATTCGAGAAGAAGTCATGTGATCTTTATTGCGATTATAAATGGGGGATAGTTGCTCTTATCTATGCTCTTCAGCACATTATCAGTGCGTTATTGCAACGTTTTGTGGTATTTTTTAGTACGAATTTTATGCATTTCGATTGAATTATGATTGTTATACGAATGGTTTAAGCGTATACTTAGAAGGTTTTGTTTTTTTGTTTTCTATTGAGTTTTAAGGTTACATTTTTTTCCTTTTTTTTCCAGTTAAACCACTTTGTCGTCGTATAGTTTGGGAATTTTTGCAGCGTTTCTAGCCATTTTTTGTGTGGAGTATGCATAGCGTTTTCACATCCTAGTTTTTCTGCTATGCTCATAACGTTACAAATGTCGACTTTCGAATAGCGTTTTCGCGTTGTTTTTTTTCGCCTACTCGCAACGTCTTCACTTAGCCTTTTTTTAAGTACTCGTAACATCTACACGTAGCGCTTTTTCGTATAGTCAGTGTTTTCAGGTGCCTTTCTTTTTTAAATGAGGTACTCGGCGAGCGTTTGTCACATTGTTTTAATCATATATTCTCGATAGTTTTCAGGTTTTTTTTTTGGCGCACTGTTGTCATTAAGGATTTCTTATTTTTGCAGGAACCGGCGAGAGTCTTTTTAACTGAACTTCTTCTGGAGGGAAGTCAGCGGTGTTAGCAGCGGAAGTATTGAGCTCACAGCCACAAACTTGTTAGCGTGCTCGCGATGAGGGCCGTGCCCCCGCGCACGCATTTTCTACTTACGATCACACTTCTTCTCTCCCCCATTAACGCAGTTCTCTTCGAACGAAAGGCCCACTCGGGGTTGTTTAACGATGAACTGGTCGATGTATGGTTTAGATTTTCACCACCTATCGTATTACCTCTAATAAACGCCCTATCGACTCATTTCAGTTTCTTCAATATTCTTCTCAAATTTTCTAAGAGCGTTGTCCCCACTCTTCTTCAAGGTAAACCACACTTTTTCTCCCACCAATACGAACGCAGTATCTGTTAGGCATGGCACCAGTTCCCATCTGTTCTTATTCGGAAAGGGTTGATCCAGATCTTATACTCTTGTTCATGGTGGCTCTGTGGTAGCCACTGGCATAGTTGAGGCGCCGAGCGGACGAGTGCGTTACTTCCAGAAATTGCGTTTGGAGCGGCTGTAAAACACAGCAACTGGTTTTTACTTTGCCACCTGTCACGAAAATTCTTACCAGAACAGGGAGGTTAGGTGCTTCTCTCGTTTAAACATTTGCTGATATTCTTCTCAGTAAAGAACTTTAGATGGCCTAGCTTCGATGATTCATAACTCGTTTTAGGGTCCAATTGCCTTCTAGTCTTTTTGTTTTAGCTTTCTCAAGCGCTGAAAATTTGCGAGATGTTTCTGCGCCATGAGGTGTTCATTTTTTAAAGGTGCTAAATGAGTACATCAGCCAACGATATGGAATGGAGTGTTACGCGGCAAATTGGGAGCTCTTTGATAGGACATGGCAGAGTTGTGTTAAATAGGTTTGTAAAATAGGTAATTGAAGACTCGTTTCAGTTGAAAGAGGTGGCGGGAGCAGTGAAAGTAGAGTTACCGGCAAGGCCTGTTTTCTTGGAGAAGCATGGAACCGAAGGGATTAACTACAGTCTTGACAATCGCTCCAGGCCTTTTATCTATTGTGATGTAAGTTGATCGATCACTTGTGTTTACTCTTTCTTACTACTACCATTTCATTTATGATTGCGATCACACTAGTGCTTATAAAACGGATTTTACTTATTTTGACTTTATAAGAGCGGAGAGAAATTAATTCGTTTGATGAAAGAAGCAATTGAGTATTTTTGGCTAAACAGTCGCAAAGATGAGCGAATGTGTGTTTTTAGTGTCATTTCATCTTGACCATCGCAAATGTGTATATAATCTTGCCGAGATATATTTGCCTTTGCAGTAAAATATCATTTCGTAATATATACTGTAATAACGATGTCCCAGTGTTTGAATCGAAAATAAGTTTTTGAGGAACGCCTTACAAATTGAACGGTATAGGAATAGTTTTTCGAACTGTTGAACTCTATTTTAGTATACGGCGATGTGCTTGTCTGAAATGATTTTAATATTCAGATTGTTTTTGATACGTTTCGAAGGTATTTTTATTGAAGGAAAACGAGTGTATTCGTTTAGTTCGATGGCATACAGCTGCCAGCGAGACATCCTGTCGATGACTGAAACGGATAGCTGAATTTAAATGACCTACACTTATTACTTGTTCATTCGTAAATGCAATATTTTGAGGTGAGCGATTTTAGTGTGGTGCCTGAATTTGTCATTTATTTATTGGCAAATATCACTGTTTGAGAAATTCTTCTAGTACTACGATGTGAACGCTTGCGATCCGGCTGTGCGTAACTGTCCAACGACGAAGATGTGCTATGCAGCGGCAAGTGATCATCGACTGGGCTGTATGGCGGCACTTGTCAACAATTCGTCAAGTCGGGTGAGAGGTGTATAGGGAACATTATTGAATTGTTCTGGCGATCGAGCCGTTCAGTTCCGCTGCTAGCAATTTCCACTGGCTAAAAGGTCCACATGTAGAAAGGAACAATGGAGATTTTTTTCCCTCTAAACGTCTAAGAAATTCAGTTAAGTTAAGAAAAATCACTGAATATGAAATTGATAACAGTCGCGGAGCGATGTTGCAAGATGCGTTTTCGCAGTCGGTTTCTCATGGTCGGGTATTTCGAAGAGAACAATTAACTTCTTTTCAAATATTGGAAAATGTAGCCTTAGACACCAATTATAACAGGAACGTCAGCTAGCGCTGGGGTCATAGCAAAAGAAGTAAAAAAACAACACTGTAAAGCAATTTGTTTTTTGTCTGGGGGTACTTTTTGTTATGGTGATGCTTTTTATTATTGAAGTAATGTGCGTTTTGCTATTGAAGTAAACTTTTCGCTATCGATTCCATGAGCGTTCTTTCGCATTGAATCTAGAGCATCGTAATTTCTTCTCCTCTTCCTCTCGCCGTTTTCCTCTCATCTCTAAGCATATCGCCCATCAGTTCCTTGATCTCGATGTGTAAAAGAGAATGCTGAGAAGTTATTCAGAAGAAAACGGTTATAGTTAGCTTATGTACCGTCCCACTCCGTCCGTACTCATTATGTTGCTTTGGGAATTCGGGCATTTAGTGAAGTTTCTGTTATGCTTTGAAGTTTATATCTTATAATGCGTTCGGCGATGCCTTTTCACCGGAACATGCTCCCGTGTGTTTATAGCTCTTATAGATCGAGTTGTTTTTGCAAAAAAAGGTTTTGCAGGGCTAGTCGAATGTTAATTATGGTAGAGAAAAGCCATCCATAATTCAAACGGTAGAGTTCAGTTGATGCTGATGAAAAGTATTTTTTTATAAATCAGAAAAGGATTCTCGTACAAAACTTACCACTAAATGGTGATCGATCATTTTACCAGCCCTTCCCAAGTGTCAAGTTGCTACCTCATTTCGAGCTCAACTCGCAATTTCGAATAATTGATGGATCGTTTAAAAAGAGAGGGGAAAAGATAAAAGAAAAAATCAACGAGGAGAAAAATGTGGTTGAAAATCTCCGAGCAGAAATTCGATATCGCAGCCAAGTCTGATCTAAGAGCTGGAAAGTGGGAAGTTTAAACGATCTTTCAATTTTTCAATTTTTATAAGTACTGGCAAAAACAGAATTGATCCTTGGGCAAATTTCGCAGGGTGTTTAAACACTGCTGTTGGTTTTTCCGATCAGAGGCGACGGCTGCCTTTGAAATCGATACGAGTAAATGTCAGAGCTCTTGGCATCACGAGGTGATGAAAGGACGCAAAGAACGCACACAAATAAAGCAAAATTCATGCGGTTCTTTTTGGATGTAGGTGTCGTGATATTTCACATAATCGGTTCCAAAGGCGTACAGCAAAAAGATGCACTGTTAGAGAACGGAAATATCCCAGCGGATGCGAATGTATATGAGAGGTTTTTTTAAGCAAATAACGCTGAAGGGATGCTGGATGCACGATGGTAACTTAGGCAATTGTGACAATGAAGCGTGCGTGGCCGAAGAACGACCGACCGGGCATGGTAATGCTGCGCTTTTCTGTTGCTGCAGTACGCACCATTGCAATAGACACATTCGATTCCCAGCATATAGCCAACCAACAGGTATTCACCATATTTATCACTTTGCTCTATGCTCCTGATTGTGTTGCTCAAACCTAGTAAACGATAGCCTTACACGACACTAAGCGGTATTGGCGAATTAGGATTTCTCTCTCTTCCTTTCTCTCCTCTCCACTGCACTCCCATTGCTGACTTGGATATGCTGATGCTAGTCTTTTTGTAAGGGACAGAAGTGTGTGAAATGGCATGTTCCTCAATTGATTCACGTCATCCCATCGTCCAAAATCGTCAGAGTCTTTTACCGGGTGCTGTGCGTAGACGAACTCCATTTTTTTTTCATTTCAAGCTTTATCTTATTTCTTTGCATACCGTTTGTTGCGTTAGGAACGGATTTGTAATGCTCCAGAGGAATACAACCTTCCAGAGTGTGGCTTTGTTCACTTATTGTTAACTGAGTGTAGGCCAATGGTTAGCGCCAAAAAGGTCGTCGATTAAGAAATTTGCTTATGCAATGTTGAATGAAGATAGCTTCAATTAATTCTAGTGGCTCCGTCAACGTTGGCTCCCGCCGAAAGCGATGATCCAGGTCTGTTCTCGTCTGACAGTTGGGTGGCAGCGGTTATCATATTCGGTATATTTATCGCATGTCTACTCGTGCTGGTATGCTATTGGACGTATCGAGAGTTCAGAAGTAGTCAGCATATTAAAGCCAAGGTACTGATAGTTATGTGCTGTTATTATATTCCTTTAATTAAGCATCGTGTTACCTCGAATTATTTCCCCATACAACTTTTGAAAACAATCATAATCGAAGACATCTTCGATAAGTGTACTGCTAGCTTCTAATTTTCCGAATTTCTCCAACAATTTGATCTTAATAGAAGTGGAGCTCTATTTACTTAATGAGTGAATAATCGAGGCAAGCGGTGATTTTCTCATTTACGAACAAAGAGCGTTACATTCAGAGAGATGTAAAAGTTTTCTCCGCATTGGTCGATTTCATATTATCATAACAGTAAAATCATTGCTACTATTTAGGAAGAGGTTTGAGGATCAAGCTGGAAGCAAATCAGAACAGTAGCACGCTTTGATCCCCCCCCCCCTTTTCCCCCTTGAGATGCGAAATTGAGAGAGAACTTAGCCTGATTATAAGCAGCTGGTATTGTTTGACCAAAATAATGAAACTCGCTGATTGTGTTGGCTTATAAGTGCGGTGAGGAACATTATTTTCATTTTTTTTAATGCTTCTGTAATGAGATATCGGATGGGAGTTCGACCGTTTTTTGTTTCAGAATCCGGGCATGGCAGGTTATGTTTTATGATGCTTTTTATGCTGAAGTGGTTTTTGTAGGCAGTCAATGATTATTCTATGCCAAGAATGGGCAGTGCGGCAAATCCTTTACTGGGTTCATCAAAAGATGACGGTTGCCGCAATGTGACTGCACTAGAGGTAATATTTTAATAATAATTCTTCATCGATTACTTCTCATCTTGTTATTTTGCCTGGTACCGTTCATGAGCGACAGAGCCATTTGACTAAGGTTGTGTAATGAGTGGCCTAGACGGGCGATTCAAGGATGAACTGATTAATACCGTAGGGTGAAGAGTCACTTATCACTTAGAAAGGAAAGGGGGGGGATGGGGACAAGAGATAATCGTAGTTCGTAAGTCGATTTCAAGCCGGTTGTGAAAAGAAGTGAAAAACGAAGAAAAGGTAAGGTCGCAGACTGGTGCAGCTAAAAGTTGCGACACACTGAAGCCCGCAAAATGGCAGATGATGAGCTCATATATGTCGAGAGGATGCAGTATTTTTTCCGTCCAGTTATGTAAGAAAAACGACAGATTATTTGCATTTTACAACGCCGGGCAGGAACTGTGTCATGTCTGTGGTGTTCAGGCTGCACAATCCAATTTTAGTTCCAGCAGAAGACCGCTGCATGGCATATGTGACCTGCTCGAGAACGGGTGCACTGTCAAAAGAAAATTACAGCAACAAGCGTGCAGTTTTTATGCATTCTTCGTCGCAGCGAAAGCGGATTGTGTGGTGCTGACGTGTGTGCTGTGTATTTTTGTTTGTGCGTTTGTGTCTACCTGTTTGATAGTCTTAAAGCCACTGCGTAGCATGTGTAACTCGTGAACCAGAGAATCTTTTGCGACGAAACATCTTAAGGGTAATATATGGCATTGTGAGGGCCTGGAATGAAATTTGAGAACGTTTCATCGGTGATTATGGAGCATGCAAAAAGCTCGACGAGCAAGATCCAGGATCTTACTCGTCGACTATCCAGGAAGGTCCAGGAATGACTGCTTTCATGTGCAATCTTCGTCGGAGTGAAATTTGAGCGTTTGTGACAGAGAATCGGAGTGTGAAATTACTAATGAGAAATTTCAAATTCCAGGAAGGTGGGTGCTATGAGAGCAATAGCAGTTTGATCTCGTAAACAATCTCTCAACAGTCACTTAGTCACGACAGGCAACGTGAGTCGAGCAGAAATTTTCATGCATAGCTAAGCGTTGCTCTTTTGGTTTTTGAGCAATTAGAAGGCCGTTTCACCCGCTTGCAGAAAGCGGAAATTGTGGCAGCTTTCTGGCAGTCTTCCTAGTTGTAGTGCTGTACACCTCCTATATAATATGATCCACCTAATGCATTCAGTCTTTCCTCCAACTCAAAATACTGCTGAGCTGCGGAGACGAATCATGTCTAGGGAGTGAGTATTCTTTAAAATGTACCACACATCATCGACCGAAAGCCGTTGTGGTCAGGAATGTTGTTTATTTTTAGCTAGTAGCGCGCGGTCGTTTTGGTCAGGTCTCACGAGGTCTCTTCGATGGGACCGTAGTGGCAGTTAAGGAATTCCCATCTGTTGATGCGAACAGCTGGATTGTAGAACAGGTGATTTCATGGCTGTTTCATAGTTTCGCGAAAAACAGTGCTTTTTCCCCCTTTTTCTTTCGCATGCTGTTTCTTCCATATTTGTCGCATTTTACTGCGCAGTCATTCATCTGTACCACCTGGACAATGTACAACTTTCGTGCAGTATACAGCTATTCATATATATTAGCTATACGCATAGAGTTGGCTAGTTCATATAAGCATACGTTAGAAAGAAATTCTGGTCGAAAGCAGTTAGCTGGGCTTGTTTGGAATGCATACCCGAACTCTGGCTTAGCTCTTTTCGACTTTTCTATTTTAGTGGAACAAATAAGATTTTCCCTTTCGTAAGTTCGCAGATAAATTCATTCGTTTCTTTTGTGCTGAGCTCCTTAGAGGCAATAATATAAAACTTACAATAATCTTCATTAAGAACTTCAAAACGCTTTTATCGTTGGAACGTCGAGCATTCCCATATTTCTGATATGTTTATTGAAACGCGATTTTTCGCGCAGAAATATTTTTGGCTTGTTATATTTAATTTCGTTTAGCGAAAACTTCAAATGGCTTAGTTGATGTTGCTTCTGTTGAAGGAAATCTACGCTCTACCGGCACTTCGTAAACATGACAACATTCTGCGCTACATCGGTGCCGAGGTACATGGCGATCGTTATTGGCTTATCACTGAGTATCACGAAAATGGCTCTTTGCATGATTATTTGAAGGTTGGTCAACAACGCGCTATCAGTGTTAATTTGTTTTAGCCGTGTTTGTAATATCAACTAAAAGTTACTTCATTTCATCCGCTTACCTGGTTCCGTGCATGGTACCACCGATAACAAACAACGAGAGATCGTCTAAATGAAGAGGGGTCATTGATCGGCATTTGACGATCACAGTGTCGGTCGATATTTGTCAAATTGTAATGTCGAATGGGTCTCATATCGGTGTGTTATCTCTCTACGTGTTTGGAGTTCCTCATGTGTAACTAACATTCCGTACACATATATCTTACCACGTAATTTGCATTCCTTTGTTTTAAAACAATTATTTTTGGGAATACGCTTGCGATCGTTTACGCGTTGAGAGTGTTTGATAGTCACAGAAAGAAGAGAACGGGCGATGAAATCAAAAAGTCAGAACGCGTATTGCAGTCTTTTTAAGTACCGTGATTACGTTCATCTTTTTTTTGTCGAATCGCATTACGCATATTGCGATAAAGAACGAAACTTAACATCCACTGATGGTTTCGACGAAACTTGACGATCGTGCATACGTAGTTTTGGACCGTCAGAAAACGCTTAAAACAACCTTACGATACGGTGCCACAAATGACAGTTGTATCGCAAGCGGAATTTCTTTTGGCGGAAATGAGCGCGTTTATTTTCAGCCGCATGTACTAACGTTGCGTGAGGCGTTGAAGGTGATCGCAACGATGTTGCGCGGTTTGTCATTTCTTCACGAAGAAAAAACCGTCGATGGTGAACTGAAACCGTGTGTCGTGCATAGGTTGGTTGTGGTAGTAATCTTGCGATTTGGTTTAGATGGTCATAGTGATAGTGTGGACCTTCGAATAAGCGTTTTTTTTTTCGGGTCTTACGTGAATAGCAACTCATGGCTCTGTACCACTCGAGATAGTATTGTGATAATGGAGACACTGGCGAACCAGAGAGAGAAGGGAGGATGTTTAGATAATTTAATGTTTCCTGGCTCGACTAAGAAGGGAGGAGGATGGGCTTGCGTAGCCTGTCAAAAGAGATAGGAGTACCTTCGAGATAGTGTGGACCTTCGAATAAGCGTTTTTTTTTCGGGTCTTACGTGAATAGCAACTCATGGCTCTGTACCACTCGAGATAGTATTGTGATAATGGAGACACTGGCGAACCAGAGAGAGAAGGGAGGATGTTTAGATAATTTAATGTTTCCTGGCTCGACTAAGAAGGGAGGAGGATGGGCTTGCGTAGCCTGTCAAAAGAGATAGGAGTACCTTTCAAAAGGGCGGTAATACCAACGATTAGTAAACTTACTGCAATATTTTCCAAATGCGGAAATCATTGCATTTAGTTAGCTATACATTAATGAGCTTTTCATAGTTGACACGGGAAATATGGGTAACATTTAATTGAAAAAAGCGGTTGTATTGTAACATTTAACAATATTTAATATTGTTGGTTTTCATTTTCGATCTTCGAAAGTATTTCTGTATAGCGTGTGAGAAATTGTGGAGGTTCTGTCTGACCTCTTCGAAATTCCCCTCACCGATTTCTTATATGCCCGTTCTACCATTAATGCATCTCCCGCTCCCTTTCCTTCTTATTACTCTCGGGAAAAAACCTTTTCGACTTCAAAACTATTCTCAACCCAAAATTTACATTGAATAGATAAAGAATTGGTATGCGTCATTCATTTGTATTATATGCGCCAACTAACGGGGGAACATTCATTTGTATGCGCCAACTAACGGGGGAATGTTTTTATAGAATTCCATCGACTCCTTGTAAGCAGTTTTGTTTTCCCGATTGGTGTAGTGTACCTTTGCATTTACGATACAGCACTTTTTCTATAATAGCGTAGTTTCTTTCTTTTTTTTCCGCCTCGCATGGAATTTTTAATAAATAGAACAGATAAGGCGAAGGCGAGGATAATGTTGGTGGGAAGAATCAATCAATGAAAATTTTTCATGGTAGCGATATTTGGTCATCGGTAAAAAAATGAAGGATCCACAAAATGAACAAGTGGTATTTATTTTAAAAAGTTTTCTTTTTTTGGGGATGTTGTTGTTTATTAATGAGTGTACCAACTTTATTTTGTTCCACCTTATTCCCACAATTAATCATTGCCATTAATCATGGAAATAAATGGATATAAACAATGCAACTATTGTTTTTTATCGTCAACTCTGAAAAGTTCATTGCTCTTTGATAGTAATATTTAATGATAGCAAGATAATTTTGATGATAATTTTTTGAGAAAATCACAAACCATTGTAATTCGATTTGTTCGTTATGCAGTTAAGAGAAGAAAAAAAAGAACGAAATGCAGTGCATTAAGCTTTAATGTGATAATTATACTGCATCATATCACTGAATTCTAAACCATATAAAATTGCCGAAATTGATCGTTAATAATATACTTGTTAACTATGGGAACAGAAAATGGTGGAAAACAGAATTAAAGGCGGGTAGAGAGCTGTAGTTGTTTCAGAAAAAAACGTTTAAGAGAAGAAAAATCACTGGAATTTCTCCATTCATCGTACAATCCTCGTGAAAGCTGATAAACATCGAAGTTTTGCAAAGTTATTTATGGCTAGTAATGTTAATGATGGAATGAAGCGAACGTGAAAAGTGATCAAGTTCATTTTTTTTGTCCGTTTTCAGAGACTTCAAGTCACGAAATGTTCTCTTGAAGAGCGATCTCACAGCAGTGATTGCTGATTTTGGACTTGCGCTGAAATGCGAAAATGGACAAATGCCTGCTGAGGATCACCATGGACAGGTGTGTTTATTAGTTTGTTCGTTTTGTTCATTCGTTTTGCTTGTCAGATGTTCATCGGTTCGTGGAAAGTACACAATGCATCTGTATTAGGTAGACTACCATATCAAAGAGTGTTTTAAATTTGGTGAGTTGACGAACTGTCATTAAATAATAACGTGTACATCACTGATTTGTTTTTTGCATGTTCAGACGGGATTTTCGTTTATAGACTGCCCGTCTGCACGAACGGAAGCGATGCAGGCGAAAAGAAATGAGCAGTAACTGTGCTACAGCTTTTTTTTCTTAAATTTATTTGTTATTCGGGGCTCAAAGAGAGCTGATTGTATGAATTCTTTTTCTCATCGTTCCTCGTCTTCTTCTTTTCTGACACTTTTGTGCGTTCGATAAACCAACAGAACATTTGGTGGGCTGTGAAAGCTGTAGGGATGAACTGCGCATCTTGTGCTCTTTGTTGGACTATAAAACTGCTATGTCCGCAACCCTTTTCCATTCCTTCACCGCTGTCGCTTTCTTCCCCCACATTTTCGGATTGATGAGTAGTAGTTCGTTCGAATGTTTTTGCTTTGTGAAGTATACCAGTATTTTGCTTCAGGTGGGCACAAGACGTTACATGTCGCCTGAGGTACTTGAAGGGGCTACAGAATTCACAGCGTTCGCCTTTCGTCAAATCGACGTCTATGCTGCTGCTCTGGTCATCTGGGAAGTGCTGTCCAGAACTACCTTCTTAGAAGGTTTTGCTCTTTTATATGTTTTGCATCCAAGTGAAAGCAGGTTATGGGCTTATCATGTGTATGCGTGTGTATTTCGTAGCCGTCCATTTTCTTCAACTTACGAACCGAAAAAGTCATGATGCCACAAATGTGTCGTGACAAGCACATTCTGCGGCATAACGAGTGATCTCGGACAGAATTTGGATAAAGTGCAACGATTTCTTGATGAGTCATTGAAAGTAACTTACTGGAAGGTGGGTTAAGAAAATAATTGTTCCCAGTTCTACTTGCTATCACTGAGTTTTGGGCTCGTACGACACACAACATTGTGGACTACGGTGTGCCAAAAAAATTCCGCGGCTAAATTTGAAATTGAATTTCGGAATAACAAAAGCGGAAGTTTTTGTGAAAGCCAAACGCGGTTTCCCAGAAAATGGTCGATAACATCTGCGGCACTTCTGATTTGTTTCACGAACCGCTTGATCACCACCAGTTCACAGCGGCCGTCAAATAGCATTGTTTGATAATGCTTAAATCAGAAATGTATGTTAATGCTAAAGTGAATGTTCCTCGATGGGTCCTCAAACACTAATGAGACCCTTTTTTATAACAGATTTGATTACGGAAACCGCATATCATGCCAGCCCAACGATGTGCTTACTGATTTTTTTCAGTTGACTTTAATCAGTCTCTTGCCTTTCCAACCGTCAGTGTCTTCATTATCTTAAAGAACTTTTTTTGAAGCAAAGTGAAATTACTGCTTGAAATTTTTTCTGAGTTTGCTGCTTCCGCCTGTTCTAGGCAAAAAAAATCGTAATGGTGATGGATGAGGAAAATATTTTTATGGGCGAGGTATAGGATTCAGAAAAGAATGTTTTAACAGAAGAGGAAAAAGATTTCTTCCTTTTTGCTTTTTCTCGCTTCGCATAAAACTTAGCAATCGCTCGTTTCTACGCGCTTGGCCTCTTTTGTGACGGTTTTGCTGCTGAATTGCTATTTTTTTCATGATTAACCGATAGCCGCTTTTTTACTCTCATAGTGGTCTTATGCTGTGATTCATAACAGGGCACAGCGGTATGTTGGTCAAAATGCTCCTTCAATTGATGGATCATCGATTTAATCTCATCTGTAGCCGCCTAGCTCTCCATTGTCGTCTTATTTTATAGAGGTGGCGAATGAGAAGCATGTTTGCTCATGGAGCCAGTCGTGTTTGAATGGGAGTTGCATTTTAGATCTCGCAGTCGTCTTATCGCTGAAATCGTTCATTGAGCGAATATGACGACGAACGGTGTAGGACGCGATTTTGGAAGCCGGCTGTTATTTAATGTGGCAGATAGCATTCGTTGAATTCATGATTTACTGAAAGCGAATTGCAGGTGATATTGTTGATGAGTATCGTCAACCGTATGAGGAAGAGACAGGTCTGCAACCGTCGCTACATGATCTGAGAAGGATCGTCGCCGTTCAGAAGACTCGTCCTCGTATACGTCGTGCGGTTAAGGAACACAACGTAAGTATCCATCCATAAATGAAGCTTTTGTCGCTTTGAGCAGGTCTACTTTTCTTTGGCAGATAACTTCAAATTCTACGATTCTGTGGAACGGAAGCAAATTATGTTTAATTACGTACGTCTGTTTTTTGTTTCGGCTTGATTAAAAGCGTAATGTTGTAAAGTGTTGTCGCAAGGCGTATGGTAGGGAATGGAATGCACGCGCAAAAGAACGGGAAAGGAGTGGTTCAGAACAATGTTCGATTGAAACTTTAATTGAAATGAAATGGTTTTACTGTTCGTTGGACAAAATGCTTACTTTTTGGAGCGGACCCTTTTTGCGTCACGTGAGGTCTCAGTGAGATCTGTCTGTACACAAGTTTGAGTAAATTTGATAATGCAGACGCTCTCTTCGATGAAACCTCACAAACGTCCGAAAAACCGATTACATGCGCACCCTCTAGTACGGGAATGTCGACAAGGTATACGTAACGTGCAGCTGTCTTCCTTGCATTCCAAAAATGTTGAATGTTTGATTGTGCTATGTTGCCGAGATTCATTTTCATTGTGCTGTGTTGTCGATCAAAATATCGAGGAAGATGAATAAGAAAATACGAGTAGACAATGATTCGGCCAGGAACTAGCTAATAAAATGTCGGGAGTTGCTTCTCGACTGCAATGAGGTACTAGCAACACACCAGTCCCGGTATGTTTGCAGATTGGATCGGTTCTTTGGAAAACTGTTGAGGATATGTGGGATATGGAACCAGATGGTCGTATAACTTCTGGATGTGCATACGAACGCGCCAATACACTCTTCATGTCCTATGCGGTCGAAAGTCCTGCAGAGGGTGCTCAAACACGTAACAGTCATTCCCTCAGTGAGTATGCTTGTTAGCACGCTAATGAAGATAACTTCGCGATGATGATGTGGTAGCTGGCGGTTGTGGTAGTAATCTTGCGATTTGGTTTAGATGGTCATCGAGATAGTGTGGACCTTCGAATAAGCGTTTTTTTTTCGGGTCTTACGTGAATAGCAACTCATGGCTCTGTACCACTCGAGATAGTATTGTGATAATGGAGACACTGGCGAACCAGAGAGAGAAGGGAGGATGTTTAGATAATTTAATGTTTCCTGGCTCGACTAAGAAGGGAGGAGGATGGGCTTGCGTAGCCTGTCAAAAGAGATAGGAGTACCTTTCAAAAGGGCGGTAATACCAACGATTAGTAAACTTACTGCAATATTTTCCAAATGCGGAAATCATTGCATTTAGTTAGCTATACATTAATGAGCTTTTCATAGTTGACACGGGAAATATGGGTAACATTTAATTGAAAAAAGCGGTTGTATTGTAACATTTAACAATATTTAATATTGTTGGTTTTCATTTTCGATCTTCGAAAGTATTTCTGTATAGCGTGTGAGAAATTGTGGAGGTTCTGTCTGACCTCTTCGAAATTCCCCTCACCGATTTCTTATATGCCCGTTCTACCATTAATGCATCTCCCGCTCCCTTTCCTTCTTATTACTCTCGGGAAAAAACCTTTTCGACTTCAAAACTATTCTCAACCCAAAATTTACATTGAATAGATAAAGAATTGGTATGCGTCATTCATTTGTATTATATGCGCCAACTAACGGGGGAATGTTTTTATAGAATTCCATCGACTCCTTGTAAGCAGTTTTGTTTTCCCGATTGGTGTACCTCCGCTTTGCATTTACGATACAGCACTTTTTCTATAATAGCGTAGTTTCTTTCTTTTTTTTCCGCCTCGCATGGAATTTTTAATAAATAGAACAGATAAGGCGAAGGCGAGGATAATGTTGGTGGGAAGAATCAATCAATGAAAATTTTTCATGGTAGCGATATTTGGTCATCGGTAAAAAATGAAGGATCCACAAAATGAACAAGTGGTATTTATTTTAAAAAGTTTTCTTTTTTTGGGGATGTTGTTGTTTATTAATGAGTGTACCAACTTTATTTTGTTCCACCTTATTCCCACAATTAATCATTGCCATTAATCATGGAAATAAATGGATATAAACAATGCAACTATTGTTTTTTATCGTCAACTCTGAAAAGTTCATTGCTCTTTGATAGTAATATTTAATGATAGCAAGATAATTTTGATGATAATTTTTTGAGAAAATCACAAACCATTGTAATTCGATTTGTTCGTTATGCAGTTAAGAGAAGAAAAAAAAAGAACGAAATGCAGTGCATTAAGCTTTAATGTGATAATTATACTGCATCATATCACTGAATTCTAAACCATATAAAATTGCCGAAATTGATCGTTAATAATATACTTGTTAACTATGGGAACAGAAAATGGTGGAAAACAGAATTAAAGGCGGGTAGAGAGCTGTAGTTGTTTCAGAAAAAAACGTTTAAGAGAAGAAAAATCACTGGAATTTCTCCATTCATCGTACAATCCTCGTGAAAGCTGATAAACATCGAAGTTTTGCAAAGTTATTTATGGCTAGTAATGTTAATGATGGAATGAAGCGAACGTGAAAAGTGATCAAGTTCATTTTTTTTGTCCGTTTTCAGAGACTTCAAGTCACGAAATGTTCTCTTGAAGAGCGATCTCACAGCAGTGATTGCTGATTTTGGACTTGCGCTGAAATGCGAAAATGGACAAATGCCTGCTGAGGATCACCATGGACAGGTGTGTTTATTAGTTTGTTCGTTTTGTTCATTCGTTTTGCTTGTCAGATGTTCATCGGTTCGTGGAAAGTACACAATGCATCTGTATTAGGTAGACTACCATATCAAAGAGTGTTTTAAATTTGGTGAGTTGACGAACTGTCATTAAATAATAACGTGTACATCACTGATTTGTTTTTTGCATGTTCAGACGGGATTTTCGTTTATAGACTGCCCGTCTGCACGAACGGAAGCGATGCAGGCGAAAAGAAATGAGCAGTAACTGTGCTACAGCTTTTTTTTCTTAAATTTATTTGTTATTCGGGGCTCAAAGAGAGCTGATTGTATGAATTCTTTTTCTCATCGTTCCTCGTCTTCTTCTTTTCTGACACTTTTGTGCGTTCGATAAACCAACAGAACATTTGGTGGGCTGTGAAAGCTGTAGGGATGAACTGCGCATCTTGTGCTCTTTGTTGGACTATAAAACTGCTATGTCCGCAACCCTTTTCCATTCCTTCACCGCTGTCGCTTTCTTCCCCCACATTTTCGGATTGATGAGTAGTAGTTCGTTCGAATGTTTTTGCTTTGTGAAGTATGCCAGTATTTTGCTTCAGGTGGGCACAAGACGTTACATGTCGCCTGAGGTACTTGAAGGGGCTACAGAATTCACAGCGTTCGCCTTTCGTCAAATCGACGTCTATGCTGCTGCTCTGGTCATCTGGGAAGTGCTGTCCAGAACTACCTTCTTAGAAGGTTTTGCTCTTTTATATGTTTTGCATCCAAGTGAAAGCAGGTTATGGGCTTATCATGTGTATGCGTGTGTATTTCGTAGCCGTCCATTTTCTTCAACTTACGAACCGAAAAAGTCATGATGCCACAAATGTGTCGTGACAAGCACATTCTGTGGCATAACGAGTGATCTCGGACAGAATTTGGATAAAGTGCAACGATTTCTTGATGAGTCATTGAAAGTAACTTACTGGAAGGTGGGTTAAGAAAATAATTGTTCCCAGTTCTACTTGCTATCACTGAGTTTTGGGCTCGTACGACACACAACATTGTGGACTACGGTGTGCCAAAAAAATTCCGCGGCTAAATTTGAAATTGAATTTCGGAATAACAAAAGCGGAAGTTTTTGTGAAAGCCAAACGCGGTTTCCCAGAAAATGGTCGATAACATCTGCGGCACTTCTGATTTGTTTCACGAACCGCTTGATCACCACCAGTTCACAGCGGCCGTCAAATAGCATTGTTTGATAATGCTTAAATCAGAAATGTATGTTAATGCTAAAGTGAATGTTCCTCGATGGGTCCTCAAACACTAATGAGACCCTTTTTTATAACAGATTTGATTACGGAAACCGCATATCATGCCAGCCCAACGATGTGCTTACTGATTTTTTTCAGTTGACTTTAATCAGTCTCTTGCCTTTCCAACCGTCAGTGTCTTCATTATCTTAAAGAACTTTTTTTGAAGCAAAGTGAAATTACTGCTTGAAATTTTTTCTGAATTTGCTGCTTCCGCCTGTTCTAGGCAAAAAAAATCGTAATGGTGATGGATGAGGAAAATATTTTTATGGGCGAGGTATAGGATTCAGAAAAGAATGTTTTAACAGAAGAGGAAAAAGATTTCTTCCTTTTTGCTTTTTCTCGCTTCGCATAAAACTTAGCAATCGCTCGTTTCTACGCGCTTGGCCTCTTTTGTGACGGTTTTGCTGCTGAATTGCTATTTTTTTCATGATTAACCGATAGCCGCTTTTTTACTCTCATAGTGGTCTTATGCTGTGATTCATAACAGGGCACAGCGGTATGTTGGTCAAAATGCTCCTTCAATTGATGGATCATCGATTTAATCTCATCTGTAGCCGCCTAGCTCTCCATTGTCGTCTTATTTTATAGAGGTGGCGAATGAGAAGCATGTTTGCTCATGGAGCCAGTCGTGTTTGAATGGGAGTTGCATTTTAGATCTCGCAGTCGTCTTATCGCTGAAATCGTTCATTGAGCGAATATGACGACGAACGGTGTAGGACGCGATTTTGGAAGCCGGCTGTTATTTAATGTGGCAGATAGCATTCGTTGAATTCATGATTTACTGAAAGCGAATTGCAGGTGATATTGTTGATGAGTATCGTCAACCGTATGAGGAAGAGACAGGTCTGCAACCGTCGCTACATGATCTGAGAAGGATCGTCGCCGTTCAGAAGACTCGTCCTCGTATACGTCGTGCGGTTAAGGAACACAACGTAAGTATCCATCCATAAATGAAGCTTTTGTCGCTTTGAGCAGGTCTACTTTTCTTTGGCAGATAACTTCAAATTCTACGATTCTGTGGAACGGAAGCAAATTATGTTTAATTACGTACGTCTGTTTTTTGTTTCGGCTTGATTAAAAGCGTAATGTTGTAAAGTGTTGTCGCAAGGCGTATGGTAGGGAATGGAATGCACGCGCAAAAGAACGGGAAAGGAGTGGTTCAGAACAATGTTCGATTGAAACTTTAATTGAAATGAAATGGTTTTACTGTTCGTTGGACAAAATGCTTACTTTTTGGAGCGGACCCTTTTTGCGTCACGTGAGGTCTCAGTGAGATCTGTCTGTACACAAGTTTGAGTAAATTTGATAATGCAGACGCTCTCTTCGATGAAACCTCACAAACGTCCGAAAAACCGATTACATGCGCACCCTCTAGTACGGGAATGTCGACAAGGTATACGTAACGTGCAGCTGTCTTCCTTGCATTCCAAAAATGTTGAATGTTTGATTGTGCTATGTTGCCGAGATTCATTTTCATTGTGCTGTGTTGTCGATCAAAATATCGAGGAAGATGAATAAGAAAATACGAGAAGACAATGATTCGGCCAGGAACTAGCTAATAAAATGTCGGGAGTTGCTTCTCGACTGCAATGAGGTACTAGCAACACACCAGTCCCGGTATGTTTGCAGATTGGATCGGTTCTTTGGAAAACTGTTGAGGATATGTGGGATATGGAACCAGATGGTCGTATAACTTCTGGATGTGCATACGAACGCGCCAATACACTCTTCATGTCCTATGCGGTCGAAAGTCCTGCAGAGGGTGCTCAAACACGTAACAGTCATTCCCTCAGTGAGTATGCTTGTTAGCACGCTAATGAAGATAACTTCGCGATGATGATGTGGTAGCTGGCAAAGCTTCATCTTTGCAAACCAGGAGCCGCTAAGGACTTGGGTTAAAATTTTCAGCAGATCTCTTTTATAGTCGGGTTCATTTGGATTTTTTAAATTTATTAATCGATCGTTTAATAGGCAAGCAAGGGAGTAACAAGGATTTTCTTTTGGCACAAGTGACGCATGAAACTGAAAACGCCTTGCTAGATGGGGCTCACTCTGAATCGATTTTCTGCCTCGCCGAAATTGTGCTGCTCGAAATTAAACAGTTTGAGGGTGGGTGTCTTGACCGTGAAGCTGCGGTCGATTGTGGATTTCCATTAGCTGAATTTTTCATTAACTAAACATTCAAAATCGCTACGCTGCTTGAATCGCACTTTTTGCGTTGTCATCACACTTATTTTGCAAAAAAGTTGCGTAACTTTCTTGTCACATACGCTACGAAACCGATTTCAGATGCACAACGTAGATCCGTGTTAGCGATCTGTTCAGCTCGCTAAACATCTAGTTCAGATGATTGCAGCAGACAGACGATTCCGGAAACTTCTTGAGACTCGTGTATACGATCACTCTTGAAGAAAATTATTAGGGGGCATATTGAATTTTGCATCATCATATATGAGGAAACAGGGAGCGGGACATCGAAGAGCTCTATACAAATTTTTAAATATAGAGCCAAAATTTCGTCAGAAAACTGCTGTCGAATCATGTTTTATTATTTTGGCGACTGTTCGTTTTCATAATTTTATTGTATCAAAATTTAATATGAAGATTTAATATATTTAAAGTTTTTCATAGATGGCCCACCACCTCCATATTCACAAGTGCACGCCAGTGACGATATGGCGCTACGACCTGCGCTCATGATCAAAGATGGTTCGCTGGGCTCGAACGGTTTCAACGCAACGATGGATGAGTACGCTCAAGCGTGTACTGCACCACCAAACGTTCGTTTCGTTGGAGACGATTACCGGCGCCCAGCAACAACGCACAGCGTCATCCAAATGGATCCTCCATGTGGACGGACGTCCGATTCGGACCGTGGAGAAGCTGACGGCCGAATCCCACCGCCGCTTCTCTCAACATGCTGCGCTCAAGAGTCGTCATCATCTCAGATGGTGGGGGTTGCACAGAATGGATACGTAGTCCATAAACGATCTATAGAGGGTGTACCTTTAGCAAGGTATTCCAGCAGTGAACTACCAATGTCGAGGTGACCTCGATGGAGCCTTGCAAGCAGTGATTGCCTCTAGCGCTAGCTTGCTGATGTGTGCTATCCTCTACATACGTGCTCTATAAATTAAGAGGGGGATCAGTTTGTGCTATTTCTGTGCAGAATACAAAAAGAGGCAAGCGAATAAAGTACCAACAGTTACGTATGATGAGGCAAAACGCATACACCTGCTCCTTGTGTGTGTACTCATAGTTTCACGCTCTCGTACCGCCGCTTTGACTTGTGCAAAAAATGGTGACAGTGTGGCATTGTGGCATTGGGGAGCTGATTTTGACCAGGGTGCTTCTGCAACGATTATTTGTGCTTTTATAACACATTTCATTTTTAGCCGTCGTGTTAGTTGCAGAAATCTCGATTTGCGCAGTTTAAGGGATAAGCCTTTGCGCACTTTCGTCGTTTCGAAGTATAACGGTGGCTGCTGTTATTTAGTAGGTATTGTAGTGTGAAGGCTATTTATTGTTTACGTTGCTTTGAGGCGGCAGAATATTAAGGGTATTTTGCTATCGATGAGTGACACAGTGATCAAAGGTGAAAGGAGCGGTACGGGTGCGAGCGTTGTTTTGCTGCTTGCGTTCTCTTGTTGGCACTCGTTCAGTTTTTTTCTGAAAATTTTTTCAAATAATTTTTGTGCCATATTGGCGTAATGAACATACTTCAACTATAATTTATTGAAGAACACAACATAAAACCGAAGTTCGGCGTAAGTCTCGTCGAATTTCGTATACCTCATTCTAAAGCATTTCCTAATGCCTCTGAAGTTTACCTTCAATAGAGAGCGTTTTTTCTTCATATGTTGATTAGTCGGAACACCGGCCAATATGTTCGACCAACTAAATCTCGCTTTGATGCAATAATATCCTAATTTTTATGTTCTTTTCTTTAAATAAACGTTCGGAATATATTGGACGATCGCCTTTTCATTTATATTGGACGGCGGGGATCGGTCTCCTTGACGGGTTCAACAGTCGAAGGGTCTCTCTTCGCATTCCCTTGCTCCCTCTCACCCCTCTCACTGCTGCTCCCCTCTTGCCGGAATGATGTGATCAATGGGATACTTTGGTAGTTGACCATTGGTGGTAATATTCATAGTTGGATTAAGCCAGATTATTTATAAGTTGGACTAACTTCTTGGCAGTGATGTCCATATTTCATTAAAAGTTGTCTTTTCATCGTGATTAACTGAAGAAAATATGTATTTGTATTTATTCGTTTTCTGTACTTTTTGATATTTTATGTTAACTTGCAGATTGCATAAGAGACTTTCTATGTTTTTACTCGTGATTTTTGAGGAAATGCTTGTTGGCTTTTTGGCAGATAGCAGACTCGATGCTAACTAAGGTTTCAACCACTCATTTAACCGATTCTACTACGTTTAATTGCCGTTTGTCATCCAGCTTCAGTAGATAAAATGGTAAAGGAGTGCGAGAATAGGGGGATGGAGGGGGAGGAGTTGGGGAGGAGGACTACTCGACGTGAATGTGCTTGTATGTGGTGTTAGGCAGATCCTTTTTCACTGGTTCATATTTACAAGAGCCAAATTGCTCCCTGTTCGCATTGCTCTAACCACATACTGTTGGCGCTGTGAGTAAAGTGCTGCATAACAATTCTAACCAGCACTGCCCAAAGGCAAATACTGTGCAGAAAGGAGCGCTGTTGTACGTGTGTAATCGTGTTGCCGTGTCAGCTTATTGTTTATGATGGAGTCACTGGTGTGTTTTATATGTGAATCGATTGCGCTCTGAGCTCAAATCTGTAAGATTACAATGTGTTATGCACACATTCACTTTTATTCTAATGATCTAGTTGTGTAAGGGAAAGGGTCCAGCGAGAGATTTGAATGAGAAAAGTGAACTAAAGTCGTGTGCACTTCCGTACTTGCTTGCTGTTCGATTTCCTAATCGATACTATTTTGGTATTTATATGTTTTGACGAATGATCTTTCTCTGTCTCATTTGGACCACCCTTCCCTTGGATCATCGCCGATTAGCAGGTTCACTACCCAGTTATGTTTAAATCATCTACCTTATTTACACTAACAACTATTCGTCATGTTATATAACGACGATCAGTTGTTAGCTGCGCTGATGAAGATTGCTTGAGCTTTTCGACGAGTCGATATTTAGATTTCCGAGAAATGATAAATGATATCATAAAGTCGTTATTTAAGCTTTCGCTTAACGTGGATGTGGCTGACACCGACGTTTATGGAACTAATCGAGTTTTTTAATTTCACTAGTGTACAAGATATCGAATAGTTTACTAATATAAAAGATGAAACGTGGCTTCCACTTTTCTGTTGACCATTTCTTTTTCCTGCTGTTTTCCTTTCTTTTTTGCGATTGAATTTCTCTCTACAAATCGTTTGCAGACCATTCGGGTTTCCACTACATTTTATCTTTTTTCTCTGGTTTACTGATCCGTAAATGTCTGTTTTTTTTTTCAGTAGTTGATTGCATTGTTCATTTTATTATGCTTAGATTTGCTATGTTGCTTCTAGCTTTGATTTATGGAGTTTTTCAAACTTTTCTTATCTGTGTTTTTTTTAAGCGCAAATCTTTTCCTTATTTGTTTTCCCAACTTTCCTCTCATTTGTGTTGTCACGTTGAACAACGGTTTTATCCATATTTAAAATTCCAGGTTTTATTTATGCGATAGATTTTTGATGTTTTCCAATTTTTTTGCACCTACGGCCAGACTTCTTTTGATCTACAGCAAAAAAAAAGAATCTGCTTACCCGAGAATTTATAATAAGTACGTGATTTTACTAAGGACAGTTGAATTACAAAGGTATTTAAGCGTTTGTAACGTATGCGGGCTTAGATCGATGGCATGCAGCAGATGCTAAATGCGAACCAGACATAGTTTAACTAAAAGTGCACCAATTTTTGCATGTATAAATTGCGTTTGTGTGAAGGACAGAGGTGATGAATGGTATTATTTGAGGTGGAAATGAAGCTGAAAGGGTCCTGCTGTCCATGTTTTATTTGTTTTCTTTTTTTCAGATTTCTCTCTTTCAATTTTCTAAATGGTTGATTATAATGTACATAATATTTAAACGGTTCTTTATCTCCAATTTAGTGTCCCATCTCTCATAATTGCTGTAAATGTTCTTTGCTTTGGAGATATTCATTCGCAATGCCACTCCCTCAAAATTTGGGGAGTAGTGTTGTGAAGGGAGCTGTTATTGCTGTCTAATGGTATATTTTACTGCGAAAGGGTTTGGTTCAGGAACTGAGCGTGTTGTAAAGTTCACATGATTGGGGCTTGGATAGCATTTTTGTTTTGCTTCACCACCCAGTGTGTTTTGTATACAAGATAGAATTACGTATATTGCTTTGCTGTCAGTAGCCTATAATTCTCAAATGAGCTGTAAAACATAATTTGGTGGCCTTTAGCAGCGCTATCCGAACGCCTCGTTAATTGAATTTTACAAGATGCTTGCAGACCGTTAGAATCTTTTTATGTTCACACATATGATGCGTACGATTAATTAGCTGATATATTTATGTTGAAGGGAACGGTAGTGGGAGAAAACGTGTCAACTTCATGTGAATTGGTCGTCGACCTATCGACGCGTCCTACTGCTCGGTATGAGTTGCTTTTGTTTTTTGTAGTTGTGCTCCGTTCTTGTTTTTTTTTTTTGTTGGTCTTCTCTGTACATAATAATTACCATTCAGTTGTCGGCTGCTGTATGTTGATCGACGTTTTCAAATAAAAACGACATCTGCTTTTTAGTGTCTTTATTGGTAGACATGTTCACATCCAAGGAGAGAACAGAAACGCACATGGACCCATTTCCCTTCCTTCACCCCTTCGGTTGAAAGGGAGGGGAATAGGGGAGTTGAATGTGCATATTTGATGCTAAATGTTGATCGCCGAATGGTAAACACGAAATGGAAATACAGGCGATATGAGGAGCGTTTGGGTGAATTTAGGTTGCTGACGACGAATGTGGGAGAATACGCAATTTTTTGTGTCGATACTGGCAGGACGGAAATTAAAGCTTTGATGATTGCCATTCGATTTCTGTTGTTTGCTTTTTCATTCATCTCATTTCAAAACTTTTCTTATTTCAAGGTGCTTTTATAAGCATCGTGTGCAACATACACACGTAACCAGCAGTCTCCGACTAGAAAGAGGGGATGAGGATGAAACATCTTCGTCATTTGTTTTTTTTTGGACCCTAAGGTAAATTACCTCTGTGTGCATCGAGAGGGATGATAGCGAGCATCTCATGTAGAATTGGCTAACTGAGTGGATAAGTGGGTGGACGACATTCGTAAAACAAGAGATATCAAGCACAAGTTGCGCTTCCACAGTCAGTCCTTTATCTACTTCTCCATGCTATATTCGTTTACGTATCCCAATGCTAGGGCTTCGCAAAGTTTGTCTCATTCAACTGATTCTTACATCTCGCTACCCAGGTTAGAGAACTCAAGGTTTTGGTGAGCGACACCAGACTGAGGTGCTACCGAAATATAAAGCACCATATTGGCGAGGGTGTTTAGATGAAAGACGAAACCGAGGAAAAAGGTTGTGTGTGGGAGGGACACCGGTTGCGAAATAACAGTTTTTCACCGCCTGGGAACGAGTGAGCGTGGAATGGATCAAAGAAGCGACTGATTGCCAAACAGGTTCGAGTGGAAAAGGGAAGGAAGAAGGATACCCGAATAAACAGCTGGATACTTTACCATACGAAATTGAAACTTGTGATTTAAGCAGGAGCAGTGTCGTCGAAGAAGAAGAATAAGAAGAAGAAGAAGAAGACTAGTCTTTACTCACACGAATAGAGAAAACTACACGCGGCAGTGAGATATATAAGAAAACGGTACCGACATAAATGCAGCTATACGAGCACACGTGTAGATGAATTGCGCATATCTACAATGGCGAGAAAATGAGGCGCTGGCGTACATACATGGAAAAAGCAGAACAATTCAGCATAAGAAGTAAATCATACAAATAGAAGATATGACTCAATAAAGTAAATGAGCAATTGTTCCGAGGTCAAAGCAGTCGAGGCCGTTCAGAACACGGAAAGATTCTGCGCCTCAGCGATTCCACCGGGAAGCTCACTCCAAATACGGACTGCTCGGAACTGGAAGCTGTAGAAGACAGTGTTCAGAGAACGGGTTTTTCGTTCTAGCTGATAACGATGGGGTCGACGTTCACGCTGGTCAAGAAGCGTAAATAGACTTTCTAGGGGTATATCAGTAAAAACTCTGGCAATTTTGAAACACATGGCCGCGTCAAATTTAAGTCTGCGATACTCGAAAGGTTCAAGATCGGATATCTTCAACCTAGCTCTATAATCACGTGCATATGGACCTCATGAACAATTTACGAAATGTCATACCATACGAGAGTAATATTTTTACACTTTTTCAATAGTTTTTATCTCATTCATAAGTTATGGTGAACATGCTTGCGTACAATATTCTAGTATCGGACGGCAACACACAATATATGCTTAACCGTAACGTTCAATGCATCTGTGTTGCAATGCACGTAGGATACAATTAGCCAACTTTAGCGCTTTCATAGCTACTTCAGTGCAGTGCAAGTTTCAGTACAAATTTGGACAAATTTTGACTCTGAGATCGCGTATCCGATGATCCGCAGATGGTAAAACTTTGTTGTCCAATCGCAGGAAGCACTTTTGATGGAAATTAAGATGGAGGACCCAGCATTTCTTGTACGAAATGTCAAGTTGCCGTGATTTGGACCAAGCGCTGAAGGCATCGAGATCGTTTTGCAAAATATGCAAATCAATAGCGGGGTTTTGTAAAAGACGGTATATTTTTAGATCATCTGCAAACAATTTGCCAAACGCTAGACAAATGATCGGGCACATCGTTTACATATGATAAGAAAACAACAATGGACCAATCAGACTTCCCTAAGGAACTCCGCTGACTTGATGGCGATAGTCGGAGAGGGAATCCTCCCCTACCTTTACGGTGAAGTAGCGATTTATCAGTAGCGACACTTTTAACAGTGAACCATGAACATCGTACGATTCTACTTGTGCAGAAGCTTACTATGGTAGACCACGTCGAACTCCTTAGCAAAGTCAATATACAGCTGTTTGAATTTTCTCATCAAGTGCACTAATTCAGTCACACATTGAGGTTAGTTCGGTAGGGCAATTAACTAATTAGTAGATGTGATTAAATATTTCTTCATCGTTATGCGAAAGGTAAGGTGTTAGAGAGTTTGCGCTTCTAAGAAATCTTAGAACATTGTGAAATTCCATAATAGTATTTGGAAAAATAAATATGGGATAAATATTTAAAAAATAAATATTATAGCTCTTCTTTGGAATCTTAGGAAATTATAAAATTTCTTAGTAGTGCCTTGAAAGGCAAATATTAGAGTCTACACTTCAATGGAATCTTAGGAAATTATGAAATTTTGTAATAGTGCTTGGGAAGGTAAATATTAGACTTTGCGCTTCTATGAAGTTTTAAGAAATTGTAAGATTTCGCAATAGTAGTCGCAGAGGTAAGTATTAGAGAGTCTGCGTTCGTATGTAGTCTTAGGAAATAATGAAATTTTGCTATAGTACCTGGAAAGTACCATGAACTTTTTTTAATAATGACAACTTGGTAATTCTGTTTCGTCAAGACAATTTGAGAATTCTGACGAAGTTTTTTGTGATATTCGACTTGAATTCGTTCGGCTAGAAGAAATTCATTGACTACTGAGAGGCATAGGATGCGATACTGCGATTGGTTGGTTACCCTTGATAAGGACAAGCATATGATGCCATAAAATAATAGATACTTTTAATGAAGTGAAAGGGGTTTTAGATTGACTGCCGACAAACCATGCGAAGCTCATAGGTGTAATATTCTGTGTATGGTTGATTGGTCAAAGATCACTTACAACAGAATCATTTGGCAACCTAACTATTGCATATTTGTATGACAGTGCATCACACATGTTCGACAACGGCTTATGACAAACTTTTCTGAATGATGAGAAATGTAGATGGTTTTTAAGCGAATTACAAAAAAATGCTCTATTGTAGTGTAGAGTATAATCATTACAGTAAGCAACTGCTTGTATACAATACAAATGTCGCATAAAGACCAAGTGGTTAACTCTGCGATCGGTTGTTATGTCGGAGGGCCTTTAGATCGCGTTGCCTTAGGAAGAGTGAAAACGATGCTGGCGTTATAGCTTTCAATATTTGTCTTAGATCTTATTATATTTGCAGAAATAAAGTGCAAATAGTGACTTCGATTTCCACTTAGACAAACGATTAGAAGATAATTCTGTTTTACGGCTGTATTTTCGGCCACGTTTTTCCCATACAAATCAAACGCCAATTCGTGCAATCATAACTACTTTTTCAATGTTTCAATCATTTCATATAGACGGCGTCGAATTTTCATTGAGTCGACGGCGAAAAGTTTGGTTTTGGATCGGATGTGATGACGATCGCTGTCCTCTCTTCGTTTCGTTGTTTCGAATTATGTATCCTTAAAACGCTTTCAATCAAGAAACCATTTTATTGAATCGGTTGGACTGTCTGAACGTAACTGTACTTAACTGTCTGAACAATTCACAGTCCTCAATATTTCAAGTTAAAATATAACGGACAGCTGATTGTCTCCGAAATAACCTCATAGTCATCTCTTTTCCAAGCTTTCATTTAAAAAAAAGGATTAGTTTTTGAAATTTACTTTGATAACGTACATAACAGTGAAACTTGACAGGGTATCGAACTATTTATGTTGACGGTGAAGGGGGGTGTATACAATGTTTGCGCGTCATAGGTACTGCATTGAATTGAAAGTAAATAAGAGTATTTAACTTGTATAGAGGAAGTATTTCGCCAGTTATGCAGCCAACTTATTACCGCTAACAACTGTGCCCCATTCAGCTCAATGTCCCCTCAAAAGGGCTGCTTTTCTGCATTCCGACTGGCACCATAGGTCATCGTTCAGTCCAGCTTATTCATCAATGAAGTGCATAATCACATACATTCAAGTCGTTTCAGTATAGCGAACGCATGAAATCGCATGAATATGGTACTAGCATAATAATCGTTCAAAATACATACTTTTAGTGACTCATGCATTCTTTTAAAATAGTTTCCATGACAACACATTGCGTGCATCCCTACGAATCAACAAAAATCGAAGGGATGACGATCAAAGCTGGAAATTGAAAAGCATCAGGGATTTCGTTATTCATTTCTCATTGCGCAGCGTTCTAACACTAAGGTTTTATCATTCCACAGTTAGATCACCACACAGCGATAGCTGAAACGATCTCTAGGTTTCGCATTTGAAGGTTGAAAAACGAAATGCCCAATAATCGTTGTCCAAAGTGACAAATGAGCGTTAGCGGTTTAAGCGGTTTTCTTTTGTTTATCTTGACGCATCATTCGTATTTCACCGCTACAGCCAGGCTAGCTAGATGCCTTGTGCCAATCGTTGCGTCTTGTGATAACGCATGATACGGCGACATCACTATTCGTAACACATATCACGTGTAATATCAGTAATACAGGTGAAGTAAAGTACTTGCACAATGAAACAATGTTGGGTGTTACGAATTTTGATTACGAGTAAAAGTTAAAAACAATATGCGATTCCTCACTGATACAAAGCTTTAGTAGAAAATATTAGAATTCTCACCTTTCACTGATGAAGTCATCGATAAGATGTTTGTTCTTCGTTTCAGGAATACCAAACCAAATTGCTATTATATCAATCGTTGAAATACATGTTAGCAATAAATAGGGAGCTTCCGGAGAAATTGTCGCCTAAAAATTTCACAGATCACTTATTGCGTTTACGATATATATATATATATATATATATATATGATAAGCAGAGCTCTTAACTCGAATCTGTCGTGCTGAGGATTTACTGACAATGAAACAAACAGGGAAGTTTTGAATGTGTTGCGGAATATGAATAAACCACATATAAGATGTTACGCATAGCGTTTTTGTCTCTCTGGTCCACTTCCCTTCCTTACTTTCAAGCAGCTGTCCTCAGAAAAGTTTGTTAACCAACTTCTTTTCCACATTGCTTCTTTACTAAAATTTTCATATGGGATTGCTGCTATACGAATGGAAAAAAAAATCATTGACTGTTATGAACTAGTGATTTCGCATCATGAAATCTCAGTTACGGGATCCGCGATATATAGGTTTTCTTAGTGTTTCATAGAACTGTATCACAACAATAAGTGGGAGACATACAGTATTCTAGATGTTTAATAAAGTTGCAGGCGTACAGTCTGGAAGATGGACGATAAGGGCATGGGAAAGATGCGCGGAACACTCATGTGTATTGAATAGGTATACATAAGCTCTTTGGGGGGAGGGGGGTCATGATATACTTTATTATAGAATATTTTCTCCATGCTACGATTTATCACAATATGATTACCTGCCCACTGAATGAAGTTGTTCAGGAATAAGTTAATAAGTGAATGATATATGGCTTATTATTTATTACCTTGTAATGATATATGGCTTATTATTTATTACCTTGTAAACTATCCGATTAATTTATCGACATGCAACAAATGAGCTTAATTAATGGACAACTAAAGCAAGTTCATCGAAGCATTCTGGAAATTGTAAGGCTGTAATTGGAGGAAGGCATCGAATAGTCAACGAATCAGAGATGGAACTAACGCCAAACGAGATACGGCTCACGTTATGACGAGCTTACGATAGACGTTGCACATACAGACATTAGTTTTAGGCTTCTGAACAAGAACATGTCGAGATTGCATTATATTTTGCATTCGGCGAGCAACATTACTAGATGAAATAAATTTAACTACATTCACGATAACTGTAGAGCATGTGAAGCAGCCGAAGTATGGAAATATTTATTTTTACCAAGCATATCAGTTCAAAAAAAGCATTCATTAACTCAACCATTACTTAGCGTTCGAGCAAGTTTTTTACGAATTTTTCCTCTTCATCTTTGAGAAAAGAGTGCACTTATGGTCTCACACTTATAGAAAAGTATGTGGCATAGTTATTCTATACAAGAGGTATATTCTGAGAAACTATACTTATTAGAGATTTTAGAATAATATATGCAGGCGGAATAAACAGATGCTAAAGGATTTGTACAATGTATGCGTTGACTGCTCCATCTCATACGATTATGCTTCACAAACAAATAAAGAAAACTCATTTTTAACTGTTCAAACAGCGCTCGTCAAGATATTTCACTGAAATTTTGTT
This sequence comes from Toxocara canis, assembly GCA_000803305.1. Taxonomy (NCBI): domain Eukaryota; kingdom Metazoa; phylum Nematoda; class Chromadorea; order Rhabditida; family Toxocaridae; genus Toxocara; species Toxocara canis. Next base: position 165,632 of record JPKZ01000620.1, read on the forward strand.
TTTCTGCGACATGCTTCATGAAGCATCGCATGCGTTCAGTTGAAAAATGCATGCAGATTTTTTGCAAAAACGTTCAGTGAGAGTTCGTTGAGTGGGTTTAGACGTAGGTATAGGAGATGACGATGAAGTGTCTACTAAATTTTATAGCTCTAATTTCAACGGTTTCCATGTCGAACAATAGAATTTTTGTTACCAGACAATCGAATAGCCAGACATGGACAATCGCCACAATGCCAGAACGCGATTTTTTTCCATAGCGCATCAACAGCACAAGGAACCATTCGTTTCGTTTTTGACTGAGGATATATGAAAAAAAAAAACCGTTTACGAGTTCAAATATCGACGGTGCCATAGCGGAACCCATTCTCGAAAGAACGTTACCATGAGCGTTGGCCAGATTGCGAACCACTGTCGGAAATAGTTCGGCTGTTATAAGCCAAAGCTATAAAGCAGCACAACACATTCCAGAGAATCCGTAACCAACACTAACAACAACATTCGTATCGCATGTGATGATTTATGTGAAGTCAATCGATGATTGCCCATGAATGCATGCAATCTTCCTATCGCAGGATTTGGTCAACAAGAGACCAAACGAGTTAACCAGGGTTCGAGCGTTACAGGCAATAAGTACACACAATTTTTTTTACCATGCCAAAAGGTAGTTTGACATATTTCCATGACATTTTTCTTACTAATAGACTGCTGAGAAAAAAATGTATTTTCATTAATCGCATATAAAGAAATCTATCAGCCTTTTTTTTACACTGGTTTCTTCGCCGGAATTTCTGCGTGCTCTACATTTGACTTCTACAGCTTTTTTTCTGCCAGAATTATTGCCAAAATTACAAAAAATTGCCAAAAACGTTATTACCAAATTCTTAAATTAAAAACATTACCAACATCAAAGGGACGTGACAATAATATTAGAAAGATTGTTCGGAACATTCGTTTAGGTACCAACCAGCTTTCTGATAGAAACGAATCCGCATCTTTCTTCTGAGTGAGTAACTTTCAAAAAGCAATTGTAATGACCTATCCATCTTCTACATTTATTTTCTTCTCTGAAGCTTCATAAGAAACAATAAATGAACCAAAAGGTTAAGCTGACTTGAGTGAAGATTGATCCCGTTATGCCGAATGCGATCAGCGTAAACATCCTAATCAGATAAGCATACTTATCACCGACTTCTACAATTAAAAGCGTATCAGTTTTTTATTATTTCTGAAAAGTACTATGAGGCGGCAAACGTACTAAAAGAAAGGTACTGTGTAATAATGCTACAACTGTATAACAACGCGATAAGATCAACTGGATACTGCTTTCTGGTTGGCAAAATTATAACGCTGCTCTACGTTAAACTGCTACAGTAATAGGAGAAAATCGATTTTACGCAAACCCAACATAAGAAAATCATTTCAAACGTATATCAAGTACTGTGGTATTTGCATGAAAATAGCTATTGCTAATTAAATAGCTATTGCTAATTAAGGAGATAGTAGAGTGCATAGTAACGATAACAAGTTTTATGCGCGAATGATGTAAAAGCGACTAAGAATATGAACCGAGAATGAAATCCACTAAAACTATTAAGTAACAAAACCGTAGCTCAAATTATGGTTGGAAAAGGTGCAAAAGAAACCGTAATTAAGTATCAAGACAATGCCACTAAGACAGGCAACAATAAAAGCCATTGAACCCGCATGAACGGTTTTACGTCCGGCGTTTACGCACAAATAGTCGATAAGAGCGATCTGCAATAAACTTGCAAACGTTTAAAAAAAAAACTTATGTAATATAAGTTTATGGAAGCATACTTTAACATTGAACGAATTCAGATAAACGAAAGATTTTACACCATGTCATTCATTTGTGCACCTTACCAACACCTTATACTATTGTATACCATTTCAGAAATAGTGTACGTCCATGGCGAACGTGGCACATATAGTCGTTTTTGTTTATGCATGGATGCATATTAATCACATGGGCTATATTTGGTAAGCGATGTTGTATAAAGAAATAATATTAATATTTCTTATTTCATTTACATATCGCAGCAGTCAGCAATGTTGCTTTTATACTGGCCATTCTTAACGTAAGAGTGTTTCACTTATGGCAAGGGCCGGTTATCTATTGCGTTCGACCCGATTTCCATCCTTGAGCAGATTTCATCCGGGCCGAAAGCTTCATGGAGAAATCATTCATAATCCGACATGCGAAAACTTTAAGAAAAGGTGGTAGGAAATTTGAAGAATGCACATGATATGTATCTGATGACTCGTTTGGTTAGTTTCTCTCTATATTTTCAGAACGTTTTGCCCGCTTTATCTCAAACTCGCCTCACCTAGCTCACGATTGCCAATGAATTCGATCCGCTTCCTTCATTTTAGAAGCCTCCAATTGAAGTCTCCCAACTCGACTAGCTGGCCTTGACTATAAAATTTCGATCAATTTCAAAATTTTCCACTTGGTTTGTTCGCTTTAGCTTAAAAATTTTCCGTTTTCTTCATCTTCTTTAATTTAAATTTTCTGGCTTTCCTCGTTAACCTTATTCTTAAGCTGTTTTCATCTTCCGCTTCCCTAAAAACCTATTTGATTGCTCTGACAAATGAAAACTGCGCCTTTAATGACTGCAATATCTCAACATCCCAATATTAGATTTCCGCATAAGAAAATCTACTGAAGAATGCTACAGCCTTCATCAAAAGACGCTGAAGCTTTTTTCCCGTGAATGCGAGTTGCGCTAAGATGCTAAAGTATTCCTTCACTTTCCTGCATCGCATAGCTCAAAAATTATTACGTTTTCAATATTTTCGCATCAGTAATCAATGGTCGCAGCATTTACGAAGTGTGATTATAAGGGTGTATTATATCTCATTACGATTGTAAAAATGGTGCATCGCTTAGTTGATATCTTTTAACATATGCAGCAAACGAAAGAAAATAGTGAAAAAGGTTTAGAATTTTGTGATTGAGGATTACGAGGATTTTGTGCAGTAGAAGAATAGAGAAAGAAAAGAATTATATGAAAATAGATGAACAAATGGAGGATAGAGGAACAATAGAGGAAGAATATAGAAGAAAAGTAGAGGAAGAAATTTTGTGAAAATATACGACATTTTGCTAAAACGGTAAGAGGAAATGTTCAAGGATATGCAAAAGCCTCATACTCAGATAGCATTTGGCTCCTAATATATGATATTTCAACGATGACACCATTCATACAGGACGCTCAAGCCATGACACCATCAAGACATGATAATGGAGTAATGACACCATTCACACATGAAGTCTGAGTCATATCACTATCCGGACATAATATCCACGTCATGGCAGTACTCAGACATGAAATCCAAGTCATAACACCATCTGCGGATGACATCCGTGTTATGACACCATCCAGAAATGACAGCTGAGTCATAACGCCATCCGGCTATGACATCCATTTTATGACACCATCCAGACGTGACACCTGAGTCATAATGACATCCACTAGTTTTCCATCAAAGAGTTTTCTGCATTTCCATTATTCTGCCACTAAAAACACTCCTCATACGTTAACGTCCATCGTTCATATATATGTCACTTTTGTGATAGCTGACAAATATTTTTTGACGAAGGGGAATTGTTTGATACTATTCGTCAAATGAACGACCAAAGTTGCCTCGAATAAGAGTAATATGAACTTTTCGCTCCCAAATGACTCGCGGAGACAATTCTCATGCCATGGCATCCGGCTTACAAGTTCGTGAACCGGATGCCATGCCTGAATGGTGTCATGACCTAGATATCTTGTTTGGATATTTGCATGACTCAGATGTTATCTCTGTGTTATAAACTCGAGTATCATATGCAAGAACATGACATTATGCTTTACGAGGATTTCGCTTAGCAATTTTAATAGAACACTTATAAGTTCATGCAATATTTACTTTGTTCGATTGATATGCATTTAACGGTTCGAACGTTATCGAATAAGATGAGATAACACTGAAAAGGTCCCGAGTGATAACGATTTGAAACACTAACCGAAATGCCAATCACATATCTCAATGCGCCACTAAGAGCCGTATTAACGTAAAGTGAACCATCAACGATTGACAAATTGAAGAGCAACGAATATGTAACACAATTTGCTGTTATGCTAAAAAATAGTGTAATATGATAGATTAGCGATTGCTATTAAAGTTTTTCGAATCCGAAACTAAATGTAAGCGAAATTTTAGTCTTAAATTAATCACAATCTCTTTAAATCATTTTGGGCAAATGAGCAGTATCTATGCTGCGCAGAACTTTGAGTGGCATAAGTTCATTTAAATTTTTGAGGTAACTTCTTTTTTATATTGCCTGAAATTTTTACTCCAGAACAAAGAACTTTTTCTGATGAGCGGAAAGGGTAGACGAGAGTGGGGTGCATTGGTCCATTCAAAACTGTATGGTACTGTCGATCGTCTAATCCGTACAAAAATTAAATGGTTCCCATTTTGTCACTAAGTTATACGTTGACAAATTTGTCTTTTTTGAAGACCTGTAGTTCAAGCCTCTAAAAGGTCCACCTTCTGAGTTAATGTTCTGCTAATAACATTTTTGGGGGGTGAGAGATAAGTGACGAACAAAAGCAGGATAATGAGTAAAATGAACTCCATTAGGCGGAAATTAATTTTAAAAAAAAAAGAAAAGAGGGCGAAAGGGCTCTCACCAGAGGTCTCGAATCTTTTCACCTCCAAACTACAGTAATTCGATTAAAACGCATATGGCATATTCCAGTATTTCGCAAAGCGTACAACTTACAAGCCGAAAGAAGTGGTGATTGTGTACAATGCAAGCCGTGGACTGTGATATAAATCTAGATATGTGTATCGCTTTATGAATGTAGCTGTCTTTTCACGGTGCTTCTTCGATGCCTCCAATGCAACAATCTCCGCGATTTCGCGTCGAGGAATCTGAAATAGAAGTACCATTGAATGACACTCGAAGCGCATGCGGCACAATTCCTGGAAGTTTCAAAACACTTTTGTGCATCAAATGAACGAACGGTAAACGCGACGTTTCATATGATGCAGTAGGTGTGCACTGAGTTTAAGAAAAACCTGCATGATAAAAGAGCGAAACGAGAATGGTGTGATTATTTTCTGTTTTTCTTGGCTTGCGTTCACAAAGGTTGTCGTTTCGAGAAAAAAGGTCGGTACGTCACCCGTGTTACTTTCATACAAGAATTTCTATATATAAAAGTTCGATATCACGACAAAGTTGTTGCTAAAATCGACTAACCGACTCGCTATTCCATGAGCTTATCGTCGTAAGCACATCGATCGCTTCTTTGTAACGTCCTTTTTGCAGTAAATAATATGGACTTTCTTGTATCACACTAGAAAACATTCGATATAAAAAAGATTTTATGGGGCAAGAAAGAACAGTGCTAAATCCAAACGGGAAAACTAATTGTATTCAAAAACCACAAAATGCGGCCAATCCAAATTGACAATCCGACGAAATCTGACCAAAATTTGCAACGCGTTTAAGCTGGTTTACAGCCTCTGCCCAGTTATTACGCTGAACCAGCAACTTATGAAAGGATCAATAATAGCTTACAAAATGGTCAGCTATAGCTTACAAAATAAGTAGTAGTATGCCAGGTAGAGACAATAAAGAGCACAAGAGAGCGAGTTTCCTCCATTCAGCCATTAAATACGCCGCAAATGCGAGTATAATGTAGTTGGGTGCCCATGTAACCAAGTTGCATAACCAAAAACGGTGAGCCCTTGGCAGGTTTTCGATTATGAACACCGACCAAATCCTGCAACAGAATCGAATGCTATCAATTAGCAGTATATGCTATCATGTGGGCTATCAATTATGAATATTGCTCTCTTATTTTCTTCTACATTCCACTATCTTGTTTATGAAACTTTTTCTAAACTGTTTGACTTGTATAGATCTCCTCCATGGAGTACGAGAAACAGGAACATTATTGAATAGAAGAATAACAGAAAATGAAGCAAAGAAGTGAATTCTTGCCGATCGATCATCAACGCAAAAGCTTTGCGTTGATGATCAGATAGCAATCGTGGCGCATGAATGAAAAAAATCCTCTCTGTGTTCCGCAACGATAATCAGTTGTACTGTCTCTAATTGCAAAATCTTAACAAGCAAAAAAAACGAACTGGAGCAGTTAATCATGCTTACGTGTTAACACCACCAACAAAACAACCGATAGCAAATCGAAAAAGAATAAAGATGGCGAAGCTCGGTGAGAAGGCTGACAATCCGCATAGTATGGCCAATGCACCAAGGTTCACGATGAGCACCTATAAAAAAAAGATCAGTTGAATGTTCAGTAACATTGCAAACAATTTCGGAGTCGGAATCGAGAACTCAATTTGAATTGCAAGTTCAGTACAAAATACGCTTAATAATGCCAATGAAATATCTTTCGATTTTCGCGAAACTTTGACCTGTACGACGGTCTGAATGATATAGTCCAATTTTTAATTTTTCTAAATTCAATTATTTGACTTCAAAATTTTAATTTACAATTTAGTTCAATTTTCAGCTACCTTCAACTCAGTATAGACCGAGTCTCTCAAACTGCCATAAAACTACCTGTAAAAATCAGTACCTATGAATTGATATTGATTTGAATCAATACCTATAAAGATATTCTTTCCTCGAATACAGGAAATTTTCTTCAAGAAAGTCCTACGAGCACGATGTTGAGGAAATTGAAGGATGACAGAGATATTTTAGATTTTGCTCGGGAATAGTGGTTTTGTACGGGTAAACCGACCTTAACTGATATGACTATGCTGTTCTCGGATCTGTTGCTCAAGTTTTTTTTTGCATGCAACGTTTTCCGAAAAACCTGCAACGTCATATTCAACAAAATAAAGCTCATTTGTAAGCCTTGCAGGAAGGTTTCCAAAAATAGCCTGAGCCGGCTAGGCTATTGTTACAACAGATGGAATTTGCTTGCATCTGAGAACAAGAAAAAATTTAGCAATAGAGAGAATGTTGCGGAATTAAGAACTATTCTTGATTAAAGGAGAACATAACAATTATATACAAGGATCTCGTACGGCTTTCAAATTAATTCAGAATCATCAACAAGTGAGCAGAATTGTATCGCTCTATAAATTCTTCCTAATTCGGCTTGAAGGTAACACTATCGCATGATTGAAATAATTACTCGTCTTTTTTTCTTGGCACACAGTGCAGCTGTGATTTTTCCTCCCCTCCGCCCCCCCCCCTCCAAAAAAAACAATCGCCTTGTGCATGCTATATCCTGGAAATTTGGCATGTTGCATAAATCCTAGAACAATTTCTGAATTAAGCCCCTTCCCGTAACAAACTAACAAAGGACATATTCCTTCATCTAGGGTACAGCGAAGCCTTCAAATTTTGCCCCTCTCTTGTTAAATCGTCTCCACGTATTTTGCTCATGAAGTATTATACCTTTCGCCTTCCGAATGTATCGGAGAGCTGACCGTTAACGAACGCACCAAAGATAACGCCAATCATTTGCAGTGAAGTCGCATACGTTGACCACACCTTTTGATCACATATCAAGTTGAACTGCAATATGTAATTAATGAGTGTTTAGCCACAATTCTAAACAAACTATCATAGCGCTTAAAACATGCAGCTTTAAGGCATTGCTAACGTTTGTGCGCAAACCGCTGATTTTTTAAAAAGTGTAATTAGCGTTTTTTCCGGCTCCCATGTGATGGTATTGTTTATGATCTGTTTATCTTTTTTTGATCATTTCCTGTTTTTTTTTTCTTTCAAGTACGTTTCTAAGACTCTATTATCCAAACGATGTAGTAACCTTCCTCTCACGCTTTCCCTTAAGCAGCAGAGTGCATGGGATGCCTTAAAGTCATAAAGTCATTACTCTCGTTTGAACATTAGCGAAGCAAGAAGTTTTGAGAACGTTCACAATCTGTTCGAAGCGAGTTGTTTCATAACACATGGAGAAATGTTCCTTCGGAAAAGTGTTTGCCCGAACGGCTGAAACACCTCATTATAGATTATTTTCGAAGCCTTTTTTTAAACCTCAGCTCGAAAGGGCAACTTTTTGGAGCATAACGTATATTCCAGCTTACATGTTTGATCAGTCGGGATGGAGTCATTACATAAGCTTCTATAGACCAAAAATACTTTTCTACCAAGTGGGGATGCGTACCAGAGGCGATCACATGGTACAAACCTTGGCAGCTATATCCTTGAAACCAAAACTAATTCATAATATGTCCGTAAATAACGAGAATTTAGATATTACCATTCGCATGAATCATCCATTAAAAATTTGCTTTTCTTTACAACCGGCTAATTAAATACGCTACCTTTTTTTGTCATCTTTAAATGTCTGTAATTGCCTCCGAAGTCGATGAATCATTTTGAGACTGTTTATATGGGGTGGTGCATCTGAGATGATGACTATAGCTAACGAATTTCAGAACTCTTGTCTTGAGTAGTTCACAACTTGAAACTACTAAAACATGCGCATACACAGTTACGATGTCGTGATTTTGTGCTTTCTAGATGCAAACTTTCATGCAGATAATCCCCTTTCGAAGTCGATGATCACTACTTACTTCACCTTGAAAACGGCAATTAACTGTCTTGGTGACGAGCGTGGAAATTTATTTTAGCAAAATCATTTCCAATTTCATTTGATTATTTTCATTATTTTCTTAAAGAGTATATAAACATGTTTATGCGCACGAAAAAGACGCTTACCTCAACAGCCGCAGATGCGAATTCGTACTCCATTTTCGGTGCTAAGCGATCGTCCAACAAAGAAGAAAAGTTCGAATCGAATAGACGGCAATCAACTTTTGGTAGCGCTCCACCAAATATCATAAACACCTTCAAATACCCTGTAAAGTATTCGACAAAGGGAACGATTAGGGTATTGTACCTCCTATTTAGGTACGCAGAATCAATAACAATCTCGACATTGAATTCCACTAGTCCCTATGCATTATCGACGTTCGTTTCAATCGATAGCAACCAACACTCAATAGCTCGCTTTTCCTCTACGGTTGTATCTCATCAACATTTATCAAAACACTGATACTGCCGCTAGCAAAATCATACTGCAGTAAAGTGTTTTACGTATACCGAATATATTGTCGGCGATCATCTACGATGAAGAGTCTCTCTACAACTATTTTTTTTTTGGTTTACGCTATTAAAGGTGGCTTATTTTCTCGACACTAGCAATTTTGATCACGTCCTGATGCCCCCTCTCCTTACCATAAATCGATCCTCGATCAGTATTATTACTAGAGCAGTTGATGAACAGACGTTACAGCCTTTTGACTAAATCATAGTTAAGCGTGTAAAAGAGCTTGAAGTTTTGCTTTTCCGACTTTCACATTCCGTTTAAACTACTGCTAACCGCAAAGTACTAAGCTGACTTTTAATGATGAACTCAACCGAATCGGCACAAATTGTACAATGTAATGCCATTGCAAAAAAAAAAAAACGAGTTCAAATCATTTCTTCACTACCATATTGCTCATCATACAGAAAATGCAGAATTCATTAAATATTTGCAAGAGAAATTGATAACGATCAAGCGTGAAGATGTCATCGAACGTCTTCTGCGCAATATACTTCGAACCGTTTTTCGCATTTCTGAATGAAAATATCATTGAGAAAACTCAACGAAAATAAATGAAACTAAGAGTTTGAATTTCTGAATGTTTTGGTTTTACAACGATTGATAAAGTTATTGATAAACTGATAAAACAAATTGATAAAGTTATGAACGAAGAATTAATTGACTTGTCTACAAGGTATGTGCATAAGTAATGTGTACTTTTTTGCACAATTTGCTTGCATACCATTCGTTTTATGACTTGTTTTATATTCATGAACAGGTTTCGTAGCTAAGATAGTTAACAATTCAGTTAGATGAAAAAGTAAACGAAATAATTAAATAAACGTGGCATAAAAGATTTAGAAATAGAAATAATTGTGTTTGAAAAAAAAACAGAAGGTTTCAACCCTACAGTGGAAGGTTTTAACCGTACGGTTTCAAACTCTTACACACACAATTAACGTCCTTTATCACATCCTAAAAGGCACTCCTTAAACGAAAATAATTAAAAAATTGTTTTATTTTCACATTTTCACCTTATAAAGCATAATTAAAATCAACAAGCATTTCCAACGTCATATCACTCATAGCCACGTTTATTTATGAAGCTTCTATGTCAGTCTACCAAAGTGATCGCCTAAGCACTCATCGGATACAAAATGGCTCACTTCGAAAGATTGATTTATAGCATTGACTGTATTCCTGCTTATCTAATGCACAACTTTAGCACAACTTACTTATACTGCGCATCCAAGTCATCGTTTCCAATATCGATTACGTGTTCATTGATTGACGATGTAGTTACGAGGTAGCCTCCTTGTTCAAAAGGTGTCTGCACACGTGGCCAACGCTTCATATTGATGGCCAAACGAATTAGGACAAATAAGCCCTACTTTTTAAAGTATGCAACACACAATTAACTCTTCTTTTTCTCTTCTCAACGTGGTACTATGTGAAAGTCTTTGATGTGAGCAACTGTATAGAGCAATATGAGAAAGAGAGAGAGAGAGAGTATCGATCGTGTTGAAAACTCGCGCATTTGCGTTCGTTTCGATGCCCTTCTCTCCTACACTGCCTTCTCTTTACAATGTCAACTGCACACTTCTGCAACGTTTTTTTTGTTAGGGCTTCAAGACGACAGAGGGGACTGCCAACCGATTTATGACCATTATTCCGATCCATTTAGCCAGCCACTAGAAGGTTTATTTTGAGAGAGAATTATGCACACTTTGCATAAACATCCCTTTAATACCGCCCGAACAATCAGAGTGTAGGGACATTTGCGTGGTTAGTCTGTACTTTTCAAAGAATTTTTGCAACGCGCTTGCAAACATAGGCTATGCGCTGGCACAGATTGAAATTTGTGCATTCAAGACAAACAATATGAAAAAAAAACAAATTTTGAGTAGTGAGTTTCAGCTGGTTTCTTTTTGTGAAAATCACAACAAATTATGAGTTTTTACTTCCATTCAGTAAACTCAAAGCGTTTTGACTAATTCATTTTTTGAGAGTGGCAATTTGCTAACCATAAGCTTCTGTTGACCAGCCGAAACCCAGCTTAAATCATTACAGTCATTTATCAATATCCAATGTAGACAGCATTCGAAGCAGTTAATCGGATATGCATCAAAAAAAAAAACAGATGAAGTGCTGTAGCTATTAAAGCGATCGAGTAGAAACGAAGTGACTAATGAGATTAAGAAACAAAATGCAAAGAAAATCTGACGCAGAATTGGTTCGAATAGGCAAAGGAAAAAAAGGGAAGGAATGAAAAAAAAAGAAAGAAAAGTACGAAGTATGCAAAAATAGGTTTCTACTTATTATAAAGGGTTTGATTTTATTATTTGTCTTGAGTGCACAAATTTCAATCTGTGCAAGCGCGTAGCCTATGTTTGTTTCATTCATAAATCTTGCACTTCACCTAGATGATCTCTAATACAAAGTACAGCGCCACCCGAGTATATCACTTGTACCAAGTTTACCATATGTATGTTTGGAAGTGTTTTTTGTAACGATTTAGATAGAGCAAGAAAAAGGAACAACAAGTGAAAAATTATTCCCTGATTTCAAATATTATATATTTTCATTGGCGTTATATATAGTGCGGCAACATATTATAGCACGGAACACTCCATCCTCTCTACAGAAATGCCACAGAAACCCCACAATGTCGCACAAAAGCCATCGATCGAATTCACCCCTCCCTTGTCAACACAATCCATATGTGAATTCAGTTTGGTCACGCTGAAATCAGCAGTTCGCAAGCACCTTCCCCCCACGAATTAAGACTTGGCTTAAGAGCTAATTCGTTTGCTTAGCATCTAAATTCAAATAAAATTTCCTGAACTTAGCCCTCTCTTAAATTAGGTCATACACCTTCCTGCCCTTAGAGGCATTACTTCATTAATGTGCTGTTCAAGTTTAATCATTCTTGCCTTCAAATTACCTTTCTTTCTTCTGGCGAGTTGAGATACAATTATAGTCTCCTGTGTTCAAATTTGAGGTTTTACGGTGCATACCTCATTTCAAGATGTCCTCTCTTTTGTGACAAATTGCATGAAGCACTCCGTTGAGTGATTTGAAATCTCCAACAATCCGGTTATTTCTAACGACTATGTTCATCGCCAATGGCAGTATATTACGTTTAGTTACCATAGTGCTATTTTTGAAAAACAACGTTAATCACCAGAAGTATTTGAAATAAAATTATCGGCTAAGTTTAACTTACCCGGCAATAAAATCTGTGAGACAAAAGTGTTAGCTAGAAAGATTTTTAATTACTCCGAGGAAGTCAACATACATATCAACACACATAGTGTACGGTCTAATTTAGTACATAATTTTTACTGCCTCTTAGCAAACGTCCTTATCATCAACTTTCGTTTACACGTGATTTTACCAAACGTTAGTTTGGACAGTTTCGGAAAGGGCGATGAACTTCTCTTAAACGATGTGAGCTTTCCTCTTGTTGGTTCAATGATTTCTTCATATTTTCGCCAGATTGTTTTATTCATATGTATAACAGCTAAATATGCTCACATATACCAAGTCCAATTGTGAAACATTGACAATAATGTACAGCCGCTAACGATGACCGAAATTACGAAAGCATAAGTGCGTTTATTTTTCGGTCGGAGTCGCAAAAATTGCGATTTTAAATCCTTTTTTAGATATCTGCTTCTACAGGAGTATCTGGAAACTCTGATACCTTATTAAGATGGCTGTTTGAGGAAGCACAAAAAGAGAAAGGGGGTGGGATCCTTACTTTATGCTATGACCCCCTCTCACGATTTCGAAGACATGACGTTTCAGAAGAATCATCTGCCACTCTCTTTGTGCTCCCTCAAAGGTTTTTGCATTGGTTCTCGCAATTATGATTTTACGGTACGCTGTTTTACTGCATGATTACTCTATATTGCATTCTGCTGAAGTTATGAATGCGAACTTGAAGTAGAGTACATTTTGGAAGCCTGCACATCAGAATAAGTCCATTTGTTAAGTACTGTTCGGCAGCACTAGTCAGTTTTGCCTTCTCCGTGATGAGAACGTTGATGCTCGTAAATGAATCTTGACCACATCGTTTCTATCACGTATTCCCAGTCCCTTATACAAAATCCGCTTATGCACGAGTGCAATTTCTAGGTCTCAATTTTCGGATAGCTATTAAGTTCCGAATGTTGAAAAATTCGGTCATGAAACGAATATTTAAAGTTTGTGATGTACATGAAAGCGGGAAAAGAAACGATGCAGAGAAATAAAGATTGTGGAAATAGTGCGCTGTCGAAGAAAAGGGCGGTAATTGGATCGATGAGATGTGCAATTCGCATATTGTGCTCTACTATTGCATGTGTGCGTTTGGTTACTAGATGTAATGGTCAGTAGGGGGATTGATCGGTGCTGGAAGCGGTGGGTGGTACTGCGGTGGTGTTTGGCCCATTGAAATCCATTCTGTAGGTGATATTGCGGTTGTGTTGGTGACGTTGTCAGGCTGACACTCGTTCTGTATTTTATGGCTTATTCGGTTTGCTAAGCGTTTATTGAGTTGAGTTCGGCAGTTAATCGTTTTTCGAAAATTATTATTTAAGCGAACACGCTTTGCATGTGTGTGCCCATCTCTGTGCCCATTCAATACTCTTTATGCTCATGAGGTTTGTCTAGGTGTAATTCTAGTTTGGGCTATGGCACGTTTTTTCCCGATAGGTCACCTCATAAAACTTGTCTATAGGTGGAGGCAATCGTCTCCGCAGTTCTTGATGATCTCCGGCAGTATAGCAGTGTTTTTTGTATTGTTTTTTATATGGTTGTTGGTTTCGCGTATGGTTCGAATAAGCGGCATTTTTAGACCATCCGAAATAAGTAACTGCGCGATTTAGTGTGCATTTGGTGGCGTGAATTTGTGGATTTGACACATTGAGAGTTGATGGTGCATGACAGGGATGGCTTCGCGTTACTGTTGATGCTTTGAGAGCATTGTGGTATAGCGAGTGAACGATCAATAGAGGGGGATAGGCGACAAACTGTGCTGCTTGAGGGCACACACACAAAAAAAAACTCGTTTACCTCACCAAGAAATAAGATCCCTCCACCCTGCGCATTCCCATGTAACCTCTCCACCTTTCCCACCCCCCTCCAGATCATCACAGCAAACTGCAGTAGTGACTAGTGATTACTAATAACGAACGCATCATGTACCAGGCTTACGGGGGAAAAAAAAAGATTGCAAGTCGTTCGTTTCATCGCTTAAGTACAACCCCGCTTACATAAAACTACAAGTTGATCTTGTCAGTCTTTCGATATGCTGTGACCAGATACGGTGAAATGTTTCATTATATCGAAATGCTAACTGCTAACAATAACCCGGCTTAACAACGATCGGGCGCTACTCAGCGGACTCATTCACACAGTCTACGGTTTTTTATTGAATATGTTTTACGTTTTAATTCACGTTGAGTTCATATTGTTGGGAAAGCAAATAACATCTTTTAACGTTATGCTCATAGCTTGTCGCTTTAGAATTCGCGCTAGTACATTTCTCAATAAAAACCTATAGAATCGATGTTCTTTCTTATCTTGTTTAGACCTCACTCATACGTGGTTCTTAAAATGTTAAGAAGATAAACATATAGAATCAATTCAGCGTAATTTCGCTGGACGACTTTTCTTTAAATAACGTAATTTAACTTATGGGCCGACATTATGATGGTATGATCTCGAATCGTTTAAATTTCCGCGTTTAAAACATAATCTCTGCGTTGTTTACAAAATGATTTATGGGTTTCTGGACGTCAACTTTTCTGGCTTCTTCACTTTTTCTAAGAATATGACGACCAGGCTGGACGCTTGAAACCTCAGTCCACTTTTATTGTACCACTAATATAAGGAGGGACTTCTTTGCCAACAGAATTATACGTTCCACGCCATGTAATTATTGCTTTTACTTCACTTCGATGAATTCAAAACGTGTCTTGGGAGTGTCCCTTTTATTGGTATCATTTGCAAGCGCCGAAGCTACCCGGAAGCGTTTGATCTATTCGTAATGTCGATCAGCAACCAGCTTTTCTCCTACGTTTTCTCTTTTTCTATGATTCCGAGTTCCGTTTTCTGTTTTTTGTGAACAGCTTATGGATGCATGTCTTAAATGTTTGAAACACACCGACCAGCTTTTCCGTTTTCTCTTTTTCTATGATTCCGAGTTCCGTTTTCTGTTTTTTGTGAACAGCTTATGGATGCATGTCTTAAATGTTTGGTTTGA
>JPKZ01000620.1:188360-240026 GCA_000803305.1 Toxocara canis
GGGGGGGTAGGAATCACTTTCTTCCCCTCGCCACGGCGGTTACTGCCCCTTTTCACTGTAACTCTGTTACGAGTAACCTGCTATAATGCTCCCGTATATTTAATGTTGTGGATGCCTAGAGACTTTCGCGATATTCTTGATTGGTTTAATTTTTAACTGATGAAACATCGGGGTGCTTGGGCCTGTTTCACATTGCAGCACATAAAGGCGGTCTGGTTCTGGAACTTGTAGACGAAATGGCCAAATGGTTTAGATGTGAAGACTCTATATAGCCATAGTTTGGGGGTTCGAAATGACTGCCGCAGTGCATTACTTTATTATCTTTATCGTGTATCTCCACGTGCATAAGGCTCACATTTTTCCCAGTAAATATATGCCTCATGGTGCCATATTGCAAACGCTTAGGGGCAGTTTGCCGCAGTGAATCCAAGGTCGCGCTATTGAACAATGCAGTGATCGTTAGCTAAATGATTTCAACCATTCAAATACAAATTTGGCTTGAGCCATTTAAACATATTCTCTGTATCGCACATTTTTACATCCCGAGAATGTTGCCCAGGGCAATTCGCCAAACTGCACAGAAAATAATGGCTGCGTAATTTGCATATTTAATCGCTTTTGCGTTTTATGAAAAGCGGTGTGTTTTACAGAATGTTCATTAACATTTTTTTCAGAGCACAATGTCGGCCACAGAGCAAATGGCCGCGATGCTCAATGAGCTGATGGGGCCGAAGCGGAATGCAGATTTCGGTGATACGAATGAACCAGATTTCGATGAGCCAGATGTTTGCAAACATTTTTTGGTCGCTTTTTGCCCCAACGAAATGTTCAGAAACACCAAAGCGGATCTTGGATATTGTAGCAAAGTACGTTTATCAGTGTTCTTTAAGATCTGGTTCGCTATTCATTAGTAACCTCTGCTTTTATTGTAAATTGATGAACAAGGCGCTATAGGGGAGCAGTGGATAAATTGTACGTGGTTAGGGAGTTTCTGCCATAAAATATGTGTGCAAAAGAAAAAAAAATTACGCTGTGCATCTCTCCTTATTTAGTTCCTGCAGTGAAAAAATCCTCCAATCCTCCAACCAAAAAAACTCCAAATCATAACTCCCTGTGCAAGCCGGAGGTGGCTTGCGTAGGGAATTATGATTTGAAGCGCCCATACCAGCTTTGGACTTGCACAGTTTTCAACTTTGGTCGGGGTATCTATCCCTAGAAATACAAGGGCGTCCGTTTTCCTTGTGGTACTATGCACAGAAATTTCATTTTACCTGCAAGTAAGCACTACGAAGCAGTTGTGTCCATCACCGCTCATAGAGGAATATAACTCACCACCCGCTAATTGTGAGCGGTTGCATCGCAGCTCGTATGCCGATTTTTCGGGAGAAAAGGAGGGGGGGGGGGGGTAGAAAGAGGAAGTAAACAAACGAAGAAATATGTGCTTTTGTCACAGGCTTTCGTCACCTACGTTACATTCAGGGAGGTGACCAGATGAAGCTTCAGCAAAGTTCGTGTTCTCACGTGGTTTATTGGAAGAATGTTGACCTTTATGCGTGTTTTCGCATGGTTAGTTGGGAAATTTGAGACTAGGAAGCGGTACTGTCACAAAATGTTTGTACGGTGAAGGGATATTGAAAGAAGTAGGAGACGGGCGCCATGCCATCTCCATAGTTTTAGATAAACAAAAAGCTTCCGTAAGATTGATATTTGAAGGTATATGAGTAGTTGAGATAGGTGGGGTGCATTCATTTCCTCCCTCCTCTTCCTTCCACACCTCCATCCCATTTCCACCCTCCGATTCCACTGTGAGGGCTCAGCATGAAAACGTTTAATTGTCATTTTGTTTTTATGCGTTCCTCGATTACCAGTACTTCTTTCCTCATTGCATTCATTAGAAAGTCAGTTGAAACAGATTATGCATTATGCGTGGTAATTTCATGGTGTGTCTGATCTCTGATTTTTGATAAACAACTCATATTGTTTCAGTTCCCTAGAATCTTTCGTTTTGCTCTCAGCAGTAGTGAATGTAACCATATTTCAGATTCATGACCCAGCGTTACGGACAAAGTACCGTCAGAGTAGTCGTTTTGAGAAACTCGGCTATGAGGAAGATTTCCTTAATAAAATACGACGTTTGGACGATGAAGTGCGAAGGAAGATCGAGAAAAATGAACGTCGTCTGGCAGTCACGCAGCCTCTCGCCAATGGTATTTCTTTATTTCTAGCTCAAAAAAATGAGATCCAAGAGATGGCGAACGGCGTAATTTTTTTTTTTTTGGGGGGGGGGCGGGGAAGAGAAGGAAAGTACAAGTCGCATTTACGCTGGAAGAGGAATTCGCCTGCATCATTCGGGAGTGGCATTTCATATCGTGCAACGATTTTCAAGCACTAGAGAGTTGTCACAGGCGAGGCCACCAAACCTTCGCATGAGCATCATCCTTGCATGAGAAGTTCAAAATTGTATTTCTCATCAAAGCACTGGAAACTTGTGAAAATTATAAACAAGCGTCTCAGTATTAGGCCTGCCGTCATATATTCACTTATTTGATGACAGTTTTCTTGTCGCCGTACAACTCGTTTTTGGGTAGCTTTGAGCCTACCGCCTTATACCTGCTTGTTTGATGACATTTGGACCGCCTCTTATACTTGTTTGTTTGGTGATATTTGATCACTGTCATATACCGCTTTATGTGATGACCCTTTGTCAAGATGCCTGTAGTCGAACGCTGGATTGGATTTGACTTACCTCCTCTACTTACTTATTTGATGACGTTTTACTAGCCATCTGATATTTCCTTGCTGGAATTCGTTTGCATGCAGACTTATACTCGTTTACTGAGTTGCCTTTGGTCCACCTCTTATACTTGGTTGTTTGAGGACCTTCAGCTGAACACGCTATACTTGGATGTTTGATGACCGTTGGTCCTCCGCCCCATACTCGCTTGCTTGAATGTCTTTGGTCAGCCTTCCTATAATCCCTTTACGGATAACATTTGTCGGACTGTGTTGTGCTCATTCGCTTGTTTCATGATCTTTAGGATTAAATGAAGAAAATCTCATTATTGGCAGTATTAAGAGTGACTGCATCGCATGATATTGTGATAGTTACAGTTGCGAGCACAAGTGAGGAAGGTGAGGTCGAATCGGATGCACAGCGCCGTCAAAAGGAAATGATTGCAGAGCAACAATCGAGTCTGTCCGCAAAAATCAGCGAGTGTATGGATAAGGTGTGTCCCCGTTGTGAAATTGCATGTTTATTTATTTCTTGCTTAGTTATTCGTTTGTTTATTCTTATGTTCGTAGTTTTGTTGACAGACATGATCGACCTGAAAAGTGACCTGCGACAAATCCGACAGAGATGCTGATGCTTCAGTGAGGAAGAGTGTTGTTTTGGTTGCCTGCGTTCACTGTCGTGATGAAACGTTTTATAAATTGAATCAATCAGCTTATAGGCGGAAAAATTGGGAGCGCTCGGTAAAGTAGACGAGGCGAAGGAGGCAGTCAGGCAGGCCGAGAAGTTTAAGCAGGAGCGTACCGCACTCGACAGACTTCTGACACAGTCGTCCACACCTGCAAACCATATTGAGGATCTCGCAAATCAGTTATCTAAACCGATGGAAGTTTGTCAGGTTGGCTCAAAGCTTTTATTTTCTCTTTCTGAGTGCGTTATAGAAGTATCAGATCATTAAAATCATTAACACAGTCAAATATGTTTCACGATGGTATTAAGCGAGGGTAAATATATCTGTAATTTGGAATAGAAAAATCAAAACGATTGCCCGGCGAATTGAATGGCAGAATTTACTCACATGTTTCTTTTTCTAAATTTTCATAGATTAAATAGTGTTTTCGAGATTTTGCTGGGAAAGTTTTACGTAGCGATCGAAGCTGAGTGGTTTCAATAGATCAGGAGCTGATGATCAAAGACGATCACGTCCCAGTGACGCTCCCATAATATGGTTTGTTGAAATTCAAATAGGGGTGGTAGCTCTAAGCAAACATTGGTTTGGGGAGGGGGATGAGCTGGTGATGAACAGGAAAAATGCGGATGAGGGAAAATGAATAAACGTGCCATGTTGTACGTTCGATTTTGATTTTGGCAGAAATAATTTTATCGTGATATAGTGGGAAACACAGATATAATATGTGATAGGGTAACATGAATTTTGTGGGATAGTGAATGTTATTTTAGGTATGCGGTTGTTTTATGTTGGTGAACGACGTGCAGCAGCGAATCGACGATCATTATGCGGGCAAGCAGCATATGGCATACGCAAAGATACGTGCCACAATCGAGGAAATGGACAAGAAGAGAGAGGAGAAACGAAAGGTTTATTATGCTTTATTTTCGCATCTTCTTCGGTCCGTATGCTCTAATAGGGTTGGCATGGGGACGCCATCACAGTGGAAACAGGAAGTGATTTTTTTGTTTCCCGTGTCAACCCTTCAGTAAAATGCAGAAGGATTGAGGCCAGTGCAGGCGTTAATGTGTAACATTTTCCCTCATTAGCGCAACTGTTCGAAAACAGTATTTGTCGTTTCAGTTATGAGTTCTTTCTACATGTAAACCTCCCGATGACATTGATCAGCAGAGCTTTTATAGAACGATAACCGAGGGGAAGTGTGCTGCTAGACTTAAAGCGCATCTCAACGCGATAAGAACGTTTTGCCTGAGTACGGCATCAGGTTTTCCTTTTTTCCTCATCTTTTCAGATGTGCGTTATTATGATGCATTGGATTCATATGAGAAGAGTGAGAGGCGATGTGAAGATGTAAATGCTTGTACTGCTGCCCTATAATAGGGTGTCTGTGTGCTATTGTAAGTTCATCCGCTATCGGATATACGGTAGTTAAATTATGAATTGATGCCTCTTATCGTCCAGAAGATGCCGCTGCACAATGCGCCACCCGTGTTGCTAATTTATCGCTGAAGTTAAGCGAAATTTTCTTTGCTTCGCTAGAAACAACGAATTGGTTGCTCGACTTTAGCTTTTGGCTTTTTTTGGGATGGGTTCTTTTTATGGCGACGATTGTTGGGACTGCCGTTTAAATGATTGTTTTGTCTTATGGGGTTTAACAGGAAAATATCGTTGAGTACGTTGTCGACGACTGTGGCCGCACACATTCATATGTCCACTTTTAAACTGTTTGCTCTGTGGTATGATGTATAGTGGTGTTTATCTTGTTCGGAGTGGAATTCTATGTTCTATTGATTCGTTCCTCTCATTTCTGGAAGAGGTTTACCTGTTTGCTATTTAAAGGCAAAAGTGGACAAATATGGAGAGAGTAAAATCGTGAAAAATCGCGTCTCCGACTCTGAAATAGGTACATTTTTTAAATTTTATTCACCCTCTTTTAGTAAGGGATGGGGCCCCAAAGTTACTTATTCGATTTAATATTTTTGTTAAATAAAGGAGCGTGTCGAGCGTGAGCTCAAGCTTGACAAAGAGAGACGAGACCGCGACAGGAGGGAACGGGAGGAACGCGATAGGAGAGACGAGAGAGAACGCGATCGAAAAAGGGATGAGAGGGACAAAGATCGTGACAGAAGTGGTAGGGAGCGCGACCGGGACAGAGACCGTGATCGCGACAGAGACAGAGGGTAAGGCGTTACAGTTTGCTTATTTGCTTGCGCATTATAGCGCAAATTTAAAACAATTTGTAGACTGTGCTGCTACCAATAAAGACGGCACTTGCTTGGTAATGTTCTCCTCAGACCGAGTCGGATATTGATATGGGCTGATCTGTCTCAAACAAGCGTTGTCTGCATCTCACCCGCGCCATCTCCAAACAGATCATCGTATTTCCTCACTAAGTACACAACAAGACAGCCGTTGGAGGGGGGGGGGGGGGGGGGGGGGGGGGGTTCATTGGGCGAATAATAGTTGTGGCAGTGAAATTGCGCTAGCTTATAACTCGTTGTTTTTAGCACAAAAGATGAATTACCAAAATTTTTACAATTTAATTTTGCTCGTTTTCTACTTTTGAATTCACCTACCTCTTTTATTCACGTGAACTGAATTTTATCACACTTACTGCTTTGGCACTAAACTGATAGCAAAGTAAGCCAACGAGGGAACGGCTACACCACTTCGTTCCGCAATTTTCGAAATTTTTACGCTCTTCTCGGACTAGTACAGATTTCTGTTTTGGTTGCTACCTAGAAAGTTAGTGTTGAATTAGATTGCTGTTCGTTATTCACGGCTTCACGACATGTTTTGTGCATAAAGGCGTTCTTTGAGTGGTTGCAAAGGAAGTGGGAGGTACTTATGCTGCAGGCATTAGTGCCGTTCGTAGAACAAGACACATGGGGAGGATCGTCCGTCCTTCCGTTGCAGCTGGTCAAGGGATGACTTTATTTGCAGGTGAAATTGAATAGAATTTGAAGAGAAACGTTGAGGTAGAGATGCAGTGATGGAGGTAAGGCACGCATGCAACGAGAAAGTGATTTGCTTCGTAACGCAAGGCTGGATGATTCGACAAACTGATTTGACATAGTAAATAGTGATGCATATTTGAGTTCATAACACAATTTGCTGAGAGGTGCGCCATCTGAGGATTCACATCACTCTAATGTGTCCACTCAGCGTTCGTCGATCGTTGAATTATTGCGTTTTTGTGTTTCGTTCTTCATCTCTCACTACCCTGAGGTACGCCTTATAAACAACTACTTAATCATGCCATACGCTTTGCCTTATCATCTGACTGTCGGCCACACTGAAAGGCTAAGGCCAACTTTCGTCTGTTTGGACGTTGTTGACAATCTTAGCGTTGTCTTCTTAATATACGATACTTTTGTGTCTCTCATATCGTTTACTTTACATGTAGTTTGTTTCAATTCTTGTCGAGCAAACAGATTCGGTGCAAAAATTTTAAGAGCGATTGCACTTTGCGAACGAACTTGCAGACTATGATAAACTGTCTGCACATTCTGCTAGAGCTTCACGGGTGCTTTTGCCTTGATTGCCGAAAAGGATGTTTTCTGGTTGTATTTTCAAGTAATGTCGATCATTGCTTTAAACAGAGAGGAGGTTCTTCGGTTGTTGTTAGCTTCCATCTCCCTTAGTTCATGGCTACCGGTTTTCAAAGGGTTTTCTTGTTAATTTTTCCAATCATGGCATGTAGAATCAGTCTATCGGCAGCAAATCGCTTAACTTAGTTCAGCGCTTTTTCTTGCAGTATTTCGTCATCCATCCCGGTAACGGTGATGAACAAGCTGCAAAATTCCGTTACACGACAAAAATCGAAAGAATGATTTTGTGTAACGTATTGGTTGGCCGGCATAAGAGTTGATCGGCATCTTAACCATAGTGTATTTATGCGACATTTATGGCACGTGTAATTCCTCATCAGATGTTACAGGTAGATTCCAATCGTTTTCAGTTCATTGTACTGTTCACACTGATCTGTGAATAGTTTGGTGGTAAGCTTTCGTAGTGAGCACAACCGCCACAGCAAGCACTTACCGGTTGTGTAAGAAAAACATCGCTTAAAGCGGTTAATTTGCCGGTCTATTGTTATATCGGTTGACTGAGCGTCTCGGCCCGAACAACAACAATTCATACTGTTTCGAAGCGATTGGGAATTTTTTAGGAAATTTATTTCGGGCGCTCTCCAATATAGTTTTTTTTTTCTCAGATGTTTTCTAAGTTGCCGTTCGAAATATTTGGATGAAATTTTTTGAAGCGCAGAATCCGATTGTGATACTTCAATTTTTTGTCACACAAACTTGTTGCAGGTCGCGTCATCGTTCACGTTCTCCGCGTTCTCGTCATGATGATGATAGACACCGTGATCATGATCGTCACCGAGATGATAGACATCGTGAAAGGGACAGGGACGGTAGACGCGATGACCGTGACAGGGATCGGGATCGCTATCGGGTATCACATCTAATCATTCATAGATTTTTATCTCTTCGAATTACACGAGTAGAATAGCTTTCGAAATGAGTTACCGAGGTGGGAGCTTCCGCATTCCGTTCACCAGACCAACCAAACTTTTAAGTCGTCAACGAATATAACATCACATAGAACAATGCATTCGTGTTCGAGACGGTTCAGACATATATATATGTACATATATATGTATATATATATATACATATATACATATATATACATACATATATGCGTATATAATGTGTAGTGTGCGAATCTTTCTGTGCGTTTGAGGCCCTATAGCTTTTCACAGGTGATGGTTACATTCATGTATTAAATTTCATGGCCAGTGAGTAGATATGCGCTCGTCATATACATCCATAAACTCGAAGAGCACAAGGCCATAGTAGTTTTGCTTAGGTCCATTGTTGTTTTCAACTTTTTATATTTGTTTTACCGTGAGAGTTGGTACCTGGAGCGTTTTTTGCAGCGCTGAATCGGTCGTTGTCGTCGTCGCACGCTCATGGTGGGCAATGGATTTTCGCAGCGACGATCTATGCTCTTCATCCCTAACAATGGTACCATTCGTAAATAATCATACTAATTTGTCAGCTCTTTCGCAACATCTCCATTTTTGTTCTGCGTGCGGTTTCGCTATGTGTTGTTATTTTAATTATTGCTTCCGTGCAACTTTAATAAATCGTTTTTACCGTTTAATACTCTCGTGTTTGCTTATGTTGCTCTCTTTGCATTATATACTTATCAATATTCGCAAAGCAAAATTCTTGCATTTTGTTTTCGTTCTTTTCCTATGTTTATTTTCGTACCTTTATAAAGAAGTTTTCGTTGTGAATTCTGGCTGAAATGATTCGTGCAAATTGATCATTCGTCTTCGAAATTTGAAAGCTTGTGATCTTTCTTTGCCGCTTTGTTGAAGGATGCTTTAGCGAAGGCTAATCTGGGTGCATACATGCGTCTGATTTGTGGAGCTTATGGCCTACAAAAGTAATGAATATTTGAGAGTTCCCAGGTTGTTTTATTGCCCTATAAAGTGTCATCTGACTTCAGCGGTGCCAAGGTACGCAACGTAGGCGATTATTATCTTTATATGTCCAATCCCTCTTGCATAAAATATGTGAAGCGCATGAAGGCCATCAAATTTTATAAGTTATATTCGGGAACAGGTTCGTTTCTAGATAGTCATAACCTCCACAGGTCTTGAACGCATTAGTTCGGCGGGTTGGTGTGATACAGTGAAACAAATCTCTTACACCTGTTAGAAATGCTACACCTGTTGAGCTAGCTCTTGATGAGAATGTATGTCAACGAGCATTTCACTTTAGTTCAAATAGCGTACTTTTTAAAAGTTTATGTCAAGAGGCTTCCAATGCTTACGTTTTACCATTGTTCTTCTTATGCTGGTAGGCTTAGCGTATCTTTTCTCGCCACCGACTTCGTGAAAATGTTTGCTGAAAATTTCTAGATTTTTCTCCTTTTGAGGACTTTGTTCGCGAACATTTTTTGCGCGTTTAATGTGAATTTTAAAGTTTTTCAGTTTTCTTGTTGACATCACCGATTTCATTTAGTCCCAATGTGAGCAATCACTGTTTGTAGTTTCGATTGTAAGTGTTGTTGATGGCGTTTTGAACGAGTCCGTTATGTATTGTACGTTAAGAGATAATATAAAAATTGTTTTCCTTAGCATTTATTTCGAAAGTGACTGTGAGTGAAAATTGTGTATTCTCTGTTATGGAGACTCCAAGTTGATTGCTTGCCTTCACTTTCTCTCTTTGGACAATCGTAGTTCATATGCATCCTGAAACAAAATTGAAGCTTCGTTTCGGGATTTGTTGGATGGATGACGGTTGTTCATTGGCATAGATTTCGCTCATCTATGTAATTGGATGTAATCATTACAATGAATGACGTCGACATTCAATGACAGGCATTTTATGCTGTTACAGCTGAATCGTCGTTGTGGACCGGATTGCGTATGGCAAGCGTGCGCGATGAGGCTATCGTTGAATGCCCGCAGAATTCCGACACATCCAAATTTGACCACGTCAGTTGTTAGATCCGGTACTGCATTCATTTCGTAGATGTTTGATCGAATGGAGGAAGGCTGTTCTTCGAGTCGCTCGTCTGTGACGGTACTTTAAGGAAGGTAAAAGTGGGTGGCGACTAAATTCGGATCATTTCCAAAGTGTATTTTATCCGCTCATGAGATAATCCTTAGCATGTGAAGTCGATAGGTCCAATGTGCAATTCTCCATGTGAGCGTCGTTAAGGGTGCTAAAGAGCATGTCACAGAATTTGTTGCTTATGGTAATGGTTAGAGGAATTTTTCCTTGTTTTTTTTTTGGAAAAACTGAACTAGATTTAAAAGTGCATGATGCCCCAAAAAGGAATGATTTCCCTTTGCGGATTTCTTTTATGTTGCTGTGTGCGTTTTAACACGCTCATTTTAATTGCTTGTAATTTTGTTTTATCTACTGACTCATTAAAATCCATTCGTCGAACTCGCAAAGAGAGCCATGAAGCTGTGACTGCTTCTCGATACGGCGTTCAGTTTTTTTCTAGGATGTATTCTATCGTGATGGCTTATATCTTCTCTTATTCGTGGTTGAGAAAGGGTGTTTGGTGTGTCTGTTACAAATGATCTTGAGGGACGCGTTGTTACCATTGCAAGGAGGTTTTTCGGGGAAAGGTACATGGATTCTACTTTTTTTGAGGTGGTTTTGACTTTAGAAGCTCGAAGCATTAATGAGACTAGTATATGACTAAGATCTGGAGGCTGCGTCAGTTCCCCATCGTGAGACTGCAGTACTTATTTAAGGATCTGGGTTTAAACAGGAATTGCTCTACTGATAATACTTCGACCAAACAAATTTGCCACCACTGTTTTGGTTGTTTGTAGACAAGCAGAGTCAAGTAATACTCGATGACATCTTTCGCATGCTTCCTTGTATTGAATGTGTAAAGTATGAGACCGCTTCTGAATTTCTTGTATTCTCACTCCTTTTGACTCAGGCCATTTGAAATAGTACTTTTGTTCGTACGCACACTAAACAGCCTCATCAAAATTCTGGCATGTTACAATTCATACATTACGCAGTTATCTCCTTTCATCATTCGTCCGTCCGATATGCCAAAGGGATGGCAAAAGAACAATGCATGAGAGATTGATAAGCAAAGGTACCTCACCTGTTACGCGGATTTCAGGCTGCTAAGAGGGAGGGAGGATAAGAGAGAGAGAGAGTATAGTGGTGCTTCAAGCAACTCAACTGGACTACTTTTTCAGAGTGCTGACAGTATACCGGACCTATATGCCATATAACTGCGAGATCTTTGAAGTATTTTAGCACTCCCCGAGTCAGTTTTAAAGTTTGAATTTTTATAGCGGAACAGCTAAGAGTTTCACATGTGTTTGTATGGAGTGTGCCATAAGGTCGAATTGGTTTCGTAGCAGAACGAGCAGGCGCAAGGTGCTCTACTTTTTAACGTCTTTCACTGATATGGTATGGTCAGCACCAAATGGGCATTTGTAGAATCCGTGTGCTTGACTGAAACGGCAGTGAAGCGAAAGTCTGACCGACAGCTAGAGTGCAAGGGCGATAAAATTGCCGAGGGTAATTGATTTCTCCGCTGATGCTAAAAATCGTAAAAAGGGATCGACGGCGGGCTACAATCTTAAAGGCATCAGTTGACTGGCAAGGGAAGTGCACATGGAAGTTTAGCCGGCAGAGTTGCCAGTTGAGATATTGATGAGTGTATGGCGTTGTTTGAAGGTAAGGATTCTGGTGGCGAGTGACCTACATGTGGGTTACGGAGAGCGCATCCTCAACCGTGAAATGGATTCGGTTCGTGCCCTCGAAGAGGTGCTTCAGATTGCCGTCAAACAGGCAGTCGACTTCGTTCTGCTAGGTATTTAATTGTCATTTCGTCTTGAAGCCTCTCGTTGACTGACTTTTTTCGGATCCGAACAAATTATGTGGTCGATTTTTTCGATGCTTTTTTTTGTTTTGAATATTTTTAAACGCATATCCCGTAATTTCTTCTTCACTAATGTGGCGAAATGAACAAGAATCAACACGCTTTGTTCGTAATACTAAACGAAGATATAAAATATGAAATATTGAATAAATAAATAAATAAAATATTAGAAAGCACGTAAATAAACATTGATCGATTGGAATGAGAAGGTATAAGATATAGAATTGTATTCATGTATAATTTATCGTATGAATTGTCCCAATGAAATTGAGCTCACTGCGATTTCGTGCAGTGTCTTACGCCTTGTTGTTTGCTTTTGCCGATGCTGTTTAAAAAAAACAAAACAAAAACAGCTGAACACGTCTGCGAACCAGTTTCAGTAACTTTCTTAAGAATTCGTCGAAAAATTATGGATTCGGGAATTTAAAATTTTTTCCCTGGTAATAATGGTTCCGTATCACATACAGTTCACTCCTGTAAGGCGGTTGAGAGAAATGAATTGGCAGTGATTGATAGTGAGATCTTATGACAAGTTTTAGGTATTTTGGTTTGTGGGGTTCGGTGAACAGAATTATATTCGTTACAAAAGAAAGGAAGGAAAAAAAAAAGGAAGTCTGTTGCGAGCCATGATGATTTTGGGAGTGTGATGGGGACAGTTTAACGAAGTTGTCAAAAGCGTTTCGGTTTGCCACTGGCTGCTTCTTCGCACTTGTCCGTCCCGAACGAGTACGAGATGAGGAATGAGGGCGGTCGCAGAAGAATGCAGAAAAGAAATAGAACAAGTAGTTGATCCATATTTTATATGTTCACATTTGTTTAGAAATGATATGACATAGAAAGAGTTTTAGTAAAAATAGATTCTGGGTGCAGGAAGCATGTGCGAGTTACTTGAGGGGTACGAAGAGAACTGTAAAGTAACACATGAGCATATCATCTCTCATCATTGCGGTTTTGTTTCATTTCCTCGAAGTACTTGTATGCGCAACTGTTTGGCAGTAATGCGTAATAAATGGGCATTTCAATCTTCTTCATCGATTTTTGAAACGCGTTGCAGTTATTGGAGGTGTTGACGAGGCAAGTGGGCTCCATCGTCGAAAGCTAATTAGGAGCTGAGTTTTTTCAGTTTTTCTTTGCGTTATACAGTGGAATCTGCAATCAATTTTTTGAATTTTTTCCGGTTATAAGAGCGTGTGATTATAACAGAAATTTTGTTTTTTATTGGAGGAAACCTAGAATTGAATGTTTGGTTTTGTGCTATATAAAGTGACCATAGAGGGGATTCTTAAAATAGCAGGTGTGAAGTAGGATGTGTAAGGGGAGGGGGAGTGATGCAGGTGGAGTAGTTTAAGGAGGATTTTTTGTTTATTATAGGCGGTGATCTATATCATGAGAATAATCCGTCTCGCGAGATGCAGCATCGAGTCACTCGCCTTTTTCGAAAATATTGCCTCAGCGAAAGGCCTGTTGCATTGCAGTTCCTCAGTGATGCGGCTGCCAATTTCACACATAGTGCATTCAGCAACGTTAATTATGAGGTCATTTTTCAAGTTAGAAACGACATTTCCCCCAGTAGTGCAGGTTGTCATTCGAAGTAATCACTTTTAGAAGTCTGAGATCTTTGTTTAGGTTGGATTGGGAAGTTTGGAAAATTTTTTCAAAAATTTTCTTAAAGGAGCGCATAGTGCAAATATTTAACGTTGTCACTTGTAGGATTTCAGTATCATAATTTTATGTCCTCTTACTGTGGTGAAAGTTTGTTGTGGTAGAATTTTTTATATTTCTAGTGAACTAACGTAAAACATTTACAGCATTTCAACTTGTGAAACTGTTTGTTCTGGATAGTCTAAAGAAACATTATTAGCTGCCAGAAAATGCTAGGACTGGGTAATAACACTGAGTGACTATCGACGAGTGTAATTTTATGACTGATTTTACTTTTAACAGTTGTTCTTATCAATTTTTAATATTGTATTTAGAAATTGCGTTGTCTGTAGTTTAGTAAAGGCTAGAAATTATGTCTTAGCAGTTCTTAGCGGTCTTGAGGTTATGCGGTCTAATTTAGTTTTACTTTGTTTATGCCGAAAATTGTTTTTTTTTTTATTAAGGATTGTAATATAAATGTTGGACTTCCTGTGTTCACAATTCATGGGAACCACGACGATCTCAGTGGAAAGGTGAGTTATCTTACCAATGAAGTTAATCTGGCATGAGAGTCAATCTGGCGGCATTTTGGTGTGGCTGAAGCGAATAACAGAGTGATATCATAGAGCAAAATTGTTGCCTGTTTTATATCAACAGTTTTAGGCATTTGCTCGAATATTCATACTTTTTTTCTTTTCACAGGTGTCTTGAGTTGTATACTTTTTTCTCTTCACAGGTGTCTCGAGCTTTTTTTTGAGTGAGGCGTAAGTGTTCCATTCTCGTTTGTTCTCGGGATGGAGGGAGATCTGTACGAAACAGAAAAAAAAGGATATAAGAAAGGAAACAGAATACACATTAACAAGAAGGAAATGATCAGCGAATCTTGGGCGTAGGAATATCAGTCGCTTTTTGAAGAGTGAATGAATGTTGTCCTTTGGATCGTGGCTTTGAGATCACAGGCTGTCAGGCACTTCGAACAGTAGTTTTTCCATTTGATTCTCGCCTTTTTGCAGCAAAGTGGTACATGGGTCGGGGCTTGCACGATTTGGGTGTTTGTCGGCGGCCGTCTCAGTCTTAAAGGGAGGTTTGAAAAGAGCACAAAACCCTCAGGTCGCTCATTGCAGGGAGAGTCAAACTCCTCAAATTGCAAAACTACGCACTGTTTCTTTTTTCCCCTTCCTTTTTCCGCTAAGCGTAAAGATTTTGATATTGAGCGTTTTAGGGTTTAACAGCTCTCGACTTATTGCATGAAGCAGGTCTCATTAATCTGTTTGGCAAATTCGAGGAGATTGATAAATTTGTTGTTTCACCGATTCTGCTCAAAAAGGGAAAGACTAATTTGGCAATTTATGGAATTGGCAGCCAAAGGGACGATCGGCTTTGTCGTGCGTTCAGAGGTGCGATTGACTTTTTAATTATATACGCTGTAAGGAAGCAGCTTAGTGTAATTTTTTAAAGGGTGTCAGATTATGTGACGAGTGAATAAGCGCGAAATGTTGAAATATATTTCGGAAGGAAATCGGTTATATTTTGACAAATAGATTAATGGATGTCTTGCGGAGCACTTCATTTGATAACGTACGTTCGAGAATTTAAAACAATGCTGGATGCTAAATTTTATGAACCTATAAGTCGAAGTTTTTTCATTGACAATAGAAAATTGTGCTCTCCGCGTCGTGCTAAGCGGGTATAGATTTGCATTTTGACGTGCAATTTAATTGCGGGTAGTGGTATCTCTTCTTAGGGAGGGAGGAGGGGTGGGTGAAGGTGATTGCCGGTATATGTTATGCCGCTAGGATCGTTTTTTGCTTGACATGTAATATTTAAGAAGATATACTAAAAGATGAACTGAAATTTTAGAAGAAGAAATTCGATTTCTACGACCACGTGAAGATTCAGATTCGTGGTTCAACATTTTGGTATTGCATCAGAACAGACCGCGTCGCTCGAAAGATCGAAGTACGGGGGCACATCTTCCTGAGAGTCTCATTCCGACATTCTTTGACCTCGTCATTTGGGGACACGAACATGAATGCAAAATCGGTAAATAGCGCATCTGTTTTCATCTTAATTTCATTTCTCTTTTTTTTGGCGCTTTTTTTATTCTTAAAAATTATGATGAGCAACAACAGATCGAGCTTGTAGAATTTCAGAGACCACTTAGTAGCGCATGATTTGAGCTGTTGTTGAACGTGTGCCGGAGAGTTACGAATTTGCATTCTGTTTCTGCGACAATGATATCCGAGCAGTTGGGTGATAGGAATTTCGTAATTGAAGGAAGGTCGGACAGGTAAGGGAGAGGAGACTGGAAGGGGAGGGGGGAGGATCGGGTGGTAGGGAGTTTCGTAGCAGCAAAAATGAGACCCGAAAGTTTGTATGGTATTATGTGCAGAAACGACGAGAAGTTAAAGATTGTACTAAAATCTTAACATATTATAAGGCTTTCTTACCTATTTTAGAGTGCTTTTAATGCGATTGACCGCATCACAGTAATTGTGCATTATCTCGGATTGATTTGCTAATGCAATAGTTTTTTCGTTGAGTCTGCTTTCCGTAATTTGAACCGTTCTCCTCAAATTTCTTAAATTAATTTTCGTATCATCATTGAGCCTTCATGAGGCCTGCGGTGGAAACCCCGCACGCAACTATCTTTAGAACACAAATAAACTGAAGTGTCTGTTTGATTTAAAATATTTTTTAGCAAAATAAAATCTGTTTATGTAACGCTAACTGATCCCTTCCACCGTCCAGACTTTCTCATCAGACCACATTGTCGAGCCGTTTGCTAGTAGCTTTTTCTTTGACAGTGCATTCCTTCTCATCTTCGTCCTTCTTCCTCTCTTCCCCTCCCCCCCCCCCCCCCCCCCCCTCGCCATCTCCCCCTTGCCATCATCAACGGCCGGACCTCTATTGTCTGAAGTGTTTGGAAGTTTTTGAGGATTATTCAGTTATATGTGATTTTGCGCTGGGAATGTTTTATTCCAGTTTGAAAGATGTCTTTGAAAGAGTATTCGTTTTCAGAACCACAGTACTACGAGAGTGCGGTGGACATATGTGGTGACGGTGAGTCGTATCCGGTTTCTTGCTCACAAGCGAGCGTAAAGTTGCACAGCTGGGCACTTGTTTTAAACTACTAAGGAATACATACTCACTTATGGAGTACTTCACAGACATAGCTGATTTTTGCCATATTTTTACTTTTTTTTTTGTTTTTGAGATCTGCTACACTTTGCTTTGTTCATTAATGACGCTAAAGCAAATTGACTGCAGTGTAGAGCTGTTATTACGCACGACGTATTCAAGCGAAGTCCGAAGTCTTATTACAGTAATATGCGACCAGCATGACTCAGCGCGCATCTGTCAAAGTTGAACACGCTATAGGATACGAGAGGTTCACATATTATGCACAAAGAAAGCAATTATGCAAAAAGAAAGCAACAGTATGAAGTTCATACAGTGAACAGTTACAGATTTCTGATCGCTTCATCAGCTCGTTTAATTGAGACGAGCAAGGCACAGCTTACTGGATAGTATTGCTGGCTGTTTCAGGTTTCTACATAATCCAACCAGGTAGTACAGTGGCAACGTCGCTTTCACCTGAAGAGGCGATTCCGAAGCACGTTGCCGTAGTGACAGTTTGCGGACGGAAGTTTTTTTCGACGCCAATCCGCTTGGAAACACCTCGTCAGATGATCTTTGAAGACATTATGATCGATGTGCCACCTCCACGTGCCGCTTCTAAAACTTCACGCCCTCGTGATATGCCGGTTCGTTTTGGCAACTTTACGGAGAACTTAGTGTCTCTCGTTTTTTTTTCTTTTTTTTTAAACTTATTCATCCCGATTCCTACAATGTTCACAGTGACGTGGTTGGAACATTCAGGATGAAAAGATAATTGCCGCAAAGCTGAAAGAGTTGCTTGCTGAGAGCGAACGTACACGACTGCAGCGTCAACCAAAACTACCTCTCGTTAGATTGCGTGTGACGTATTCGGAACCATGGCTTAACGTGATGGTAAGCTGTGTTTGTTTCTCTTTCCGTACTTCATGCTCCGATGCCGAATGGTTGAAGGGAAGGGAATACTCACTGTTATCATTTCTTATTATACATAATGTTCGAAAAAATTTCCAAAGTCTGAAGCATCTCCTTATAAAGAACTGTTCATGAACATTACTTGGAGGAAGCGACTATCCAAATTATTCTCGTCGGCGCACCAGTTATAAGACTTGTCTTTCAGCGCTTTGCTTGTGGTACGGCTGCCGTGCTCTTTTCGCCTTCCAAGCTTACATTTCCACCTATGCAGTGCACAACCACTTACCTGTGCAAGCGAAGCCATCCAGCTGTACTGACTGTAAGCACATAGCGACCCTCGGCACCCAACACGCCTATATGTGACTTACAGCCGTCAATTTGTATCTCCCATAAGTACTCATCCACCTGTACCAATAGAGCCATCCAAGTGTGCCACCTTTTTCACTTTCACCATTCATCTATTCCGCATGTATAGGTAGAAGGCGGTAACAATGCTACGGCCTTCTTCTGGTACCATCCTCGGTGCACGTAGAGCTAAAGGAATTAGAGCCGTTGTTTTCCTTGTGTACGTGTTAGATGACTGTGAATAACGCATTGCGGAATCATGCGCAGTCATAGTGTTCTATTTGCAGAAGTTGAATTGCCGTCGCTTTGGTCTTGGCTATTCTTCAGTGGTAGCGAATCCTGGTGATATGATTACACTGAAAATACTGCGACCCAAAAACGAACATAAAAAGACGCGTCTTGGAGGGAAATTATTTGCGAATGTGGAGCGCGCTGCTACTCTTGATGAATTGGTAAGCGCTTTTACTTTTGTCTGTTGACCACAAACATTTCTTTCGCCTTTGCTGCCTTCTGGTCGGCCAAAGTTTATTGTTTTCTTTTTTAAATGATTGAAAATTCAATTACTCATGCCAGCAAAGGTTAAAATTTCGTGGCAATACAAAGGTCACTGGAACCTGCAGCCTTCAAATTTTTTAAAATGTTTTTTCACCAGTTCTTTCATCTGCGATATGGCAAGTCATAGGAAGTAACTTATATTTTACTTTCGGATGGTTGTCGGAATGCCAATTATGTCACTGTGAGAGGTTTTCCCATTTGGATGAATAAATTTTTGCTCAGGGGAGAAGTGAGAGCGCTAACGAAAGGCGATGAGAGAATTTAAAAGTTGTGGGCACTTACGCGATTTAGAGATCCACTGATGTTGGCTCTAAATTTGATTATTCGAGGACGCAGCTTCAAAAACTAAGCGGAGAATCCTCTTGCAAAATAGGAATTATGAAAACAAATTGTCAACTCATTTGCATACTTTGAATATGCG
Organism: Toxocara canis; assembly: GCA_000803305.1. Lineage (NCBI taxonomy): Eukaryota > Metazoa > Nematoda > Chromadorea > Rhabditida > Toxocaridae > Toxocara > Toxocara canis. Next base: position 207,228 of record JPKZ01000620.1, read on the forward strand.
CTGAACTTTGCATTCCGCATTGATGTTTCGAATAAAGTTAATAAAAGCAAAATTCGGAACGCTGGAAGGAACTGACCTCCTAATTGGTGCTATATTGCGCCATTTGCCAAGTTCATGACTTCTGTTTTTTAATAATGGATATCCGACAAGGTGGCGGTTATCGTCGCATGCTGCTAGGAGCTCCTTGTCTGGTATGATTAACTCAGTGAACGAATTCCTTGCCAGTTTTTCAGTTCTTAGAAGTAAGATAGCTTTGATAGATTCTGGAATCAGATCGGCCGATCAGCATTTTGAACGCATGCTATGGATTTGGAAAATTTTTCACAGTTAAGTTGGGGGACCCGTAAACAGGATCATGATAATTAAGCAACACCATATTCATTTTTACATTTTATGCTTTCTATCGTCGCGGCAGAGTTTATAATGTCTTGCATAGTGGGACTGAGCAAATCCTATCTGTAGAATAAGCTTCGATTACGCTGTTAAGTAGACAGTCCTATTTGTGGGAGTGTCGTTTCGAAAATCTTCAGATAAGCTCTCGCTTTGGAGGATCGGATGCACGCTCGTTGACGGTGCTAACATCGAAGATGTTGAAGGATGTCATCAAAGCACAGGCGGAAGGAGATGAGGGCGGCAGGCAAAGAGCCAGACAGCAGAGACCTCTTGTTGAGAACGTGCGTCTTCAGAAGGACAAGCTTATTGCGGCGTTGTGCAAGATAAAATATGAACTTCCTGAGGATCTTGTAAGTGTTTCTGAATTTTATCTCCTCAGCGACATAGCATGTTGAATCTTCCATGTTTTATAAGTTCCGTGCGATTTCATCAAAACCATCATAATACTCTAGTTCCTTCCCTCTCTCCGCTTCCCTTACAATGCAGTTGAGGAGAAATGTTAGCAGATTTCTTTCTTAAACGCTTTTTTGTGGTACTTATGACAGCGGTATTGGATATTGCAAGAGAAGTATATATGTTTTAACTGTGAGGTCTAGAAATACCTTTTTTCCATTTGGCGGAGGTATGGCGACCAAATAACTCACTGAGTTGAAAAGTCCCTTTGTCGATTTGATGGCAATGATCGTTGAGGAGCTTATCAGCCCACATTTTCAAAGCTTTATTATGGCATTAGTTTTCAGCTGTATTGTTTTTGTGACCTTTTTTCGTTGGTATCATTCCCCGTCTCTTCATTTTTACGCTGCTTTCCCACTTCGCTGAACTGTTTATGACATCGGGTCGGAATCGTGCTCCAGATTGCGTTTGCGATTATTTTCTTCAAACTGGGGAGGGGAGAGGAGAGCTAATGGTGGAGCTAGGCTCATGCTTTATGATTACGATAGCAATCACAAATGTTCACCGCCAAAAGGAAGGGAAGCGAAAGCTGTGACCTTTTTTCGTTGGTATCATTCCCCGTCTCTTCATTTTTACGCTGCTTTCCCACTTCGCTGAACTGTTTATGACATCGGGTCGGAATCGTGCTCCAGATTGCGTTTGCGATTATTTTCTTCAAACTGGGGAGGGGAGAGGAGAGCTAATGGTGGAGCTAGGCTCATGCTTTATGATTACGATAGCAATCACAAATGTTCACCGCCAAAAGGAAGGGAAGCGAAAGCATATACTATTTTTTCTATGAAACGCTTACATATATATGAGGAAAACGGAATAGGATAAGACGCAGCAACGAGGTACAATGCGTTAATGGATATCGAATTCGAATTCGGTAATGTTGCTTTTTATTTTGTTCAGTTGGTGACGCAGTTGAATGCTTCAATGACTGCTTATAAACTACTTAAAGCGATCGACAAGACACCAAATGTTTACTTTGAAGAGGAGTTCTTGTTGTACTCGGTGGCCACTAATTTAGTAGACTTTTCCCTAGCTTAAAGCGTTAAGATCTTTGAGAAGATATTTGTTGCCATATTGATGGTTCTTCTCGGTTTCACGTTTCTCTGTTCTGTTTAACACGTTAGTTTTGCCCTGCTCATAGGCATTATTTTATTTTATGCAACGAAGGCTGTTACGTCGAATTACACAGCGGCGATGTGAAACTATGATTTCATATCGCTGAGGCGGTCACTCTTCGGCGTAGCAGCACTAAACGTTTTGATTGATAAGCGATGAGTCGTAGCTAGTGTTTATAGCAGCAATATTACTGCATGTTTTTTTGTTAGATATCACAATTTGCACGATAGAGAACGAATCTCGTCATTAGTTAACGTTTCATTAGGCTTGATGACATTATTTAAACGTCTGTTGCCTAATAATTGCTTTATCTTGTAATTTTGCAGAGTATCGAAAAGAAGAAAGATAGATTAGAGGAGTTGATAGCGGCCGATATTGTGAAAGCGCGTGACGCAAGGATCAAAGCAGCTCAACGAATGGACGACGATGATTAGTCATCTTTTTATTAAATTGTTGAGTGGCATTTTTCATCTTTTTGTGTAAAAGGGGACGGTTTTTAGTTTTTGCCAATTTGAGGTATCCATTCGCCTGTTACTTTGAGATCCTGGTCTCTTAGGGATACTTTAAGGCAATCTTAATGCTCACTTATTATTTCTAGCCGATCGCAATTTCATGTTTTGAAAAAAGAACCTCCCACTCAACATTAGCGATGTCACTATGCTACTGTATTAAATTTCTGAATTCCATTTCGTCCTGATTACAGTGTTGTATTATGTACAGTAAAATGTAAAAAGCAAATTACTTTTTTATGATGGTAGCATCATTGCTGAACATGACTTCGTAATATGCGCTAGCGTTTTATGGGTTTATCTGCTTCAGTTATATCTTGTTCATTTGTCGTGATCTCTGAATTGTTTCTTCAGGCGTCTAGTTCGGAATGGATCATCAGCTCGCTTTTACGTTTGCTATTTGACCATTACTTTAAAGTACTGGAGTTCGCATTTTGTGAGTGAATGATATATGCTTGAATTTGGATTGTAGCTTCTTCCACTCGTTCCTTTTTCCGACGTGTCGATGCGGCGAAAGCTGATTATATTGGGGTAGATATTATAAAAATAACAAGGAGAAGTGCAGTTGGTGAGGTAATCAGATATTTGCCTAAAGCCTCAAAAAATTTGTCCCGCAATTCTGTGATCGACGAATGGCAGCTCGTTCTGTAGGCCTGTTATATGCAAAGCCATAGAGCTCGGAAGATCTATATTTAGACGGATGGCACAGCCATTTTGAGATGGTTCTTTTGCTGTGTCATTTTGTCATAATAATTGCTCACCTTGGCTGCCGATCTGATAGGTTTTTATGTGTAGTATAGAGATCAGCGGGAGACGATTCAAACAAGTTACCTAGATTGGGTTCCATCAGAATTCTTCATCGAGTGGTCTGTGTCAGTATTTCCGTAGGGGGATATCCCGGTATGAAAGCTGCAAAAGCAGTTCTTAAACCGCTGCTCGTTTTATATCATTTTTAAAGTTATCTTTTATCTTCTAATATTTCGACTATTTTTTAGCAAAATTGCGACGTGAATCACTGTAGAGTTCGTTGCTCAATTTTTATCTTCATTAATTTCAAATATTTTCATCTCGAAAGTGTTGTCGAATGCTCACTGTAATATGTTTAGGATGTACATATATTGAAAGGCATTCTCCTTATATTTGCTGTTCACGTTCATCGATTATTTGCTGCATTCATGTTTTCCTCCGTCATCGTTTCCGATTATCGTAACATTGCTCAGCCGACGATACGAGGTTGGTTGGTCAAGTACGATTCCGGTTATGAACATAACGATACTTATGCGAATTTGTTAAAATGCAAAAAGCAGTTAAGGTGTAAGCCCCCTTACATAAAATGGAAAGCCACACACACACACACACACAAACACACACACGCACATCAGCGATTCGATTATTTTGGTGCCGTTCTTGCATTATGTGCTCATTATAGCACAACTGACTGCCCATTTAGAATCTAGCTAATTAACATGAATATATTATACGACTTATTCAAACTTGCTTGCTTTTCGTTTGTAAAACTAAACAATGCAAGGGGGAAGGGGAAGGCTAAGACACAAGTTCAATGGTCGCTTATGCTATTGTGTTTATCGCTTATTTCATTAGTGAAGTTATACCGATAAATGTTTATAATGATGATTGTTGCTCTTCGATCAAAACAGTTATTGTTTTTACTCTGCAGTAATATCTTTTAGCCATACAGTGATTAATAGCAATGTAAATTTTACTAGTGAGTTTGTCGCAATAAAGTCTTTATATTCGAAAATACATAAATTTGAGGAAAGAAAATTTTCAAAGTTGAGAAACTCTTGCATCTAATATACCTTGTTTCTTTTTCTTTCTGTAAGCTCTGTTCAAAAGAATACGATACCATTATTTGGCGAGAAAAGGCGTAAAATGAAATTAAAGGGGGGGGGGGGGGAAAAAGGAGGAGTGGACTGACGACTAATTTGGTGAGTGTCCATGTTATAACAAATAGAGTTCGATAGTTATGACTCATTCGTTTCATGCGCTGCTCGCGGTTGCGATATGGCGTATTATCAGCACGTCGCTTCTATGTGTATTATGTTAAATATGTGTGTTTCTTAGGTATTATCAGCGCACAATATATAAAAGCTTTGGTGGTGAAATTTGACAGTTATATGAATGACGTTGAGGAAGCTTCCGAAAATAGTTGGGGATGATTCGTTATGGCATATGGAAAATACTTGTGTTCACTTGCTGGGATGAAATATGGACGCTTGAAAGGCACTGCGCTAAAAGACCGCGTTTTTTATTAAAGAATTTAGGATGCAAGTGTGTGATGATTTATGGAAAACGAGCGGTAAAATTTTGAGAAAATGAATGCCAACAGTTTTACTCCCCTCAACAAATCGCCCCAACATTAATACTACGCAGTAGTCGTCAGAAGTAACTATTTAATTGCAGGTTAAGCTCAAATGCTTGTGCGTGGCAGAGTATTCTTCTTTCGTTTTCAGAGGTTTCATTGTTCTATTTTAGGCAGGCTTGCGATAAGCGCATGTGGAGCAGTTCCATGCCTTGCTTCGCAGCTCCCTTCATGCCAAGTCTAAATCCGATCGGAACTCTCATGGATCTTATGTTGTGTTTGCAGTGTGAAGGAGGGATTGTTTTGAGTAGCCGAAAGTAGGGACAGTACTTGTCAGTTAGCAATTTGGCTATGGCAACGCAATGGAAAGCATAGCAGAAGCCGCGTTAGCAAACGGAGTTCTCGCAGCATGCCATCAAAGGCGAGGCGTTACGGTAGTGATCATCACTAACGTGGACCTTATCAGAATTACAAGATCAGTTTGTGTTCTCACTACTATAATTCATTTGCTGCGTTCATTACGTTAGACAAGCAGACTGTAGGCTTTTGCCATCTGAAGGTGGGAATTTTTTAAATAACATCTTGATATGGATACATGATGAGGAGATGGAATGGATGCATAGTGAGACGAGTGGAATGTCGGAGCACGAGGTCGATTTCCGCAATAATGCCGCCGTTTGCGAAACGAGGTATCCCTATTTCGGCTTCACATTTTTCGCACTCACCAATAATCCGTTCCATAGCGATAGTTTCTACCATCTTCCACACTTTTCTTCGAGAAGACGAAAGGGCTCATGTACGTCTCGTTTCCTTACTTTATGCTTGGTGTTGAATGTTCATTTTGATATCACAGATGATTCTGGAATTCTGATTCTGGAACTGGATGTTGGGAGCGAATGCTAAGGCAAGAGGAGGGGAATGAAGAACGCTCGACGGAACATACGTATCGATCTGCAGGAGCAGGTCGATGCCCTCAGCTCGAACAGAGACAACACAAGACTGGTAGCGGCTGGCAGTAAAGGATGTGAGTTATAAAATCAATTGCCTTGCATATTTTTTGCTTAATTCTTGCATGATTCACACCAGCTTCGTCATCTAGACGATACGATGAGCGAATGTGGCATATATGTACTGCGTTTTGGCATGTCCCTCTTGAAGACACCTTTACGGTAGTGATCATCACTAACGTGGACCTTATCAGAATTACAAGATCAGTTTGTGTTCTCACTACTATAATTCATTTGCTGCGTTCATTACGTTAGACAAGCAGACTGTAGGCTTTTGCCATCTGAAGGTGGGAATTTTTTAAATAACATCTTGATATGGATACATGATGAGGAGATGGAATGGATGCATAGTGAGACGAGTGGAATGTCGGAGCACGAGGTCGATTTCCGCAATAATGCCGCCGTTTGCGAAACGAGGTATCCCTATTTCGGCTTCACATTTTTCGCACTCACCAATAATCCGTTCCATAGCGATAGTTTCTACCATCTTCCACACTTTTCTTCGAGAAGACGAAAGGGCTCATGTACGTCTCGTTTCCTTACTTTATGCTTGGTGTTGAATGTTCATTTTGATATCACAGATGATTCTGGAATTCTGATTCTGGAACTGGATGTTGGGAGCGAATGCTAAGGCAAGAGGAGGGGAATGAAGAACGCTCGACGGAACATACGTATCGATCTGCAGGAGCAGGTCGATGCCCTCAGCTCGAACAGAGACAACACAAGACTGGTAGCGGCTGGCAGTAAAGGATGTGAGTTATAAAATCAATTGCCTTGCATATTTTTTGCTTAATTCTTGCATGATTCACACCAGCTTCGTCATCTAGACGATACGATGAGCGAATGTGGCATATATGTACTGCGTTTTGGCATGTCCCTCTTGAAGACACCTTTCCTTGTATTGTAGCCAATAAAGTCAGTTGTTCATGGTTAGAGTGATCGCCGATTGGAGTGCCCTTGAAATTGGCTGCAGCTCATTCTTTTTTTTCGGGATCAAGCACTTGCTTCCAGGCTCAGATGAATATCGTGAATTACAGATTTGTTGTAAATTAATAAAAACAAAATCACCTATTAAATGCCGCTTGCTATTATCGCCTGAACTATGGAGCAGTTGAAATATATGATTGAATAAGAAGTGAGTGATAAGTTGCAATTTATTCGAACCAGTCGATGCTATTAGAACTGTCATTAAAAATTGTAGTTTTTCTCCTCTTTTTTCTGAGATCAAATTGAACACTACGAATATCGAAATGTACTTTGATGTATTGCCTTCGCATCGATTAAACACAACCGTTAAGTGCCAATTAAATTGTCCAGTTTCTCACTACTGTATTGAGCATACGTCTTGTTTGTCAGGAAATAAATTAATAGTACTGTTATTATTACTGTCATTATTATTATTGTTATTATTTTTATTACTTTATTGTTGTTGTTATTATTATTATTATTATTATTATTATTATTATTATTATTATTACTATTATTATTATTATTATTATTATTATTATCACTAAGTTTTGTTATTATTATTTCAGTGATGAAGATTTTCTCGACAGAAAATTCTACGCTATCAGTAGTGGCCGATCTGCGACCAGTGAGGACGAGAAAATTGAATTTAATGTATTCAGCAAGTCATGTCGCATGGAGTCCGGTTGTTGGTTGGCTCGTTTCTCATTAGTTTGCCTTAAAAACTAGGAAAATGTTTGTAACTTTTCTGGAATATATTTAAACTAACTTGTAACGACGTATACTTAAAAGTTACAAGAAAAAAAGAAAATGAGGCATATAGGCACTGTTTATTATCTAAATTTAAAAGACCGAATAAATGGATAGCAGCTGTATTATACTAAAACTTTCAACTTGAGCATTTTCGAGCCGGTTGTTCTCGTTAGCACCAAACTAATGCATTGCATTAGTCAAGCTGCTTAAAGTTATTATAGTGCACTTTTAGGTATTGTTGTAGTGCGCTTTTAGATAATCTTGTCGCGACTACGTCCACGAACGGAGCTGTTGTACTGTGGGATGTCGAAAAAGGGGCACTGGGTAGGTTCTTTTGTTGGATGATAAAGTTTTGTTTGATTGCTTTTTGAATACGATCCTTAAAATGAGAAATAATTCGATCATAACACTGCATGTGTATAATGATCCAACCTAATGAAATGCCCTGTGCACATCAGAGATTTGGCGATACATCGACGTTTTGTAGAACATCGTTTTTTTTAACCTTCGATATAGGACCCATATCTTATAGGTGTTTTAAATTTTAAGAGAACGCTTTTTTTTTACTTTTGTGCTTTTTCGCATAGCTGAGACGTAGAAATTCAAAGATCTTGAATCCAAACGATTTTCCGCATTTCTCGAGAGAGGTGACCTTATCTTAAAGAAATTCTAAAAAACGACATCAGTCTTTCTCGAAATTCCGTCCTGCCTCTTTCCTCTCGCCATCCCTGCACGCTTTTTCCGAAATTTCTACTTCCCCCTCCACTCTGCCACTCTTTTCGCCACCCCTCAGCTTTCCCGTTCATTGCTTTACTCTCCGCTGCATTTTTAAATCCCCCTCCCTCTTCCTTGCACTCTCATATCTTCCCATCCACCCCTTCGTTGTTCATCCCTGCATCTCTTTGTTCTCTCCTCTCTCATTCCACTTTCCGCTTTAAATCTACACTCCCCCCACCGCTGTCCTCTGGAAACATAGTGTTTGGTTCGTTAACACGGTTTTGCCGCAGAATACTTGATGAAATCTTTGCTTCATCTTTTGAGCTTTTTATTTGCAATCGTCTTTAGAGCGGATCTACAAGGCGCACAATCGCTCTGCGACAAAGGTGTGTTTCCATCGAATCGATCGCAATACTTTCATCAGCGGTGCAAAGGATGCGATCGTTGCGCAATATGATCTCCGCAGTCCGACGTTTGCTCAGAAATTTATGTAAGTGATTGATCTCACTGCTCTTAATATAACACGATTCGCAGTATATGTTATGAATGTTTCGTAGTTTGTAAGGCTGAATCCAAGGTAAGCCGGATAGGTGGTCCAGGTAAACATATTGGTCGTAGAGTAGAAATGCAAAGAGAGGCCTGTAGATTTGTGATGGAAGCCGTAGCGGGTGAATGAGCAGAGCAGAAAGTTGAATCCGCCTACGAGCGTCCACATTCTTTCCTCCTTCTTCTTCCTTCTGCTCCCCTCTCTTCTTTCTTCTTCCTCCCCTCCGCCATAAATTGGGTGTGCGAGGAGGTCGTATTGGTGATGAATTTCGAGATTTTGAAGATTGGTGCAGAATTTGCCGAATTGATAAAGCGGTAATATCGTTGGTGGGTTTATGTGATCGTCGTTATTCGTTATTACCAGCTGTTAGCTGCAATAGCATTGGCTTTTAACATATGACGATTTCATCTGAGAAATCGGTTTACCTCCATCATATTCAAAAGCTCCCTGCTCTAGTTGTATTCAATTAGAACCATTCAATCTCCTATAGTTAATGCATAAAACAGCAACACACAAAAGAGACAAGTGGAGATAACTATGCCACAAAAAATTTGCCCAGGTTTGCTGCAGAAGTGGATCGTTCGATCCGGTTCGAGATATTCAATTCGGTTTGCATTTCGAACAAATGGACATTTTCGTATCGGCAGACGATGGAGGTTCGGTTCGATTTTGGGATTTGAGACGCAACGATCGTCCCTTGAAACAGTTTGTTGCACATCACGGTCCGGCTAGCGTCGCGTTGAATCCGAGTTACGATGATCGTAATCTGATAGCTACGGCTGGCAGAGACAAGTTCATTCGAGTGGGTTATTTATCGGTGAAATTTGGAAGTCGACCTTTTCAAATTTGTCGTTTAAAAAAATTCGATTAATCTTTTCTTTGCTGAAATCATCCTTCGACGTAGAATTTGCCTCCGTTGAGAAAATAATTGATTGAGAAATGTGTTTTTCAAGATCTGGAAATGGTCGGATTGGTCAGATGGGGGCACAAATTCGGCAATATATTCAGTCGAATCGACAACGCCCGTCGCTCGCGTTCAATGGAGGCCGCAACACAAATATCAGGTAGGTTGCGGTGTCCTCGTAAGTTATTGCTTGGGATCTGCGCAGGGGGAAAAGTTCTGTCTTACTATTTTCAAGTTAGCTTTTGCATTTCAGCATTCTGTGTCTGAGAAAGGGGGGGGGAGGGAGGAGACGAAAAAATTCCTAAAACTGTGTCACTTGCAAGAGTATTTAGCACAAGTTCCACTTGCAAGTAAAAATACGCGAAATTTCCTTGTTTAGGAAAAAGATATTGTAGGCAAATTAGAGAATTCTTCCTGTCAAGTTTCTACTACTTGGCACGGAGCGCTAATGACGTTTGTTTTGTTAAATTTAAAAGGTAAAATGTTATGCATGCGACACATAAAAAGTTTATCTGATCTTCAAGCAGAGGGGCTTTTTCCTTATTATTTCTTTTCCGTAGACCATTATTAGAAAGTGAAGTTTTCAGTCAAATTGTTTTTTTAAAACAATTTTGATGCTTCTTTTCATTGTGATTATGTTCAATTAAATATACTGATCTATATAAAAATGGCGTTATTCATGCATTATATACATGTATATATGTATATGTTTATGTATATATATACATATATACATACATATATATATATATATAATGCATGAATAACGCCATTTTTATATAGATCAGTATATTTAATTGAACATAATCACAATGAAAAGAAGCATCAAAATTGTTTTAAAAAAACAATTTGACTGAAAACTTCACTTTCTAATAATGGTCTACGGAAAAGAAATAATAAGGAAAAAGCCCCTCTGCTTGAAGATCAGATAAACTTTTTATGTGTCGCATGCATAACATTTTACCTTTTAAATTTAACAAAACAAACGTCATTAGCGCTCCGTGCCAAGTAGTAGAAACTTGACAGGAAGAATTCTCTAATTTGCCTACAATATCTTTTTCCTAAACAAGGAAATTTCGCGTATTTTTACTTGCAAGTGGAACTTGTGCTAAATACTCTTGCAAGTGACACAGTTTTAGGAATTTTTTCGTCTCCTCCCTCCCCCCCCAAAAAAATTCGATTAATCTTTTCTTTGCTGAAATCATCCTTCGACGTAGAATTTGCCTCCGTTGAGAAAATAATTGATTGAGAAATGTGTTTTTCAAGATCTGGAAATGGTCGGATTGGTCAGATGGGGGCACAAATTCGGCAATATATTCAGTCGAATCGACAACGCCCGTCGCTCGCGTTCAATGGAGGCCGCAACACAAATATCAGGTAGGTTGCGGTGTCCTCGTAAGTTATTGCTTGGGATCTGCGCAGGGGGAAAAGTTCTGTCTTACTATTTTCAAGTTAGCTTTTGCATTTCAGCATTCTGTGTCTGAGAAAGGGGGGGGAGGGAGGAGACGAAAAAATTCCTAAAACTGTGTCACTTGCAAGAGTATTTAGCACAAGTTCCACTTGCAAGTAAAAATACGCGAAATTTCCTTGTTTAGGAAAAAGATATTGTAGGCAAATTAGAGAATTCTTCCTGTCAAGTTTCTACTACTTGGCACGGAGCGCTAATGACGTTTGTTTTGTTAAATTTAAAAGGTAAAATGTTATGCATGCGACACATAAAAAGTTTATCTGATCTTCAAGCAGAGGGGCTTTTTCCTTATTATTTCTTTTCCGTAGACCATTATTAGAAAGTGAAGTTTTCAGTCAAATTGTTTTTTTAAAACAATTTTGATGCTTCTTTTCATTGTGATTATGTTCAATTAAATATACTGATCTATATAAAAATGGCGTTATTCATGCATTATATACATGTATATATGTATATGTTTATGTATATATATACATATATACATACATATATATATATATATAATGCATGAATAACGCCATTTTTCATCGGCATCATCGAGACCCTAAATTATAGGTGTCGAGTTGCGCAGTAGTAAACGATATAAATATTTATATTTGGGATATTCGGCGACCGTTTCTTCCATTCGCCAGTTTCGACGATCATCGTGATATGTGTTCCGGTGAGTAAGCGATATTCTTGCTGTTGGGATGCGCTTAAAGCTGGCTGCTCGTTACCTGCTTGGTTTTATAAAATTCTGTTATTCATTTATTCGGGGTCATATATTTGTTATTTACTTAAGGTAACTTTTTTTAAACACCATTTCCATCGAAGGAATATATGCTGTACCACACTGCATCCTCTCTTCACGAATAGAATTAGATTTTAGGCCAGCGAAAAAATGAGGTTTTAATTAGTCAGCAGAATTATCGTAACTATTATTATTGTGATTGAATTGTGCGAGTTTAATGACTGTGCAGTAAAATTAAAGATATGATTTGGAATCCCGAAGTGGACGATAGTTTTGTGACAGCTGCAAAGGATGGACTTATTGTTATGCATTATTTTGAAAATGCACATTATCCACTTGCATATGTGAACGATATCGCTGTCGACGTTTCACCAAGCGGAGAGATTGTTATTGCACGTAAGTGTTCAATTTTTGTTTCATATTAATTAGACTGGCGGACAATAGATCGGTGCTAGAGCTCCCGCTTCGTGTGAGGGAAGACCTGAGTTCTATTCCCGGCTGCTTTCCGAACGGATCGTCAGCAGGCAGACCACCGGACGTTCCGGAACTGGACAGAACAATCATTCGTGGGCATGGTTGTCAACTGCATCGATACGGGAATCGATGAGAATTACAGCTGACTTTGCATTAGTGACACTGTTCTTTCTTTGTCTGTTCTCATCTGATAAGGCTTTTTTCGTGAGGCCGTTCCGTAATGTTCGATTGAGTTTTAATCGGAAACAGTCTTTTTCCATTCCACTTAGTAAAAGGGAACAAACGAAAGAAGGGTATCAGTGCTCATATCATGCCTATCTTTTTTGATGTTGCATGCTGTAAAAAAGTTTTTTTGGACGATTGGTTTTATCGGGCAATAAGAATTTTACCTCAAATGTACACGTTGTTTATGTTTTAATTACGCTGGCGGCTTTTCATTTTTATGTTCTAATGAAGTTTTCATTGATGGCGGAGCATTGTCGATATTTTGGCTTGATTGAACTTAGTTAGCTGTAACGCTGAAAAAAACATCAGGACAAAGCTGAAACAGATGCTGAGCTGCTAAAGCTCGGGGTAAGTTCCGATTTCGCATCGCTCGAGGAGGGTGAGTGATGTGGACAGTCGAAGTTGTGAAAAAATACGATAAATTGCGCATGGCTTTTAGAAACGTGTGGTGCAGGAGGGACTTAAATTGATGGGCTCTGTGATCGAGTTTTATGGTAGTTTTTCATTTGATTGCATTTCAGTGAGTGATCAGTTGAAACTAAAGAACGAAGCGTTGACTGACAAGGAGAAACTAGAGAAGGGCGAGGCAGTGCCACCAAGGCGTCGCAAGTACGATCCATTTCAATCATGGACGCACAGTTCACTTATAAGGTGTGTACCGAGAGCGGCACAAAAGGCGTTATGTCCGGATAACTTCATTCGGTTGGCACAAAAGTAAGAATATTCTTTGCTGTTTTCCACCTACAGCATCGAATTAGGTCCGTCTGTTTCCTGATCTTTTGTTTGTTCCAACAGTAAAACACGTTTTAAAGAACTCTGTAGTGGAAATTTGAATTGCGTATTGCGCTAAGTTTATTCCCGTCATATCTCCATCTCACGTCGCTGTTTCTACGCCGGCCTGGCACTTTTCGCCTTCGTGCGCCATAAATCTTCGAATTAAAACTGCAGGAGCTATAACTTTTCAGCAGACCAAAGGTTGACAGAATTCGGCGAAGAGGTCTACGCAAAGTGGTTGTCCAAAGGAGCAAGAGCTGAACTTGTTCAAGGGAGTGGGGGATGCCCATTTATAACGTCTAGAGAAGAGCACCTTTTTCTGACGATGAGGAATTTTAAATTTCATAAAGTGCAAATTTTCTCAGTTTGGTTGACTTCAGTGGGCTCTTTTGTTTCAGTTTGATGTGAAACGTTCAGATAGACATTTCGTTCAGGTGTAGAGCTTGGAGGTTAGAGTGGGCGACCGATTTCATGAAGAACCTGAGACATGCAAAAGTTTTTGATAGTGGCTTTATGCTGGGATCTGCTGCTGTGCTGGAAGAGTGCCCCTTACCGAAATCAAGTTTCTTATCGAGATAACATTTGCTGTGCTGCCTGGAATGTGAGGTCGTAAAATGGTTATTGAAGCCTCTGAAGTGATTTCGATGCATTTTTATGACTTTCAGGCGCTTATAAAATTGTTTATTGTCGCTTTGTAAAACTGTTCCCACGACCTTTCGTAGAGGATTCCATATACGCCGGCCGCTGTACGAGGTTCAAATTGTCCAGCACTAAACTAAGGTGGCAGTAGATGTTCCCATTACTTAGGTGCTGGACGATTTTCAATGCGGCATAGATGTGTCACGGAGTTTCGGGGAGTTGAGAAACATAGGTGTAACGCGGTCTACGCGGTCCACGGTAATACTGAAGTTTGTACTGTCGCATAGCATACGCACAGTCGTGCTTGAAACGTCAGGAATGGTGGAATCGCCGTGGGCGCAGCTGGTCAAGCACCGTTACTCTAATCACAATTTGCAGCTATAAATTGAGTGGAGGAGAGTTGGAGGTGTTATGCGATTACAACAGCCAAGTGGCTGAAAGTATTGGAAGTTGTCAAGTGGCACATACTTGGCGTATGCTGTCTTTACTCTGCTCACTTTCTCCGTTTTGTACTGTCGCATAGCATACGCACAGTCGTGCTTGAAACGTCAGGAATGGTGGAATCGCCGTGGGCGCAGCTGGTCAAGCACCGTTACTCTAATCACAATTTGCAGCTATAAATTGAGTGGAGGAGAGTTGGAGGTGTTATGCGATTACAACAGCCAAGTGGCTGAAAGTATTGGAAGTTGTCAAGTGGCACATACTTGGCGTATGCTGTCTTTACTCTGCTCACTTTCTCCGTTTTTCGATCCCTCCTCGTCGAAACGTAACTCATCATCTGAGCATCGACCTAGCCATCAATGTGAGCAAATTTTTTTTACTTTATATTTTAGTTCTGTTACTACACAGGAAAAAATCCAGTTGTCTGCGATGGTGGAGAAGATCTCCTCATCTTGGTTTATCTTTTTCATCACTCCTCCGCTCTGCCCTCCTCCTTCCTCTCCTCGCCCCCCACATTGCCAACAATCGTATTCTCTAGCTAAAAGTTCAAGGAAGTTCTTGCTAGAACTTTGTGGGCGACTTTTATGCTATTTTATTCGGAGTTATGCTTCATTGATTTCGCACATTCATTTGGAGGATGGAATCGTCGGTCGCAAGCATATTGCAGTTACTAAGGATTTTCATTTTTGAGTGAATGCTATATCATATTGCCAGTTTCCAGTAGTGTTTTCCATCAACCTTCCGATCTTCTCTACTCTGTCCGGTAGTATAGCCTTTTAGTTTTCGGCATCCCCTCACCCCCTCCCCCCTTCTCTCCTCCCCGAACACTTGAACAGTTCACGTTCGCGTAGTCGCTGCACGGTGAGTATTAGAAAAAACCAATGAAGTTTTTGGGGATGAGAGGAGACGTTTAGTAGCTGAAATTTGAAAGAGCACGATGTGCGTGAGTGAACGTTTAGTGGCTGAAGTTTGAAAGAGCACGATGTGTGAGTGAATATAGTGTTGTAAGTAGCTATTGTCTAAAACTGTTACGTCCTCGCTCTGTGTGGCCATTGATCGATATACTTATGACAGAACGACGCGGATCCATTTGTAGTTAAAGAACATTATTAACCCATAGCAGATGCCAAAACAACAAATTTTTTACGATAGTTTTCGAGTAGCGATGTTTTGCTTACATATGTCCAACGCTGATTGTGATGCTTTAAAGCGGGTGAAAGTGAAGAGGTGGTAACACGCTCACGTTTTTCGTCGAGTCGTTCCTCTGGAGGTGCAATGCGCAATGCGGATGGTAGCGATGAGGTGATGGGCTGTCTGTTCGCTACCTGCGTGCCTCCGACTCTCTCCGAAACTGCTGACTTCTATTTTGGTGATGCCGAACTGAATACAGCTGGCTTGGCGTCGGATTTGCTTGATGTCAATATGTCTTGGTTTGCGTTTTTTCTGTTCTTTCTACCAAAACAGATGGAATCTCCCAATCGTAGGCGCTGTTTAGAGGGAATCAAGGGGGGGGGGGGGGGGGGGAATTTTTAAAGGAAATGTACAAGTTTTTTTTTCGCCTCGAGAATGGCAAGTTTTTTCGGGGGGGGGGGGGGGGAGGAATTGTTGAAGAGACTGTGTATATCTCTTGAAACGTAAAGGCTAATTATCTCATCCCCTCCTAAAATTTATCCTCCATATTTTTTTTCGTTTTCATGTTTGCGTCTCTCAAATTCCATTGTCAACATGAGCAGTCGATGCAGTGAAATTCTGTACCGGGTGCTGTAAACTTTTGATGGCGCTGTAGTCTCCATAGATCTTATATTTCTTGTCGTACTGTGCGTCTAATACAACAACATTCATGAGCTTGTAACTATACAACCGAGCTGTGTTTTCTGTTCCAGGAGTGCGATTAAATATTATATGGAAGTATTTCCATAGAGAAACTGCTTTATATAGGAGGCAGTTTTGTTTCGCATAAATAATTGGGCCAACATTAATGATTCTAATGGGCAAAATGGCATGAGTTTGAGCGAAAGTTTAGAATTTATGCTGTCAGACGTTAGGAAGGTCGAGTGTGACTCTAAGCAAAGCCCCATCGGTTATATTGTAGATAATTTTCGAAGAATTTTCAAAAAATCGTGAAAAGTCGTCGATGAACACCTATACATTATCACTGGAAGGATAGGTTTTTATTAAATTAAATAGTTACAGTCGCCTGGATAGTTCACCTTTTCTGCGAATGGAAGCGTTTTTGCCACGACCATGCGATGAACTCGAGACTCTTGAGGAGACGCGCTCGATGAGTTCAGAGGAAGCAAGTTCGAGCTCATTTTCAAGCACAGCTGATGAGAGTGACACAAGCATGGAGCAGTACTACTCGCGCATCGGTTTGTCACGTTGATCATCTCACCAGCTGTGCTTTGTTTTATCTGTTTTATAGATGGCAGGACGATTCAGATGCTTCCCCATGTTGCCAATGGAAGCGTTTTTGCCACGACCATGCGATGAACTCGAGACTCTTGAGGAGACGCGCTCGATGAGTTCAGAGGAAGCAAGTTCGAGCTCATTTTCAAGCACAGCTGATGAGAGTGACACAAGCATGGAGCAGTACTACTCGCGCATCGGTTTGTCACGTTGATCATCTCACCAGCTGTGCTTTGTTTTATCTGTTTTATAGATGGCAGGACGATTCAGATGCTTCCCCATGTTGCCAATGGAAGCGTTTTTGCCACGACCATGCGATGAACTCGAGACTCTTGAGGAGACGCGCTCGATGAGTTCAGAGGAAGCAAGTTCGAGCTCATTTTCAAGCACAGCTGATGAGAGTGACACAAGCATGGAGCAGTACTACTCGCGCATCGGTTTGTCACGTTGATCATCTCACCAGCTGTGCTTTGTTTTATCTGTTTTATAGATGGCAGGACGATTCAGATGCTTCCCCATGTTGCCTCTTTTTTATCTGCGTTGTTATATCATCTGCACCGCTTACCTTCGCTTCCAATCACCATTGAGGAGAGGTCGAGAAGAAAATCCTGAGAAAAATAATTTCAGATGTGGAAGAAACTGTGCGAGTTTAGCGGAAAGAATTAATGCACTAATTTTGGAAACCGATTTCAAACATGAAAGACGTGTGAAAAAATTATGATGCGCAAAAATGTTGGCACCTTGAGTGCTGATTTGCCAATTTTTTCTTTTTGCGAAGTTTTATAGGCGTATCTATCTCGAAATGGAGGTTCCATGGTATTTTGTGTGATGCGCTTGTGCAGCTTAATATTTACGCTTTTCACTGCTTCGTATTTAGCCTTCTGCCTTATATTTACTACTGTCACTTGTGCTTCTTTATAGTTACGCTTTTCAAGGATTTGAGTTTTTGTGGCATTCGATTACATATGGAAAACCTTGAAACCATAGAGTCTGTCGGAGACTCATTTTAAGGTAATGAAATTTTTCAAGGACATTCTTTATTGGGGACCTCTTTGGGACGGAAATCGTAGCAGCTCAGATCACGAAGAGTAATAAGTAAATCATATGTTCGTTATACGTGAAATCGAGATGAGAAAGTGTTGAAAGTCAGTGAGCAGGTTCTGTGCTGAAAGTCAGTGAGCAGGTTCTGTGTTGAAAGTCAGTGAGCAGGTTCTGTGTTGAAAGTCAGTGAGCAGATTTTTTGCTGTTCCTACATTGAGAGATTGTTGTAGCTAAGCAGCTTTCTTGCAGGAGGGCTGTCAGTGAGCGTCGATGCGATTTGCCCACCACCATGGGATCCTTTGCCAATGATACAGTCGATGTTTATGCAATACGCTGAAGTTGTGAGTTTTTTTTAAGTTCTTGTTTTGTACCAAATAATATTGTTAGCTGTCTGTCGGTCGTTTTGGTTTTTTGCGTTTGTCGTCGTCGATAATCTTACAATTAAGCTACTCTGTTGGATGGAGCTAATGTATGCGATGATGAACTGTAATTGTTGTGTTATCGTTGCTCAACAATTACACCAGGCCAGGCTTCGTATGCGGAAAGACCTGGATTCGATTCCCGGCTGCTTCCCCAACGGATCACCAGCAGTCTGACCACCACGCGTTCAGAAACTGGTCAAAACAATCGTGCGTGGGCATGATTGTCAGCTGCTTTTGCATCCCTTTGCAACAGTTGCACCACGATTAACGTGACAGTTTGATTTATTATGTGATTCTCGTATTTTACACATAAATTAATGATTTCCATTTCATATCATTCTGGAAATTTCCTCGATTTCAGATGCCGCTGATTATGTATTCATCCAAATTATCATTTCGAGGGCGTAGGGTTGGTGCAAAAGAGACGGGGAGAGAAGGCACGAAGTGGGAAGAGGCTAGAGCTTGAGGCAGTCAGCTAATTACCGAAACGATCAAAATTCAAAGCGATTGCGATTATTCAGTGAAATGAAATTCTTGAACTTGAACATTCGTAGGAAAGATTTAGAAAAAGGCTTGTGCATAGACGCTATAGTCTGTTTCGCAAGTTTTAATCGTTTTAGGGCGATGTGCAGACTTGCGTATCGATATTGCTTGTTCTTGGTGAGAAAACAGTTGACTTGGTGGATATTTCCGTTCAAAAACTATGGTTCCTCGATTATCTTGGTTTGATTCCTTGTTATTTTAATTGCTTTGCCTTTTTTTTTCCAAGTTATTTATCTAACTTTTTTGATAAAGTTGGCAGTGCGGCAAAAAAAAGTGAAGGAGTCGTCGGAATGGTATTGAAAGTAGTCGATGAATTTGCGAAGTATGAATAGTTTGCTTTTGGCAGGTGGCATCTTTACTTCCTCAGCAGAACTTCAAAAATTCTTTTCGAATCGAATCTTCATTTTGTCGATAGGCAAGGACTACCTTTACGAGAGTACAAGATGATAAAAAGAATTAGGATGATCAGATACAAGCAGATACAGTTAAACAGAGTAGATTTCATTTTACAATACGCACATCATTCAATCGGGAATCTTTCTGTTAAGTTCACAGTGTTTTTCAACACATCTTTACACCATAACACATCACTTTTCAGCTCAAAAGCAACAGTGTATTGAGGAAAGTCTCCCGGTTTCTCACCGTTTTTAGTCCGTAATTTGTTCGGAATGTTTCACGGGTGTACATCACAATCTCAAAATTTGTGGCCCAACGTTTTTTTGCAATAGGCTTCCTGCGCTCCATATGAAGAAAGTAAAACATTGTAATTATAGTCGTAGAGGGTTTTTCGGAGGAGAGATGGGAGAGGGGAGGATGGAGGAAATCAAAAAAAAATTTTTTTTTTTTTTTTTTTTTTTTTTTTTTTTTTTTGAGAAAGGACGTTAAGAAGATCGAACACGAGATAGATTGAAATCTGGTGATATGAGACCTTTGAGGTGTGAGTACCTCGTACGTGTGTTTAATTTGGAGCACATTTTTCCGAATTTCAGATTTGTTCAACAAAATTTGCTTTTTGACTTTGAAATGATTATGAGCGATGTATGCTATAGAATAGATTACAGGAAAGAATTATTTTGTTATCCGAGTTGAAATTTAGAGATGCTGGAGTGCTACGAGCTGTGGAACACGTGTGCTGAAGTTATCAAACTTTGTTGGATACCGTCGGTTAGCGCCCTCAGTCGTGAGGTTAGCGATCGTTTTGTTTACGTCATTTTATTCACGATTAGTATTAATCCCCCTCTGTGCACGTTTTTATCCTACAGCGGCGATTTCTGGCAAACAGTTCATCGGTTTATTTCCATCTACCAAAGTGAGCGTTTGATGCAGTTTTATGAAAGAAACAGGATATGAAATACCTTCTAACACTTCGGTAATGTTATCGTTTAAAAAGTGCTTCTTTTTTACTCGCTGATGAGAGGACGTTTCAGTTGATTTTATATTATTTTCAGAGTACTTTCTTACGACTTGTTTGCCAAAAATGTAAGGCGGTCTCGACGAACGTGTCACCGATTTGCAAGAAGTGCTTGCGAAAATTCAACTTTACTTGCGCAGTGTGGTGAGTCTTTCGTTTCTTCCGAGCATGTTTTTCATCGTAGCAGTTTATCTTATCTTTATTTCTAACCTCTTTCCGAATGGGGGTGAAGGAAGAATAGTATTCTGTATAAGCTAATTAGATTTTTAGTTCCTTTATTGTCTGTCAAGTATCCTTGCCACTCTATGGATCCTCGTCTCAAAAAATATTGCGAAAAAATCATGATGAGGAGAGGGCGAAACGCTGGGAAGACAAACCTAGTTTAGGTGGTGGTTATGGCTGAAAGCTTTGATCATCGCAAAGGCAGGCTATTTACCAATCCAGTCGTGCGGTTGGCTTATCTATCAGAGTGCTAGATGTCGGCTTCAGCAACATGGCTTCTGGCTAAGCGAGGATTAAGTAAAGGTGAAAATGGAAACAGTTGTGCTCCCTTTTGATTACGCTGTATATTGAGGTCACCCAATAAATGTTCAAATGTATTATATACGTTTCATGACATTTGAGTTGGCGTGTCTTAGACGAGGTCGGCAATGAAGTATATTGACAGAGAGATTCCAGTAAAGCGAGGGGTTTCAAAAAATTCGCAAACAGGAACTGCCGGATATCCTCGACTCGCGCTATTGATAATGGAGATCTTATAGGCATCGTCTGCTTTGAAGAATTTCAGGTCTACGGTTTTAGATTTTGGACACTGTAATCGGGGTATCGAGTTTCGTCGTAATGTTGCCAATAGAATCTCCTAGAGGCCCTCTTTACCGCTTCACAGTTGTGTATTTTGGTATGTTGGCAGAGACTGTACGGACTGAGCTATAGAACTGTTGTGCTGTATTGCAGTGCGATGCCGGTGCGTGGTGTATGGGGCTGGTGTCGTGAATGTCGTCATGGTGGTCATCCGGAGCATCTGGCGCAGTGGTTCAGTACCGATAGTCATTGCCCGACCGGATGTGGTCATCTCTGTGTCCCGGGTAGACGTAAATGAACGCTCTTTTCCTTCCCTATTGCCTTTCACCACCTTTGTTGCTCCTGTATACGTTTGCTGTCCTCGAAAGTTGCGTTTTCAATAAAATCGAACGCAACACTGCCTTAATCGCTTAGTAGAAATGAGATTTTTGTAGTATAAGGAGGAAAAGGTTATTTCTTTGTGTAACAAGTATTCAAATGGAGCTAACAAAATGGAATTAAAAATTTTTTTGGCCTTAGAGTTTAAGTTGTTTATAGACCATACGAGACTTTTAGGGCAAATGAAAAGGGAATTTTATAAATTTATGAATTTTTATGAATCGCATGGTTTTTTTTTAAAACAAGCCAGCCTCACCTCCTATTTTTCTTTAACGTAAGGCTGTTTCTGCGTAGAATTTCTGATAATTAATGCGATATGAAGAGTGGGCGAGCTGAGAAGTAGTAATGTGCAAAACGTTGAAGTCTGAGAGTTTCATGCAGATATTTACCTGAATTTTTAGTTGGTGGAGAGGGGGGAAGGGGGAGTGTGTTTATTTGTAATGCTGTATTGTTAATCCTGTTTGAATGAATCAACACGCTTCCTTTCATTAACTTGTCAGCTCTCATACTGCATGCTACCTTACAATATTCGTATGCATACGAGGCTGTCCTTTGCCTTCTTGCAAGAGAAATAGCAGATAATTGTTGTGAGCTGCGTTTTGTAATGGGCTATGAGATAGTTCCTAGCATAACGTAGATCAAGAGATTCACACGCCGCTCTTTTTGCACCTCCTCACATGTTTCGTTTGCATAGCCTGCCTGCGTTCCATTTTGTTGCACTTCCTCTGGGGATTGCAAGATAGTAGTATATAACATGCAGACGAATTGTTTGAAGCAGACTTTGACCTAGCTCGTTAAACAATTCGATCACCGGTTTTCGAATGAGTGGCTCTAATCGTGGCTGCTAATCTTTCGCTGCGTAGAACTACTTACTGCTCATTCTTCTTCTAACCTTTCGCATTCGCTCTTCACTCTTGCCATATCAGCTCTTTTCTCTTCGCTGTTTTCGTCTGCTCGTTAAGCCTAATCTGCAAGCCGGCCGAAGTTTTAGTGCTTTTTTTGCATTCTCTCCTTCAAGAATCTAATAATCTTCATAATATGGCCATTCTAACTTTATATTTTATTTATCTGTGCACTTTTTACTATGATATGTATTTTTATATGGGCGTTTTTTCATGTTTGTCATAAGTTGTACAATTTTCGGGTACTTCTTCCTGTATAGTTCGTTTAAACGTTGCACGGAATTTGCACACTTTCTGAGAGTTTGTAGTTTCCTTTGTTTATTAGAATGGTATACAATTTTTTAAATTTCATTTTTAGTTTGACTGTGCATTGCCAAGATAATCTAGGCTAACGAAATGTCTCTTTATAAATAATATTTTTATATAAGTCCAATAAAATGAACTCATAAAAAAGAATTTTCTAAGTCATTGAAATATTTATTCCTATCCTGTCTTGGCATATACCGGAGCTCTAAATAAAATAATTTTTGCAGGTTTCATTTAACCATTCTGTACTTTGCCGTAGATTTTTAAAATAGTATTAGCGAATTTTCCTTCGCCGAATTATCCGCGACGTCCTTTTTTTGAGCGAAGGAAGGGGGAGGGGGAGAGCTTCACTCTTAAATAATAAAAAAGTAGCCTAGAATTGAAAAATTAGTTGCAAGCCACAACTAGAATTGTTGCTTGCAACTAAAGAGGAAATGTTTTCTAGCTATGGCTTTTTCGCGCCTGCACTATCACCACGCCACACCGCTTTCTTGCTTTTCGCAAGCATGCGTACTGTTAAGACTTTTGACCTAATGTTTTGAGTAGAGTGAATGTTTGAAAACTAATGCATACTTTCAGTTCGAAGAAAGAATAATTGGGGTGAAAGGAAATACGATTTTTGAAAGTTGTCAATACATAAAAAGAATCATATAGATGAAATAATTAGGGCCAATTTCATAGGAAGGATCGGATCTCTGAAGGTGAAAAGTCAAAAAATTTTTGCAAAGGAGTTTTCGACTTAGTGTCACAGTGTGAAGAAGAGAGATATGAGGACGTTAATTGAAAAATCAGCATAAAATTTTGTACTTTCAAACGAAGTTTGCTTCGAATTAATGAAACAAAAGATTTTCGAGTTGAGTTTCTTCCTTTCCTAAAGATAACCAAATCTCCAGGTGCATTGGTATTTGCTGAAGTGGAGTAAAACACTGAAGTGGATTTCCATTCGGCAGCATACTGTAGCTGTGATGCAAGACATACTAAAACGAGAAATACGCATTTCAGCGAATCGCGAACGTGACAGTCGGTCGAGTCTAAACGATTCCGTTGAATGTGAAAATAGGGACTCATCAGCGTCCACCGCTTGCGAGGAAAAAATTACATTGTAACAAACTCGAATAATAGAAGATTCGACCGCTTTTACATAAACGGTTATGTCTTAACGGCGTTAATGTTTACATTTGGCATTAGTCGCAACATATGTGATTTGCCTTTCTATGTGTATGAACAAAAAATCACTTCTTTTGGATAAAGCATGCGAATTTTTTCATCGTTTTGAGGCGAGGAAGTGGGGGGGGGGGGGGGGGGGGGGGGGTGGGGGGAGGTGGATATAACATGCGCTTATATCTCCTTCAGCGTCAATGAGTTTGACTGGAATTGAGTGTAAGTGGTGATGTAGATTATGCCTATCAAACTTCATTACTCCATAAAACAAACAGTTTAGAGAGAGGTTGCTGAAATGGAACCACGTAACAAATAGACATTTACACTCATACATATGCAAAGACACGACATCGCGGTAATTCGCTTTAGAAATTGCAAATTCAATGGTGATTTTTCATAAAGCAGAAATGAACTCGCCAGGGCGAGACAAGAAGTGAGCGAAAAAAAAGAATTCTGATGAAAAGATAGTTTTATTGTGCAAACGAAAAACCTGGGGGGGTGGGGGGAGGTGGATATAACATGCGCTTATATCTCCTTCAGCGTCAATGAGTTTGACTGGAATTGAGTGTAAGTGGTGATGTAGATTATGCCTATCAAACTTCATTACTCCATAAAACAAACAGTTTAGAGAGAGGTTGCTGAAATGGAACCACGTAACAAATAGACATTTACACTCATACATATGCAAAGACACGACATCGCGGTAATTCGCTTTAGAAATTGCAAATTCAATGGTGATTTTTCATAAAGCAGAAATGAACTCGCCAGGGCGAGACAAGAAGTGAGCGAAAAAAAAGAATTCTGATGAAAAGATAGTTTTATTGTGCAAACGAAAAACCTGTAAGACGATACCGTATAACAACATAACAGCATAGCAAATACCCTTTTGCCACAATAGGCTTCAGGTGGAGATCACAGAACGAAAGTACGGCTACATAACAAACATTTGTGACGTATGCGTGAAATGAGGTGTAAAGTCTCATCCTGAACAAAATGTCTCATTTGTGAGATATAACGTTGATACTACGTAGGAGTCGTAGTGCCTGTTCGAGCTTGTTTCATTATGGCAAAGTCGAAGTTCCGCCTCTCCCCCTTTCTTCATCATCCCCAACAATTTTTAATTCCATAACCTTATTTCTGAACTGTTTTGTTTTTTGGATATACGTTGAACCACGGTCTTTAATGGTTAGAAAGTCGCCGCATGAGAGAGAGAGAGAGAACACGTTAAAATTCTATAAAAGTCGCAGAACACTTCCACAATTCTATTAGAGCATTGGCAAAGATGCTTGCTTTTTAATTTATACAATAAACTGCTCTCTGCATTAGCAAACGGTTTCCATAGTAAGTAGCAATGTAGAAGGGTTGATTGGCTGCAACGGTCATTGCACGGTCCTAGTTCATATAGCGTTCATCAAGCACATCGGCTAATTGCATGCTAACATCACTTTCTTCGATTTTCGAAAGTATCGTTCCCGCAAGTTCCGCTGAAAATGAAAAATTTGAATCGTTGCTATTACCTTACTTCACTTTATTATAATTCTGTCAAATACACCATAAAAGTTATTCCATCAACTAGAGATTCTATAAATACGTCTGCGAGTCTATTTCCTTATATCTTTTTTACGCATGAATGATATCCTCGAGGATTAGCATAACCTACTTATCATAGAGACAAAAATATTTCGATATCCCCATCCAAATATCGGCATGTCGAAGCGTCTGAAACCAACATTTTTATAAAAAAGAAATGCTTAGTTGCTGAAAGATCACTGAACTGAAATAGTGGCCGCTTTACGAAAGCTTACGAAATGAAGTTTAAACGACTTGTTTTTACCAAAACAAAAAAACAACTTACCAAAACGATCGCGTTACTAAATTAAAAGATACCTTTCAGTTCCAAAACAACGTGCTGGTTTACTCGAAGTGTCATAAATAGCAGCAAAAGTTAATGGACGTTAAATGTTTACCAAATTCGGATTGTTGATGAGCGAGATAAAATCGAATAATTTCCATGAAAACAGCGTCCTGATGCCATTGTTCTCTCAATGATGGCTCATTAGCAGCCACATCAACCACCCTTAGAAGCGCTAATGAGACAGTGACACTTGTTGATGAACGCATTAGATCATTTAATTTTGATTGTCCGCTGCAAATCGATATTTCATCATGAATATTCAAATTCGATGCCCAGGAATTGCAGCATTTTATTAGTTCGTTGCATAACGGTCAGAAAGTGGGGTGATAGCCTGTGCGGGATCAAAGCCTCTAAAATGCGAAACTTTTGCCATAAGCATCGTCTTCTATTAGAATGCCTGTTTAGCAGTGTTTATCCGCAGAAGGATATAATTTCAATTTACTACGAAAACCAACCAAACTGTGTTGGAATGCAAAGTGAAAATATGAAATTGATAGTAAGTTGAAGGAAGGCCACTAAAATATTATTAGGCAAGAAAGTATTAAATCAATAAAAGTTACGTAACACAGATCAGCTGAATAGAGACAAGAATGAAGGGTGATGGGGGATTGAACAGACAGGATGTAAACGATTTGGGAAATTGAGAGTTAGAGAATGAAAATAGAGTGCGTCTGTAATTATGCTGAAGGGAATTTGCACAATGGCTCCATGAAATGCAGTCCTCCCCTCACCCCCCCCCCCCCCCCCCCCCCGTCTCACCTCTGCCGTTCAACACTGGAACCAGAAAAATCCCGACTGTACTCCTGAACGCAACAGTTAACAACCAATAGACCTGACCATACCCCCTCTAAACAAGAAAATCAAATAATACTATAGCATAGGTTCAAACCATTCATTAGGCAACGCCCACCAGACCATTAGCCTTACCATACCCATCAAAGCAAATGCCATGCAACGCCCGTCGGACCATTTGCATTGCCATACCCATCAGATCAGTCGACTATGGTTCAATATATGCACAGTCACCTTATCAATGGACGCATTTGCTGTGCGAATTTAGGGTGATCACCAAGTCGACGCAAAATGTTGAGCGCTTGTTCAATTGTATTCGATAGCTTTGCCTTTTGCTGCTCGAAGGTGCACTTCTCCTGCAATACACCAACATCAATTGCTTGAAAAGACCAGCAAAATTTGATTAGTTTCAGCTATTCCTTCAATTCAATAAACTCGTCTAATAACACTTTTATTTAAATCTTCTAAGTCAGACAATTCGTCTCGTTCATCCAGCACACAATTCATAAAAGTTCATGTGAACTGTAAACTAAATTTAGCATCTCATTTCCGCATAAGTCGCATAGAAGCATGAGTGATTCATGTACACACATACGGGAAGTAATAGCATAAAAATAATATATCTTCACTTTATCGCACATTTGGAGTATCTCATCGACAGAAAATTGATTTCGATTACATCGCTCTTTCTGAAAATTATACGGAGAATTTCTAAATTCTTGCCTGACCAAACCTCTTGGATTGTTTAAGCGGTAATCATTTTCGCTGTAAGACAGAGTGGAATAGCCGATTCGAAAAAAAAAAAACGAAATCAGTTCAACTAATGGTGCTCATTGAATAAGTTTTTGGTGAACCTTTGTATCGGCTGTTTGCAATATAACATTAATAAGCGTTTCAGTACAGCTGATACCCGTTGAGGTATGCGCTTTGAATAAACGACCAGTTAGACTCGAATCAATGAGGCGTTGCAGTATCTGGAAACGTTTTATGATCATTATGAGGTGACGAATTTATGCTTCCCATAAGATATACTCAAAATCCCTAAAAAATAAAATCTCTGTGGTGATACACCGAATAGCAATGAAGGCGTCATAATATTAACTTTGCACCCATTGCAGATGACAACTTGATATCACATCCATTACATTTCACGCTATTAATCTAGATCATAATTCTGCCGAATGTAAAATAAGTGATGTCGCTATGCGGATATAAAGTTCAATGAGAGAGCTAGAGTGATGATACCTTATTCAAGAAAAACGTCCCTTCTCCCTTAGTGAGACTGTCGTAGGTATGAAAATAATAGTGTTTTGAAAATAAAAAAGAAAGAAAACGAATATAAACAATCATATTTTAGCAACTATAAGCGTTTATTGGAGAAATCTTGACAAACAATACAATTATCATTCAACCTGAAATATATATGTACTAGAGATACTCTCAGAGTTCACGTAGTTGCATCGATAAAATGATCAAAGAGGCTACTAGCTAGATCGAACGAATGAATTCGGCGAAAAAAATGTTACCAATAGCAAATCGATTCTGTTCTCGATTTGTATATCAAAAATTTGAAATTCCGTTCGACTCATTCGAGGCTGACATAGCAGTTGGCTTGCTACGAGATGATCGAATATTGTTGTTAGAGAACCTTCGATTTCGGAGAACTGAAAACAGACAAAACGTTCCGCTAAACGATACAAATATGCGGCGCATAACAAGCGAACTTAATTTTGGCAACTGGTTCATCGAGAAAATTTTGAGAAAAAAAAAGAAAACTTTATTCATGAAAAAAGATGCATGCTCAATTTGAATGAGATTTTCATAATTCGAATATGCATTAAACGGTCAGGCCATTATTCATTTCATCATCCTCTTTGCTGACATTCATTGGTTGGATGCCAGCAGATAACGGCATAAAATCTTTTCAGCGAGGGCCCACTTAAGCGTCTCAAATTTTCGCGACAATCTCTCTTAACAACTATGCAAATTTCGGATCATTAAGACATCAATCATTTGATAGCCGGGTGACAATTTAAGATATTGGCCAAATGTCGAACCATGGACAAGACTGATTCAGGACACTGGCCAAATGTCGAACTGTGAAGAAAATTAATTTACGACACCAGCCAAATGTCGAACCATTGACAAAATTCTCGTGGATCTACTTTTTCGGGCAAAAAAAAAATCTTGAACTGCAGAAACAACTCGCAACAAAGACTTTAACGAGTGAGTTGCGAATGCTTCAAATGCGCCGAAAATCTCACGTTTCATTTTAAGTGTTTTTGAAAACTTTTAAATTTTTTCATTTACTTCTATTGTTTGTCGACTTGCCGGGGGATAGTTGACGACTAACCAAGTACGAAACTGCAATAAAACTAGCGCTGAATAAGTTTGTAACGAACCTGTTTTCTCACAATATTCGTTCTTTCGATACTCGAAAAATTGGCAGTAAGATTTTTGAGAGCGAATATTGCATTCTCGATTATCTCATGGTCGACAAGTTGACTATCCGAAGTACAACGATTATATTTGAGCACATTGAGAAGACTTTCGAATGCTCGATTCCTCACCAAAAATTCCTCAAACGTTTTCATTACGGACTGTATCACTTCATTTCCGGCTTTAAAAAATGACTACGCTTTTATGCAATGAAAGCAAATGTGACGACATTCACGCCAATCATGAGCACTCATAGAAACGAAAAACTAATTGACAAGTAACGTTCCTGTGGTGTCTATTCATCGTTATTTAACTCATACTAATAAACGGATTAAGAAAAACAGTTTACGCAGCTATATCATTTGTTCCTAGAGTTCCTAGGCTGATAAGGAGTTGTCAGAAAATTTGAGAATTCTGTCGATCTACGCAGCATATATTTCTTAGAAACCGCAGAAAAAGAAAGGAAGAGAGGTCAAAAAAAAACTGAAGAAGAAGAGACATGATGGACACAATGAATGACGTTCCATAAGCAGTGAATATCTTTACGTTCTATTAGATCGTATTACGTCGACTGGAGCGCACGGTGTTCAACTTTTAGGAAGTGTCAATAGATTGTTCGATCAGAGATAGGATTCTATTATTTTTTGCTTTCAGTGAATTATCAGATATCAAATAGGATCCTAACTGGTTCGTATAAACTTAAATAGAAAAGTTACTCATAATAGAAACATACCTTATTCGGGTTAATAATTCCAGTCCTACTGGATGACGCAACATTGCCAATGAATCCCAGCGAGTGTTTCACTAATTCAGCTTCACTAGAGCCAAGAATCTGCAGAATTTTAAGCAGAGGTCTCGATAGTTCCATTCGACGAAGTTCTTCCACATCGCTTACTGCCGATAGACAATTACTGCATTCGACGAGAAGACGTGGTGAACCATGAGAGAGCTTATCGGCCAAAACCTTCAGAAAACAATTCGAACGATATCAAAAGATGAAGTGATTAACGCTCCAAACATTTTTCCAACTTCTATAACTATCGCTAAAAATGTTCCTCACAATCACCAATATGGCTTCATGAAATTTCAAGATTTTTTAAAAAGTTTTTAATTAAAATCATCATCATGAAAGTACGATAAAAAGTAGGCAACAGGCAAGTCACGATCATATGTGATCTACCGTTGAAGGTGATTCGAATGCTAGTGAACACAGCCATAACGAATAAGAAAAAGCATAGTAATGTGAAACATCTTTCTATTGTAGGCGAAGAGTATAACAGCAATCTTGCTGATTATTTGCAAAACAACAATTTATTACTTTTATCTGCCAAAACGAACGCATTACTCATGCGATATTTACCGATTTTTTTCTTCCACATAAAAGTCATCGAGTCATTGAAGCGAATAAACGATTACCTTAACGCCATCCGCAGAGACACATCTTTCTGCGATCACTTTATCCGGATGATTTAGCATATAACGAAGGGCGAATGCCGCATAATACATCACTTGTTCGCTGGGTTCATTGGTGAGAAACCAAAGTAACATTTCGATGCCATTTTCTTTCGCAAAATACTTCTAAAAATGTAAAAGATTAATTTAGGCAAAAGTAAATATTTAAACCGAAATTGTTCTATAGCAAGATTCCGTAACAAATATGCGTCGATCTTCTAAGCTTTCAGTTGGTTTGATGATAGAGCAAAACGTCACTAGTTGAAATCGTATACCGGAATATATAGTGACATAACCTCATTTAAAAAAATTTTTTTCGCTTAAACGTATTTCTGGCGTATTTCCAGAACTACCAGTAAAAGTGCAGTTTGATTGTTGTGTACTTAAAAAAAAACTTTGAAAATTGAAATTAATTCACTTATTATTTTTTGAATCATTTTTTCGAATTATTTTGAAATTATTATTACATTTTGAAATCAAAATTAATTCACTTATTTTGAATCACTTATGTTATTGAATCATTTTTCGAAATCTCCAACCGTGAAATTCGTTGAATTGTTTAAGTCATGAAAATTTGTTAATGATATTCTATAAAACCTTTATCGAATCTTCTCGATGCGATAATATCCGTACTATATCGATGATAATATGCTTATTCCGCTCGCGTAATCGGTGTTCCACATTTGATTGAATAAATGCACGCAGCATTTGCATACATCTATTCATTAGCTAAAATTTGCATGCGTTAGAACTTATTAGGATGGCTTGTAACTACGGGCAAAACATCGAAGAAGACAGAAGACGATTTCATCTCAACGG
The DNA here is from genome assembly GCA_000803305.1 of Toxocara canis. Taxonomy (NCBI): domain Eukaryota; kingdom Metazoa; phylum Nematoda; class Chromadorea; order Rhabditida; family Toxocaridae; genus Toxocara; species Toxocara canis. Next base: position 238,449 of record JPKZ01000620.1, read on the forward strand.
CGACAGAAGATTTAGGCTCATTTTCTGCAATTCAGCTGCATTGTAAAATGATATTCACGATAAGATTGCACATTGTATGAATGGTGCAAATGAACAGGCGTACATCGTAGAGAGAGTTAGACGAACAAAAGTCAATAGATACTCTTTATAAACCTATAGCTCACTACTCTTCGCGCACGTCCGTTCTGTCGAACGAGTTCTTCATCATTCATTTGTCGCTATTCTCGCAACAGTTCTCCAGGAAAATAATCATAGAGAACGTATCAAAAGACTGAATACAACCACAAACAAAACAACAACTAGTCAGTGATTACATTTAAAAAACAACTTTGGGACATGCGAAAATTTATATACTTATATACATTACATATGTTATATATATATATATATGACATCATATAATGTTGTAAGCACAAACGGAAAAAAAGCAAAATGAACCTGAGTTTTAATTGTAATATTAATACGTATTTTGCAGTCGAAAGCAAACACGAGTAATGTGTGGATGGTGATCGCAGCGAAATTGCAGTAATAAAATCGATGACTGCAAAAAAAAGAGAAATGAAAATGCCAAATCGACATTCAAAATGCAGAGTGGTGATTGCATAATTTTTTTTTACTTCTTTATCCGCTTACTACTCGACTGAAATCGCAACGTGTAGGTGAAAATTGATGTAGAGAGAAGCAAAAGCAAAGAATGAAATGCTCAAATGAAAAGAAAAATTAGGTTACTGGCATGGAAAATTTCAAAGTAAAATATAATCTTTCAGGAAAAATCATATTCAGCAATGAATTAATTTTAAAAATGCCTTTTTTTCCCTGTGAGACATAAGGACAATTATTGAACATTTAGTCGTTTCTTTTAACAACAACAACGTTCGGATATTTTAAATTCGAAAAAAAAGAAAGAAAAAAACCACGAAATAAGAGCACAACGATGATATTGCGGCCGTCTTCTAGCTTTTATGTCGAAAAACTAAGGAGAATCGAAAGAAATATACAATGCACATAAAGCTCACTCAAGTCGTTGGGCAAATACGGCGAGCACCTCGTCGGCATGCTCCCGAAAGATCTGCAATTAAATCTCATTGGAACATATGCAACATCATAGAAGCGATTATTAATGAAGTAAGTATGCAAATTACGCGTCATTCGGTCTCATGATGCTTGTGCACTGTGCACTCGACTAGGCCATAAATTGCCTAGTGCGTGTTACAACCTCAAACATCACGACGTGCGTGATTTTAGCTGTGCTGCATTGATTAAATTGTGAACTCTCTTTTTCGCTTCGTTGCAAAACTCCTTAATGGCGCACTGTTATTAGGCATTTGCCTACGTATGGTCTTGCAAAGGGATGTAAAGGTTGCTATTATTTCATCGATTCCCGTATCGATGCAGCTGACAACCATGCCCACGCACAGTTGTCTTGACCAGTTTCGGAATGCCTGGTGGTCAGCCTGCTGGCAATCCGTCGAGTAAGCAGCCGGGAGTGGGACCCAGGTCTTCCCGCATACGAAGCGGGAGCTCTACCACTGAGCTACTGCCCGCCCATGTATGGTCTTATGTGTTAAGTACTCTTGA
>JPKZ01000620.1:240084-256982 GCA_000803305.1 Toxocara canis
GGGGGGGGGGGGGGGTCACATTTCGCCCAATGTTCACAACTGCTGCAGCAGTTTCGAGCTTTGTTGAGTCAGTATAGAGATCCTATTTCTATCGCGCTCGACGTCGCAAATACCAATAGGTTTGAAAAAGATAAACACAACGTTGCGGTGCTCTTCTGTATCGCTCACGAAAGAGCAGAGATCAAACTGCGAGCTCGTTGGGTGATTGACACAGTCAAAGAGCCACTGTTGCATGCCTCATTTTATCAACGGCTTGTATGCAAGGCCGTGACCAAAGATGACTGAGCACTCTTTTAGATATGAGCTAAAAGAATCGGAAAAATAAGCCTGCGCTTTTGATTTAGCCATCTTCATCTCTCTCTAAATAATAATAAAAATTTCATCAAAGGAAAATACCTGAGCCAGTGCTTGGTTTTCAGTGAATGTTCCTTGCATCAGATTGGCAAAACGATCGCCAGATATGCTTCGGCTACCGTTTCTAATGAGTAGATTTGTATTGAACATTGCTAACTATATAATAAATTACTAAAGCTAAGCCTTTGAAAGCTGCCATTATAGAAAAGTGTCGCATTAATAAACCTCTTGAAGCGTGCGAAAAGTTGTTGGCTTTGAAGAAAATATATACATCGCAGCCAAGAGTGCTTGCTCGACCTGAAACAGGGAATGCAGAACGTTACAGTTCAATAGGATGATAATATCGAAATCGAAATAGCAAACGCATCGAAAAGAAGACATCATATTAAACATGTGACAGCGACAAACATCTTTAAAAATGGTCGACTCAATTCATAACTGTTAAGTTTAAAAGAAACGACTCAGTCTTGTTTCTCTATCCTTTTCTGGTTACAGCAAAGATGATCGATCATAAAAATTAAATGGCACAAAACTACAGGATGTCTCCTGTCTTATTCTATCATGAATGCGATAAATGTAAAAGAGAGAAACGAACATCAGCTGCGAGTGGAAAGTTTATTGATTGATTGATTAGCTAGCAGATTAAATCAACAAGAGAGTTCACTGATCTCACCTCTTCGTTATCGGGCCCCATTTTGATCAAGAACATTGTGTTGATAATGTATGCCTTTAGTTTGCTGATTGGAATACGTGATAGATCATGTTCACGTGCCAACTTGTAAATTCTTTCGGCCAAATGTCGTAGTGAATCATTTGCATGCATACCTTCCTGTAATATCGTTTGAGGTATGAAACATATATGTGAAGCAGTCATTTAAAATGATGAATACAATCGCCTAAAAATCGTGCTTCTCTTCAATGAGCGGAGGTATTCAAGAGGTTACCTAGTTATCAGAAAAGCTCACTGGGAGGAGGCTAGTACCGCTAGACATATTTCGTCATATATATAAAAAACATTTCTGAACCCTTCTAGGCCTACAAAACACTGCAATCACTACATACGGATCGATACCTCATGTATGTCCGCGGTGCTAGTCTTTTAGACAAAGGTGATAAGCGAGATGAACAGATAACAATTCAACCTATCACTCTTGTACGATTATCTAGAACAAATCAGTCTTATCATAAATGAAAGGCGGCAAAACAAAGAAATGGGATCATAAATTGTGAATTGGTAGTAAAGAATTTCTAAATAGTCTTATCAACTTCTGCGTTACAGTATCCCAAGATTCACAGTTTAACAGCCGCAAAATAAATGATAACGGTTCAGCTCTAAACGTTAGCGTTATGAAAAAGCCAAAAGCTTAAGAGATGGACATATCACTCGTATGTCTTAAAGGATAGCATTTAAAACTGTGGTATATGCTTACCGTATTTTGAACAAATAGTCGCATCTTGCCCGACAATTCGTCGACAGCTTGTTCAACCTTCAAGTAGTAAGTTGGGTCGATGTTCTCGGAGAAAGAGCCACATGAGGAGGCGGACGAGTACTGTGCTGATCTCTGTGAACGAGCAAATTCTTTTATATTTAGAATTTCTCACACTTACAAAAATTCTATATTTTTGTTTTCACCGATCTACCTATATCGTTTAAGTAAATGATTCAAATCTTTGCACATTATTTGCAAGAAGAGTTTATCTTTAGGCTAACTTCCCAATAGCATGCACCATTTTACGCCCTAAAACAAACTCTTTCAGTGCAATGAATTTAAGGGTAGAAAAAGGTAATCATTTTCTACGACCGCTTTAGACAAATTCGTTAAATTGTGTAAGCCAATGCGTTCTTATACAAAAAAATAGACAGTATGAAAATTTTCAAAGCACCATCTCAGCTTTCGAATAAATAATAAATAAACTGAGAAGAGAAATAAAAATTTCAAAATAAAAAATTGAACGAATGAAGAGATTTTAAAAAAATGTTGGAACAATGGAGCAGAATACATCATTGAGAGAAAACAAGTGAATGCGTATACCATTTGAGATATATCGGGTAGACCGCTGAACTCTGTAGAGATGCTCAACGCACTCATTAACGAGACATTGCTCACGTTGCTCATATGAGACAGCCCAGACATCCCAGACATGATCGAAGACGCCTATAACCAATGAAGTGATCGTGAGTCGATATGCAATCGGTTAGATGTTTATAACTAAAGAAAATTAATGTGTCTGAGCCTGATTATGTGGTTCGTAGGATAAGACAGAAATTAGAACGGTGGTTAGCAGTGGGGTGAGGGAGAGAAGGGGGCTAATAGCCTCATCGCCTCACAATACAGAAGAAGGGTGCCCCACCGCGGGGGGGGGGATGGAGGGGGAGAGAGAGAATTCATCGTTATATTTCAATAGGACATTTTAAGAACTGAAAGCAGCCGGCAACTCGACAAGTACGGGAAGAAATTCGAAATTCGGGAGCATTCTTGAGAAACACTACTTAGAAATCCCAAATTTCTGGGTCATCATTATCCAAAAATTTCGTCCCAAAAGCAGCAAAAAGTTCTAACAAATGGGCCTGGATTGGGTGACATCCGTATGTGATTCAAACAAGGTACCTAGATTTCCCATAATTCACCTCCCCTTCCTCCCATTTTCAGTAATAAGCACTCAATCAGAAGCGAATAACAACGGATGCGAGAGCCAAAAATTATGCATCGAAAAAGAGATAAACCCTTGAAGAAGGAAGTCCTCCATTCCTAATATGAGCGATTCGTTCATGTTCCATATTCCATTGATGGATACGATCCAACTTTCTCCTATTGATCATCGGACTGCTGGGAGTGGAAGACAACTGTTGGCCGAGTTGTTTGACAGGTCTAGGACTGCCCTGTAGAGATCGTGTGCCCTCCGAATATCGCATCCTACAAAACGCATTAAAAATCAAAGGGTTTTTTTTCTCGAATAGATATTATTCGCTAACTATAAATAGAGACAAGCAGCACTAAAACTATAGTAGCATAACATGGAATCCGACATTTACACTAAAACAAATTGTCGAAAAAAAAGAAGATAGGGCATGTAAGAAATTATTTTTGTGCAGTGTATGTGTTTTAAAATAAATGTGCACTACATTACGTCTGAAAGATTCGCAGTAGCTGTACGCGTAATTTTTCATATCAATTATCAATACACATTCAAAAGGGACTTCAAAATGGGCTATCCAAGATGAAAAACACGTACGGATATAAGACACTCATGAAAGTCACATAGTAAATTGTACGCAAAAACAACTGTACTTACTTTTACTAAGAACTTAATAACCTTAGCACACCTTTGCAATGGACGTATGCTGAACGAGAAACACATCGTAAATTATTCGTTTGACTTTCAGCATGTTCTGGTGCCCTAATCTATGCGAAATATCATCAACATGGAATGCATATATGCTAAGCGTTGCCCATTATCAATGAATGTATGGTGCTAGCAATATTTTTTTCTATTCTCACAAAATGAAAGCACCCACTTTCTACAAAAAATAACATCCTAAGCAGCTTTTAGGGTTTTTTTAAACCATTCGATTAGCTTTATGAATGGTATTTGAATAGACAAAGTTGTAATGCTTGACTTGTATTTCTTCCGTTGGAATGGAAATTCACGAGTTCAGGGCCCTCGCAAAACCTATGGCGTAATATGTTGGCTGTATGCTTCAGAATACTGCGCGTGTTTTCATTTTCCCATTTGCTACGGTCACAACTGTTGAGGACACGTATGCCTATAAAACGGGAACTACTAAGTAAATTAAGTAAACGAGTATGGGTCGAAAGCGATAAGCTCTTATAAGCTGCCACATTGTAAAACGTTCATCTTTTCATCCATATCTCAACATATGGAAAGGACGGGAAGATCGACCGGGACTTCATTGCGATGTGTCAATGTTACAGAATGCAAACGCATACCGAGCACAACCATCCCTCTGGCTGTTCTAGCTTGTTGTTAAGAACCACCCGATAGACGGGCTGTCAGTGTATGGTGGGAAGCTGATGGGAATCGAACCCAAGGGAAGCTGAACCCCGCATGCGAAACGGGGTCTCTACCACTGAGCTACTGCCCTCTTATTTAATCTGATATATGCCGTGTAACGTTCGAGAACCGATAATTGTATACCTGGTATATGCATAGTTGGGGGTACATGGAGGGGCATATAACGCAGGATTAAGATGCATCATCGGTGCGACAGGCATCACCGGCTTTGATGTGCCAACCATATCAGATGACGTCGACGGAATCTGCTGGTCGTTGGCATATGCAAAAGATGTGGATGTCGTCGGATAGCGTATCGCCTCATCCGCACAGCCGCTATTTTGAAGATCGTTCATCGCATTGCCTCTTCCTTCTGAAATATTCATCCAACTCAGTTCATTTGCGACCTCTGCAGTTATAAGCGTTGCTAACGATGGCCTGGATATATAACGGGCCACGACCATAAGCGTTACGGAATGTTTTAGGAAGTGCTACGCGCATCGGTCGGTGCTTGTGGTTGTGGCGCTTATGACGACGACGACTGTGGGCTTGACATCCTTACATGGACTTCTGGCCGCAGTGGTTAAGTCATGCCGTGATCTATGACATCCGTAATAGTACGGTAATAAACAATACGAAGTTGGCTGAGTACCATAATACAATGTTATGCGGTATATTGGAGAGTGACCAAAAATTAGCAAGTCCTTAGACACTGCTTTATACATATAAACCAAGACCGTTAGTTCGGTAACCCATAGTGAAGCATCCGTCAGTCAGCCATACCGAACACAGCTGTACCACGTTCAGCGCCTTCCCTTACGATGGCTGACCTGAACTGGGAATTCGAGGGATGACCTTTGGCTTTTTTGGGTGGAAGCAAGCGAGGTTATAACTTGAATGCAAGTTCAACAATACCACACACACAATAACACAAATATACTGTTTAGTATACGCAAAATGAATGTGCTTCGCACAACAAACGAATCTCCTGCAACATAAATACAAAAAAGTGCCTTTATAACTGGTCAAATAGTTTATTATAGCGACATCGAAAGTGCATTGTTCACAACAAGGAATGCAAACAAAATCAAAACTAAAGTCAACAACCGGTACCAGACAAAGATGTACCTCGGGGAAATAAAACGCATAGAAAACCGCATAATGAAGTGCAACTGAAGTACACATCCAAGTGGTGTATGGGGGGAATCGAATATGGCATGTAATTTAAATTTTAAAAAATAACAAGCACCATTAAACCTTGGGTACGGTACAACTACTGTGGTCTTGGCATCATCAAACCTCGGGTACGGTACAACTACTGTGATGTTGGCACCATTAAACGTCGGGTACGGTACAACTACTTTGGTATGGGAAGATATGAATAAGGAAAAAAGCAAAACATTAACAGACGGGAAAAAGAATAATTGTGTTTACTTAATTTGAATTGCAATATGATTTTTCATTTTTGTGTGATGAATTTATTCGCAATGTTCACCTTTGATCATTTCGTCAGTTGTTTAATTCTTCATTTATCTGCTCATCTGTCTAATTAATTTTAGACGACAACCTTTGCAAAGTCAATTCATTCGATTAACGTTTTATCTCATAATTACTTTAATGGTTTCCTTTTTTCGTCAGTGAAAGATTTTCGTTAAAGATACAGAAAAGAATACTTCGGACGGGTCTTAAGGTGCTTCAAAGAGCAGAAAAAGGTTCAGTCTCTTTGGAAGCGATGGAATGTCCCCCGACAAGATGACTGAAAATAAGAGCAAGTCCTATGAGGGTGAAGAAATTATAAGGCTATTCTTACAGTCCCTACAAATCTTTTGAATGTGTATTTTAGTACTGATCATAACCGACTTCAGAATAATAGCCAAAAACAGAGGCAACGACCAACTCAGTGAGACTTCAACCAACATGCTGATAAGAAACCGATGACCGAACCAGACATCAGATATATATATNAACACTCGACAAGTTTCGGCCAGAAACCAATGCGGTATTGGGCAAATGTTTTTCTCAAAACATTGTTACCTCTGACTGTTAACTAGTTTTGCATTGTGTTGTAATGATGATGTCGCATTGTTAAACATTGCATATTTAAGCGAACGACTCTCTTCATTAAGAGATCTCGCTATGTGAATTTTTTCTTCCTTGCACTCTCCTAAAAGGAGTTCTTGCTTATCGACTGAACAAAAAATTCTATTTGATATGTACTGTAGAATTTTTTTTTCGAAAATGAAACATTTTAACAACTGGACAAAATGAATATAGACGGAAACAGAAATGATTTACAAGTAGAATATTTTTATCTATGTACTCCTAGCAGATAATTGTGCAAGATTTGCGCATACAAAGTGAATCAGCTAACGTTGCCCAAAAAAAGCAAACCGAAAGTCACCAAAATCGACTTTATATGGACGAGGACATTACATTTGGGAATCGGTTTTAGAATTACTATCAAAAATATAATATTAGTTGATCATTTTATTTTCATTTCATTAGCTATTGTTCTCGTGCGCAATTTTCTTTAAACGCATAAAGATGCAAATATCTAATAAAAGCATATTCTGCCATGTTCGATTGCATAATTTATCGATTATGCCTTTTTGATTTTAATTTGAGTATCTCTTGCGAACGTTAATCTATTTATATGTCAGAGTTGGCATTCCTATACTGCAGCGAACAAAGTTGCTATTGCAGAGGAACTGAACGGGCGAAATGAGACGATAGTGAACGGTGACTGAGAGAGCAGAAATGCATTTTTCACTTTGTATGAGAGAACACCTGGGTTCGACTCCCGGCTGATTCCCGCCGGATTTCCAGCAGGCTGACAACCAGGCGTTCCGGAACTGGTCAAAACAATCAAGCGTGGGCATGCTGCATCGAAATGGCAATCGATGAAATTACATCTACCTTCGCATCCTCTGCATATATATACATATACGATTGGAGATCGCATTTCGAATAATGACCTCTGCTGCCAAGCGTACATCGCATTATGAATTAATAACGCGCAATAAATCAACGCAATTTAGATTCGCCATTTTTGGACGCCATTAAAATGCTCTATGATATTTTCTTCCATTCGTGAGATCGAAAATTATTGATATTTTTAAATTCCGGTTGATCAGAAAGTTTAAAGCTTTATGATTATGTCTAGAATAATCACTATCGAAATGAACTACTCTAAACAATTGCCCTAAATGTAATAGTGCATTTCCCTTTCCGACCTTTTAGCTGCATTTAACACCGGTGTTCATTTACAATGATTCAATCTAAACGAGTACGTAATCCGAACGCCTGTGAAAACAAAGGCAAAAGATGAAAGTACTTTTCTCGAGAAAATTATAGCTATCAACAAAATAAATTCTTGACAGTATTTTCACTGATGGAGTTTCTGCTAGAAAAATCGTGAAAAATCCATGAAAAAAAAATCGATTCGCTTTGCTCTTTTGCATCTCAGGAATATGAAACAATTTTCAACAACTATCTTTTCTTTCACAGAAGATCAGGAAACTGAGCAACTAGCTGGATGAAGATGAGCATAGCTAAAGAACAAATAAAAAAAGAGAGAGAGAATTGAAATCAATTCGAGAAATTAAGATTCATGCAGCTAGAACTAACTCGTATAACACGTATAAATAATATACGCAATAGGCACAAAATAAAAGATGAACGCGGCTAGGATGCGAGCAAAGAGACATACATACGTATTATTCTTGGCAGTTGTTTCCACATGCTATAAGCTTCACTATTTATGATTTTTTTATATATAGCCGCATTCTCTAATAATATTGGAACGCTATTGCTGCTTAATTGTTATTGTTTATGCGTTTGAATCGTTTCGTTTCCATTACACTTTAGCGCATCAATTCCAGTCTCGGGAATTGATTCTAACGTCACCTTTCAGTGGTATCGATTCTGCACTCATATTTCCTTTCTTTTTGTTTTTCTTTTCTTCTATTTGCTCTTGCGCCTCTCTTTTAGACTTTCATTTGTTCAGTTTTGCCAAGCCGGTTTCAAATTCAGCTTGAAATTGAGCTGCAATTTACGGCAATCCATCAGTCCCCCACCCCCACCTGCCCTGCCCCTTCTCAAGTCGGGAGGTGATGGAAGAAAGTAAGCTAATCACGATTGAATTGAATCATGCCTCTCAGTATGGTCAAAGTTATCATCAACAACAGTTTAACGATACTGGTCAGCGAATAAATACCAACCTTTGTAATGAAGTATATAGTCCCTTATGTATACGAATAGTAATTAGATTTCTTTGCAAAAAAAAGAAAATGGTGCGCGGATTGCGACAAGCAAAAGGCACCAAAAGAGACCTAAGATGAGGTCATACTTATGCTCTTCGATCATTTCACTCACTTGTCTTAAAAGAATGAAATGTATTACAGGGACACTCTTTGGCTGTAACTAGGAAATTTTTGTCGCGACTAGCATTTAATCGTAGAATACGCTCGACGAGGCGAATGACTAAAAATGAGATTGGAAACTGAAGGTCATACTTCCCACTACGTGCTTATGCTGAGAAAATTTTTCCCCACTAAAAAAAATGCAGCTCAATAAGAAAAGTTCGAGAACAGAGGATCCGGATCTTTTTTTTTTGAACAGGTGGAGATGTAATTAAGAAATGAAACAACTTGTCTCAAAAATTTTATCTCAATATTGCTGTTTTTTTTTTAAATCCGCATAAACCGACTGGAAAGGGACAATTGTTCGATTAAAAAAAAGAATTTTAACGACTATCATTTTTTTTTAAAATATGGCTGACACTGTTAAACATATCTCATAAATATGCATCGAATCTATCTAGTGAACACTTATCGAAACATTCACCGTTAAGATTTAGCTCATCTATATAGATGCCATCGTAAATTCCAAAAATAGGCCTCGTTTTCTGTTACTACTCGCGTAATCGCACCCTCCACACTCTCATCCTCCCTGCTTTCGCGTTGTCGAGGAGGTGATATGTCCAGAATACGTGCTATTTTAAAGCTGGGAGATATATGTCTCGCTGGAGGGGGTATGAGGGGGTCAATGCGCACATTAACGACAGGCAGCCAGCTTGAGAACGTGGGCGACGTTGAGCGACGCTAAACATAACAGCCAGCAATACAGTCGCAAGACACCCCACCGCGCATTTCGGTTCACCAAATTAGAATATCTATCGCGACAAGATTTTTCGCTGTGGTTTGTTTTATCAATTACCGCAGAGTTTCTCAGGGCTTATGAAGCTTTATAATGGCTTTATATATTTCTTCAAAATTTTTTGCGATAAGCCTATCTCTGGTAAGGCGAATAACTGAGAGCAACGAGAACGACGATATTAAACTAGTTAAGGCGGAAGCTGATTAAAAGTTGATGAATTGAAGAATATTTGGATCGGGGAATTTTTGGGCATATTTTTGCCTGTCCTATTTTACAGCTAATCCCTTCAGCTAGGAGTTATATTTCAAAAGATTTCGCTTCAATGATCGTGAAATCTTAACTGATAAGTTGAACAACGGCGTTGTACAATGAAAAAACTATTACGCTTACCATAAAGTAAATATGCGAGTCATCCAGTTCTAAGGTAACAATTCAATTACAAACCTAAAAATGGAAAAGGATGGCGACCTGACACCACATAAGTGGTGGAAATGGAGAACTGTATACTGTACAGAGGTGGCACATTAAAGTGAAAGAAGAACGAATAAGTTTCGTTCGTGTTTCTATAATCCGCACTTCACCTATGACGTTTACTTCGTTCGCGTCCTGATCAACACCAAAACCGTACAAGAAATGCATTTCCTCCCAAATATCAAGCACTATAAGTGTATATATATATATGCATATGTATATGCATATATATATTTACTTCGTTCGCGTCCTGAAAAATGGAAAAGGATGGCGACCTGACACCACATAAGTGGTGGAAATGGAGAACTGTATACTGTACAGAGGTGGCACATTAAAGTGAAAGAAGAACGAATAAGTTTCGTTCGTGTTTCTATAATCCGCACTTCACCTATGACGTTTACTTCGTTCGCGTCCTGAAAAATGGAAAAGGATGGCGACCTGACACCACATAAGTGGTGGAAATGGAGAACTGTATACTGTACAGAGGTGGCACATTAAAGTGAAAGAAGAACGAATAAGTTTCGTTCGTGTTTCTATAATCCGCACTTCACCTATGACGTTTACTTCGTTCGCGTCCTGAAAAATGGAAAAGGATGGCGACCTGACACCACATAAGTGGTGGAAATGGAGAACTGTATACTGTACAGAGGTGGCACATTAAAGTGAAAGAAGAACGAATAAGTTTCGTTCGTGTTTCTATAATCCGCACTTCACCTATGACGTTTACTTCGTTCGCGTCCTGAAAAATGGAAAAGGATGGCGACCTGACACCACATAAGTGGTGGAAATGGAGAACTGTATACTGTACAGAGGTGGCACATTAAAGTGAAAGAAGAACGAATAAGTTTCGTTCGTGTTTCTATAATCCGCACTTCACCTATGACGTTTACTTCGTTCGCGTCCTGAAAAATGGAAAAGGATGGCGACCTGACACCACATAAGTGGTGGAAATGGAGAACTGTATACTGTACAGAGGTGGCACATTAAAGTGAAAGAAGAACGAATAAGTTTCGTTCGTGTTTCTATAATCCGCACTTCACCTATGACGTTTACTTCGTTCGCGTCCTGAAAAATGGAAAAGGATGGCGACCTGACACCACATAAGTGGTGGAAATGGAGAACTGTATACTGTACAGAGGTGGCACATTAAAGTGAAAGAAGAACGAATAAGTTTCGTTCGTGTTTCTATAATCCGCACTTCACCTATGACGTTTACTTCGTTCGCGTCCTGAAAAATGGAAAAGGATGGCGACCTGACACCACATAAGTGGTGGAAATGGAGAACTGTATACTGTACAGAGGTGGCACATTAAAGTGAAAGAAGAACGAATAAGTTTCGTTCGTGTTTCTATAATCCGCACTTCACCTATGACGTTTACTTCGTTCGCGTCCTGAAAAATGGAAAAGGATGGCGACCTGACACCACATAAGTGGTGGAAATGGAGAACTGTATACTGTACAGAGGTGGCACATTAAAGTGAAAGAAGAACGAATAAGTTTCGTTCGTGTTTCTATAATCCGCACTTCACCTATGACGTTTACTTCGTTCGCGTCCTGAAAAATGGAAAAGGATGGCGACCTGACACCACATAAGTGGTGGAAATGGAGAACTGTATACTGTACAGAGGTGGCACATTAAAGTGAAAGAAGAACGAATAAGTTTCGTTCGTGTTTCTATAATCCGCACTTCACCTATGACGTTTACTTCGTTCGCGTCCTGAAAAATGGAAAAGGATGGCGACCTGACACCACATAAGTGGTGGAAATGGAGAACTGTATACTGTACAGAGGTGGCACATTAAAGTGAAAGAAGAACGAATAAGTTTCGTTCGTGTTTCTATAATCCGCACTTCACCTATGACGTTTACTTCGTTCGCGTCCTGAAAAATGGAAAAGGATGGCGACCTGACACCACATAAGTGGTGGAAATGGAGAACTGTATACTGTACAGAGGTGGCACATTAAAGTGAAAGAAGAACGAATAAGTTTCGTTCGTGTTTCTATAATCCGCACTTCACCTATGACGTTTACTTCGTTCGCGTCCTGAAAAATGGAAAAGGATGGCGACCTGACACCACATAAGTGGTGGAAATGGAGAACTGTATACTGTACAGAGGTGGCACATTAAAGTGAAAGAAGAACGAATAAGTTTCGTTCGTGTTTCTATAATCCGCACTTCACCTATGACGTTTACTTCGTTCGCGTCCTGAAAAATGGAAAAGGATGGCGACCTGACACCACATAAGTGGTGGAAATGGAGAACTGTATACTGTACAGAGGTGGCACATTAAAGTGAAAGAAGAACGAATAAGTTTCGTTCGTGTTTCTATAATCCGCACTTCACCTATGACGTTTACTTCGTTCGCGTCCTGAAAAATGGAAAAGGATGGCGACCTGACACCACATAAGTGGTGGAAATGGAGAACTGTATACTGTACAGAGGTGGCACATTAAAGTGAAAGAAGAACGAATAAGTTTCGTTCGTGTTTCTATAATCCGCACTTCACCTATGACGTTTACTTCGTTCGCGTCCTGATCAACACCAAAACCGTACAAGAAATGCATTTCCTCCCAAATATCAAGCACTATAAGTGTATATATATATATGCATATGTATATGCATATATATATGCATATGTATATGCATACGTAAACTTATAAGAGAGGTTTGGTGTTGTATTGTGAATGGCGCAGCACTTAAGTACGCTGGTAACATGAGAGCAGAGCAAAGTGAAGGAGGTAACGTTAGATGTGCACAATTTGATTAAACGTTCTCCCTAAGAAACTAATTAAACATTAACAAACACATAACAATCGTTATACTCTGCACAAAAGTGCGAGTGGCTGTATATGTAAAATTTTGCGACCTTTTACCGCAACCATAAACTATTCATAATCTAGGGAATTCATGAAAGTTTCTAAGCTTCTTTTTGACTTTTTGAATGCCAGGAATTCTACAGGAAGCGCTTTTCTAGAAATCCTCCATCTGAAAAAGTCACCCCTCCCCCCTCCCCCCAATCTTCAGCAAAAAATTACTCCCTTAGCATGCTGTCAACTGTCCTTGCCAACCACAAGATACTTCGGAGATAGAGGCTAAAACATTTGCAACTACCGACATCGCCCATTGTTTAAGCACATAATGATGATTGCAAAGAGGCTTTGACTTTTACCAGTTAAATACGCTCCGTATGGCGAATTATGTTACATATTAACAAACGCCTTGTTTTATTCGAAGCCAAGGAACAGATAGATGGAAAAATTAACATTTTACAGTTTTTGTTTAACGAACAAAATGAGAAACAACGTTGGCACAGAAAGAGAGAACAACAAAAAAACTCATAATTTCATTAAAGAAATTAAAAACGCATCACACAAATGTGAATACTTCTAAACTGCAAAGTCATATCGAATAACGTTCAACCAATTTATAAAAGCAGAACGCTAATCGAATAAGATTCACTTGACACTTCGATTGTAAGACATTGTCATACAAATTGCTAAAGTAGATAGCATCTGGTTTGATTTATACCAGCAGTCAGTGATATCGAATGAAACTGGAGACGAGCTGAAAAGTGGTTACCTCATCCAAAGATTTCGTATTTCGTTAGTGCGAGACAAGCTTACGAAGCGTGAACATCCCATACTGATACGGCCATCACCAGCTGCGAAACAACGGCACATAAACGATGGTCTTATATAGCGAATGCTAAGAGAAACCGAAAAGAGAAATGCGGAGCAAATTTGGTGAGATTTTTTCGACGTTACGCGGACATGCATGTAGACGGAACGCATTAGCACAACGTTTACAATTCAGCGTTTTCAATTAACGATACAGCCGTGGTATTGACTGTCTCTTTTTTGCGTGTGAAATTTTTTGGCAAATGCCAAAAGTGGATTATTCGCCAAAATTACGCAATTTTATCGTTTTACAGCAAAACTGGCAAAGTGCCGAATTAATTTTGAACCCTCCAAACGTTCATTTACATCCTGCCCGAGCTCAAGCCCCTTCCATATGTCGCGTTGGTAAGAGTACCGAGGCCTCAACCCTTCAAACAGTCTCAATACGATAAATGTCAAAATATGGGAATAGACTTTTCATGAACAAAGGGGATAAAATTATGCGCACAAATAACTTGCTGCAAATGAGCGGAATTCAATCGTACGCAAGAGCTCATAAAGGCTGAAAAAGGTCAAAATTTCATATAGAATTATTATCTTAGGGTAAACGAGATTGGAAAGAGGAATAATGGAAGGGGGGGGGGAAAAAAAAAGGAGTAACGGTTCAGATCGATGAACTGGGCCACACGAATAGAGGTGATGCAGCAGAGAGTGCATTAGATTATGTGCTGAGTGCAATGATCTTGAAATGTGACGAAGATGACTTTCCAAACACTTGAAAATACCGAAATAACAAGGGGTCCTTTAAACGGAGAAAAAAATGCCATAGCACTTTCACGAATAGAATTGAGTATTCGTTACAAGAAAAAACTTCAACCGCGACCAACTTTAAATTTCGATGAAGCATCGATGCCGAGTTAACTTTGGTTTTCTACTGTTCATTTTTGGTTCTTGAAGCCTTCTCACCGACCGATTACGACAAATCATACAAGAAAAATGGATCGGAAAATGGAGGGGAGGAAATGAGGAATGGCTGAACGATGAGAGGAAGATGGGATTCGATTAACTGATACGAACAAAAACAGACGCACGTCAATGACATATAAGCAACACCTGTAGACGAAATGCGCTCGAAATTTAAATGTTGCAAGTGCATCTATACATACATTGCACAGCCATACACATACACACAAAACATTTACAGTGGGATCAGCGAGTGAATGACGCGTATCGCAATGTATAGACACAGAAAGTATGGCACAGAGAGAAAGAGTTAATAGGAGAGGGGGAGGGGTGTAGTGCAAAGGCGGGGTGAGATAGACGAACAGACGACGCTTGGAAAGGTCGAATCACGCGGTTCAAATTTACCCATTTGGTTGGCGTCACTTTCTCTAGCAATTGACGCAGCACAACGGCTCAAGCGACATCCGATGGCCCGGTGTTTCTGTTTCCTTTTCCCTGTGTCTCTGCACAAATATGCAAATCACCTATGTGACACAGTGAAACATCATCTCAAAATACACAATACATGCACGCAGAGATCGATTCATGCTCCACACACACACACACCTCCCTCCTCCACCTTCCCCAATCTCCCTCCCTCTTTTCTGGACGTTAACGTTACTGGGGAAGTGTTTTTTGTAACATGAATTGGTTTTTTTTGTACAGACGACATGCTTCATTTCGAAGACAAATTATTTGTCAGATATGGATATCAAATTTCTTTTTTTTTAAATGTATTTTTGGTTAGCTACGACAACAAGAATATATTATTACTCATAAAATCCACAAAAATAAAGGAGGATATCTATGAAGACCGTTTACACGATATGCGCTTTGCCGGTTCACCAGTCACGCCAGGCATATCTAAACTGCTCGCAAACAATGAATATTCATGTTTTATTCATCCCTATCGCTCGTAAAAATTTCTCACTAAATATTCGCCTTTTTGACGGCCCAGTTGGTCAGATATGCAATCCGACAAACTGAAAATGTGTGCCGTTTTCCACTTTTTCTCGTTTAGAACTAAGTGTAGAAGACGGACCGCCGGGTAACAGATCTCCTCGGGTAGAGATCGTAAAAGCAAACCTAACTCTAACTTCAGTGGTTACCGAGTTGAAGCAGTTGAAGCTACTAGACAAAAACACAGGCACAAATGTATGGGGGAGATATGACGTAGCCATAATTTACTCGACAACTTATCAAAGGTTGGGTGAAGTTCACAATAATAGCAGCGGTCGTTTTTTTTTTATTTTTAGACGTTTCGGTTTCGTTACAAATATAATAATTATCGAGCGTCTAAACAAAGTCACCATTTTTTTTTTCAAGTAAACACTTCATCAGAAATGTTCAATTGAGAAAAATGTTAAGGGGAAGTGCAAGTGCACTCATTAGTACGAATAATTGAAGATAATGTGAAATTTTGAGGGAACGAAATTGAGCATATTTCAGAGCAAAAGTAATAAATGACGAAAAATATTCTCAAATTTTTGAAGTTCCCGAGATTCGAACCGAATTTCGACGAATATCTTGGACTGGATTTATTATGGTTGAATTTGCATTTTTTTAAAATTTCGCCAGCGTGAACGAAATAATTTTAAAAAGTGATCTATGTTCATTGTGATAAAATGAGTTGAACGAGATCTTTGCAACGAATATAAGCTGGCTTTCAGTAATTGAGAAACAAGTTAAGTTGACGTAACACCAATGGAATTCAATTTATAAGCATGATTACTAATTTGAAGATGCTCGACAGAATCTGAAGAAGATAAATGAAGAAATGATTGTGTCGACAAAGCTGTAGCCTTATTCAACGGCAAAATCGACCGTCATGATGTTCATATAGGTTGTTTAGGCGTTTTGGGTATTAGATGTATGGACGATCATGCATAGCTTACTAAAACCGGTTGCTCAATATCGTTTCAGAAATCAATCCCTTGGCCGAACGCTGATGCCTTTGATGGTGCCTTTATTTTACTTAATAGCTAAAAGAATGCCCTATTTGATCGTCTTGTGAGGGTAGCATACAAGTACCCCTAATAAACTCGATGCTGTACTCGATTCTTCTGAAAATTCTTGAAAACGTTGCGAAAGAGTAGTTGAAAGGTTTGCGACACAACGCTAATGCATAAAACTTACTGGTTAAGTGAATAGCTATAACATTTTTAAAAATGTTCTAATATATTATTAGAGCGCTTTTTCTCACTTTCGTCTAGAATTGAAACCTTATAAGGCGCTCTGTGGATGAAAACTTGGCACAGATTTTCGTCTACAGCGCTTTTTTT
>JPKZ01000622.1:29929-40577 GCA_000803305.1 Toxocara canis
CTACGTCGAGTGAAGCTTTGGTCGAGGTAGGATTGTGTTTTAAATTTTGACCACATAAGCGTTTTCAACTCATGATATTTTGAACGCCATAACGAATGCTCTAACGTTTCTTCATGTGCATGAGAATTGTCTGAAAAGATTTTAGCACAAAATTTAAAGCATATAGAGGATGCCATTGAAATAATTTTTAGCATACTGATAAGAAGTTATTATTTCAAGTCGATGCCTTATTCTACTATGTAAATTCTGATTGTTCCGAAAGAATAATTCATTTTTTGCAATCGAAGATCACATATTTGATTGTTTAAATCAATAAATACACATGCACGCATCCTGAACCTAAGATACATCTCAGTGTTTATACATCATAGATTGATGCGATCAATGCCAAATCGTAGATCGACTGCTGTATCTTCGTATAGAGAAAATTTTTAAGAAGTCTTTTTTTTTTCCGCTTTAGCTCAAATATAATTTTTGTCAGCAAAAAGTAGCGAGATTTACCAGCTGTTTCTTCTGCTGCTGAACTGCAAAAATCATAACTTTTTTTCTCATTAAAAAAATGGTGGAAACCGATGGTTTCTGGTGCGTCGCATAAGTGGTTGTCAATTTTCAAAAAATCTAAAAAAAATTAAATTCAATAAATTTTACCGTATAAAGCTGAGCACCAACCCGAACGCTGTTGAATTTATCGATTAGTTTCCGTCTTCGTTCGCTCGTTAAAACGTACTCGAACGGATTGCAAGTGAGCTCAGAACTCGATCATCTGATCGTCAACTTTATGGGAGCCCGCATAGGCACAGTAAAATGCGAAACTGGTGGAGCCCGCATAGGCACGGTAGAAACTGGTAGAGCCCACATAGGCACAGTAGCAACTGGTAGAGCCCATATGGGCACAGTAGAATCTGGTAGAGTCCGCATAGGCATGGTAGAAACTGGTAGAGCCCGCACAGGCATGGTAGAAACTGGTAGAGCCCGCACAGCCACGGTAGAAACTGGTAGAGCCCGTATAGGCACGGTAGAAACTGGTAGAGCCCGTATAGGCACGGTAGAAACTGGTAGAGCCCGTATAGGCACGATAGAAACTGGTAGAGCCCGCATAGGCACGGTAGAAACTGGTAGAGCCCGCACAGGCACGGTAGAAACTGGTAGAGTCCGCATAGGCACGGTAGAAACTGGCAGAGCCCATATAGGCACGCATAAACAGGAACTGTGAAAACTGTGAATGCCATTCAGTAAGCGAATAGTACCGTGGCGTCGATTTAGTTCGAAAAAAAAAATTCTCGACGTATCACCAATCGTTCATTTCATTTAGATTGATTCGAAAAAAAAAATTACCAGAAATTACCTTTCGGATTACTTTTCATTTAGATTACCCGAAACGATTCGTTTAGATGGTATTCGTTGCTCGGCGCTCTGCTTAACGTTCTATTGAATAATCAAACCGAAGCGAACACCGTTGAAAGAATACAATTGTTCCCATTGTCTCCATTACAAAATTCTTTCCGTTTTGAATTTCTTTGTGTTCTTTATAAATTTATGTCTAAAATAGATCAGCATTTAAAATGATCGTTCAATTAGGAGCGAATTTTGCGCGATATTCTTGTGAGCAAGAATTTCGAGAAAATTTTTGCAAGTTGAAACGTTATTGTGAGAGATCATCAATGAGATCAATCAGAAATCAATACGATACTGAATGATTGATCCAGTTCGTTATTTGCTATCGTTATTGCTCGACAGTCGTTCCTATCTTCCGCTTTATTTCATTAGCGCTTCTCAGTGACTGTTCGTTAAACTCTTGATCCAGAATTTTTTGCCATATGATCGTTTACTTACATCAGTTTGCGCTCCCTCCTAGCATTGCAGTCACGTTCTACGGCAATCATAAAATCTATTTGACATTCTTTATATGGGCTTAGTTGTTCACTGTTTGCGAGCTACAAGGTTGGCGGCGATCGTCTTTTTGAAACAGGCAATAATCGAGTCTCAAGAACTGCGGCTAGAAGCTTCGTATTCCCTCACAAATTTAGGCAACAAATCGTTAATGCTTGTAGGAATAACACTCGCTTAAAAATCACTTTGGGTTGATCGGCAGCAGTCCAGCAGGAATGGTTCATGAACGTGGCAACCTTCACGACTTGTACCTTCCATTTATAAGAGTATATTTTCTTCTTGTGATGCAACTAAGAAACCCAAATGAACCAGACGATATGAAGCTCGAAAAGCTTTTGCGTTATCAGTCTTTCGATGCTGTCGAGCTTATTTCTTCCGTCTGACTCCAAAAACGATGTGATCGCTAGCTCTGCCATTCCAAACTTTCCTATTTTCGATGCAGCTAGGGCACATTTCCATCTCCGGACACCGTTTTCAGCTCATCTTTACGTTCTAGTCGATCGTTTTCCTCGATTCCGACTTCTTTCGTGATCGATTTAAGGGTTTTCTAAATCGATAACAAGTTCACGTATGCGCTGGAACTATTCCGTTTTTTTCCTATATACTAAAGGCGTTGTGTCAATTGCAACTGTTCGAAATCCGCTAGAGTTAAGCCTTACAACATGTGACTTTAGATACAGCCGTATCATTACAATCGAAAATAGTAAGCCGAATTTAAGTAACCGTTAAAAGATATTGATTCAAATCGAATATTCGCTTTGAATTCTGAGCTTTTAAGGAAAAGGTTGTAATGAATGACTGGAGGGTCGACCGGAAGCGCTTTTTTTTGCATGAATCATGGGGACCATGTATGATTGCATAGGAGGCTTAAACAATTCACCAAGTACGCAAGCACAGTTTCATATCAGAATGCGCTCACTGCACATATGCTTAAAATGTTGGGCTCGAACGGGAGTGTCTCAAACGAATTGCTTTCGTGCTCGGATTTTTTGAATTGAATGCTTTCGTAAAGGTATGCAAACATCGATCGAGGTTCACTAGTGGTTTTTCCGGACCAAAAGATCAGCAAACCTCCTCGTTCACATCATTTCGACTGTTATGATATCCGGTGATTGGAGCCCGATCGGGGCCGAAGTTCTCAAGCATGCTTCTTCTTCTAGCTTACCCAGAGCCTCTGAACGACGCATGCGTAAGAGCAGACCTAAAATGTAGTTAGCAGGAAATTTCGCTGAACCTATCATGCAAATTACACGTGTGTATGGAAATCATTAGTGCTTCTTCTTTATGTGCTAGTTCCAGACATGATCACTGAGATGCGATTCATCGTATAGCTTAGCTTAGAAATAGAATTGCCTTTCGAGATGGAAATCTGGGATGGGCTCGGATCTGGATCTGGATCGAGATGAGGATCTGGATCAACTGCTCGTTGTTATCACAGTTGTGTTCCATGACGTTCAGTCACAAAAGCTTTATATGTTGCATATTCTAATCTTCTTGTTGTGCGGTAATCGTTCGCCGTATAAAAAGTCTCGCCAAGCACGTCATCGAATAATGTTGCGGTAATCCACACCGTTTTACTCTAACGATCATTCCTGTTTTATGATCGGTGATCATTTGCTCTAATGATCCATATGTATTCCTGTTATGCGCATTTGTCGATATCGATTTATGCGCGACTCTACCACTGATCCGGATCCGACCGAATATAGCATATCACATATATCATAGCATGATTTGCGATCTAGCGATTCCAATTCGTACGTTTTTGAACATTTCATCGTTACGACAAGTGTTTGACCGCTCTAACGATTGACAACATTGATCATAACAAGGAATGATTGTTAAAATAATGCCAAAACGTTGGTCATAATGCTAGAGTCTGTTATGCAGGGCAGTACTAGAATATTGTGCTAAACATAACGCTAGAGTTTGTAATGTGCAGAGCGCTTCTGTGAACTTTCGATTGTTTGGGCGTGCGATAATATAGATTAAAGAGGTTTAATGTAAATCATTTTTGCTGCGTTTTGCAAATGATGAGGATTATGCGATGTAATTATAGAGCTGCAATTTTTGATTAGTTGAAGAAAGTTTAAAGCAAGTTTAGATTCCTCTCTTGGATAAACATAAGAGTCCATTGTGAGGTCGACAATGCTCATAAGCTCAAATCAGCGCAGTAATAACAACAATATTAGAAGTGATAGTAGTAATATTGGAAAATGATGTTTACACTGATCTTTGAACGATTGAAATGTGTATACGTAATGCTGTTACTTAAAACAGCCCTCAACAGAAAAGTCCTATATCTGATCAGTCATATTTGGATGATAAGGTAGTTCAGGTAGGCTATATCTGATCAGACATATTTGAATGATAAGGTAATTCAGGTAGGCTATATCTGATCAGTCATATTTCAGTGATAAGGTAATTCAGGTAGTCTATATCTGATCAGTCATATTTCAATGATAAGGTAATTCAGATAGGCTATCGTAATATTTGCGTGTGACTCCATCAAGTATCAAGTAATTTGTCAAGCAATTTAGAGTACAACTTCTTTGAGTTTCTATACTTTCGCCCAATTTTGCATCATAATGAGCAAAAACGATGAGAATCGGGAACTAATAGTATTTATATTTCTAAGCAACTAAACAGTTCGAAGGTGACCAAAACAGTGTTCGAATAGTAGTCGTTAAAAAAAACGGATGAGAGTCGCAAAGGAGGTTGCAATAGTTTTAGGTTGCATTGCAAAATGGTTGCAATGCAAAATGAGAAGAAATCCATTCCTTGGATGATATGATGATTTATTAAATGCGTTTAATTCCGTTATGTTTTGTGATCGTTAAATGCGACAGTTCAGTTTGATGGTTGATCGAATATCCTATATATCTAACGAAAATACGAAAATTATGATATAAATATATCATGATAATATCAGTCACAAACCGCTCGGGTCTTTAGTGCGATGTCTCGATGTTAGTGAGGCAATCGCAAGCCGAGCAACAGCCATCCCTTCGGCTGTTGTAGCTAGTTGTTAATACCAACCGCTAGCTGGGCTATCAGTGGTATGGTGGGAAGCAGCCAGGGATCGAACCCAGGTCTCCCTGCATGCGAAGCGGGAGCTCTGCTATTGAGCTACTGCCGCCCTCATCATGATAATGTACGCACTGGAAATTTAATTAAATTTTAGTAGCCCTCAAATAGTATCAAAACGACAACAAATAACTAGACGATGCTATAATCGCCTATAGTATCATTGATTTCTGATCATAATGTTTAGGTAGTATGAGTGATGTCTGCTGTAAGAGTTATAGCAAAACAAGTGCACACAGAACAAAGCATAAATTTTTCACGTTGGTTAAAAACTGTGATCACGTCTATCTCATGTGCTCAAATTTACATTAGCAAGCCACCCGCCGCACAGAAATACTCTTTCGCGATCAGTATGATTCGCTTAACAATTCTCTCACTCTAAAGTTGATCAATCCCCTAGATCGATAATGTTCGATTAGTCGAACCATTTTTTTTCTTTTGATCGCATAGCAAGGAATCGAATGTTGATGCTTCTGTCCAAAAAGATGAAACCAACTTGTAATCGAACTAGCATGCTTATTTTTGTTTATTTGGCATATACGTGCCCTATCTTAACATTGTTTCGTGCGTAGAGAAATTGAAATAGCAAAGGCTCGTATCTTTTTTCAGTCATTCAAATGCAAATTGCCAATTGCTACGATAACGTGAACGGCATTCCAACTGTGTTATCCATTCATTGAATGGTATATTTGTTTGCTTTTGTATATCGGCAAAATCTACGGACTATACAGAGATAAAATGATAAGAAATTCATGCCATTTTAGGGGACGTGATAATTTGTTAACTCTTATACCTCCAGCGATTTGATAATTTGTTACCTCTTATACCTCCAGCGATTCGATAATTTGTTACCTCTTATACCTCCAGCGTTGTGATAATTTCTTATATTTCCAGCGATGTGATAATTTGTCAACTCTCATACCTCCAGCGATGTGATAATTTGTTAAGTCCTACAGCTCCAGCGATTTGATAATTTGTTAACTCTTATGCTTCCAGCAGTTGGGAATAAGTGCTTTTCTTCTTTTTTCAAAGTGTGAACGATGGGGAAGAGGAGCGAGGTGTATTGCGCCAACTGTGCAACGTGTTTCATTTTTTTTTTTCATCTTCAGTCCCATGCTCTCATTTTTTCGTGCTTTTGCTTTTTCAGCGAACGCATGTACTGTCGCTCCCGTTTCACGAAAGTTTCATTTTAGCTCACTCAAACATTCCTTGACTCTCATTTGGGCCTATCCTGAAAGAACCAATTCATGCGTAAAGAGGAGTTCAATGCATGAAAAAAATCCGCTTTTTTTACGCATGAGCGACGGTTGCGAAGCGATTAAGACGGAACGCCTCACCGATTGGCAGGGGCATTGTTTGTTGCAAGCAAAATTCACGCCTCTCCAATACACAAAAATGCGGAATTTTTGCCTGCAACACATAATGATTGCTGGCTGATTGATCAGTAGTTGCCTATGAGCGTATAATCGAGAAGTGTTTTCGTTCTTCGACCCGCAAATTTTTGTAGCCCTCATGCGGAGGAAATATAAGAGAAAAGAAATGAACCATGCAAAACGAATGATATTGCATTGTTGAGCACTGAATTTGCATTTTAAAAATAGCTGCCGTCATTTTAATTTTTTTTACTGTGGTCGATTTCTCAAATTGTAAAGTCGTAGTTTGTAAGGCGAACGAGAAAAAAAGAAAACGATCAAGTTGGTTACTTTTATGCGTTTTTTTGATTACCTAAAGAAACTAGAACCAATTCGTTATGTGCGCATCAAAAGCAACAGCTAGAGAATGAGAAAGCGCATATCGTGTCAGTTTCCGCATGCGTTTTGCAACTTGTTTTTTTTCGGTAATACTTGATTGCAAGCTGAGGTAATTTCTGGTCATCATAGTGCAATATTTACGCATATATAACCAATTGAGTGATGGATGGAAGCTTCTAAAGTAGCTTGTTTTTCGCAAAAACCCATTTCAATGGCGTACTCAGCGATGAGCCGTGAACTCTATCACTGGTGGCATACAGCGAGCAAGAGAGTAAACAGTCGTTATTTCGCTTTCTTTAAATTTTTTTTTTTAATTCAAAAGTTTGCTATATGTAACAACCTTCAACAATCGTTTCCCCATTTCCTATCTCGTTTCATTTTTCATTTTTCATCTCATTTTTCCGGTCTAACGCATGCGGATTTCATTTATCCTTTCTTTTATTTTCCCTCCTATAAGCTTCAGTTTCATAATTTTTTTTGCAACATTGGCACATCAGATCGACTCCGCATGAGTGTCAATAAATATTTCAACGTGAATCTTAGCAAATTCGCCGAATAACAAATTGGTAAATTCGCTAAATGTCAACAAATATTTCAATATCAGTATTTGAAAATTCGCCGAATGCCAACAAATATATCAACATGGGTACTGCCAAATTCGCGTTTTTGCAAAACGCATTAGGTTGGCTTCCTGTCCACGCCTATACATGTGCACGTTTGTTTGTTCATCAAGAGCTTTCAATTCGGCAACCAATGAAGCTAGGTTTTTGCATGTACTTTGCGATCGGTGGGATTACATTTGTTATTCGGAGAAGAGAAGAGGGTAGCGTCAGTAAGTGAATTCAAAACAAGAGATTCGTATGAAAATCTGAGACGAGCAAAATTTGAATATTCTCCGAATTCACAATTCATTTGAAATTTGGATTGAAATTTGAATTTGAAATTTGAAAATTGAAATTTGAATATTCACAATTCATTTCTGAAGTCGACTCGTTTAATGGAATGAGATCCAACGGAAACGCACGATATCGTGTCAGTTGGTTGGTATGCACTGCTAGTTGATCATTTATGTTGCTGTCTGCTAATGTTACATCACACGGTGACATACGTTTTTTTTTTCGTTTTAGATGAACGATTTGTTGATTTTCTTTTTCACTCGTTGTCCCCCTTCTCTTTACAACAAATGTTTCCAGACTCTTTTCCTGTTGGGCTGGGTTAGGGAAGGGGGAAGAGGGAAGAGGGAAGAGTAAGGGAGAAAAGCAGTATGGTGTGCAAATTTTAGCAGAGCAGCAACAAAAATCGTAGTGTTTTGCTGGCTTAACTAAATTGCTTTCCTGCATTTACTCATCTGAAGAGCCAGGGCAGTCATTTCTCTCTCCCGACTCATCCTTACTTTTACTACTTTTACAAAACATCAGCATTTTTTCATCATATATGTAGTACCAGTGGAAAAAGATGGCGTTAATAATGGTGATACTAAGTGCACAAATGTCTGCTCCTAATGTTTTTAATACGGTCACTCGTCAACTAATCTTCTCATAATCACCGTAACCGTCAACTACCGTATTCTTTGAGGGGGTATACAATAAATATTGGATGAATGATTTATTGAAAACCGTTGAAAGCTATAGGTATGCATCGTAAATTGATATACCTCGATTCGATTCAGCGATTGTCGATGAGTCAGATGTAGACAATTTTTTATATCTCTACAATAGAAATACGGCGATAACATGCCATGTGATCTCAGATATCTCCTCGTTCCCTTTAAAACGCAAGCAACCACCATTGAACAATATCCTGTATTCAACAACTCTTGGAAATTGGTAACCTCCTCTCGAATTGGATCGCTATAGGCTACTTCATAATTTCATAAAAAGTCTAACTAGGTAGGGTATCTTCTAGATAATGGCGGTTTACTCGGTGCACGAACGGGGAATAGCATGTGAAACTCATTAGGATTATTTAGAGTATAGCTATGGTTTAAGAAAGAAGAAACAAGCCAATATCTTGAGAGTGGATGAGTTAGCTAAATGTTTTGAATAATTAGTTGTTCATTAGAAATTTGTTTTTCTTTCTTTCAGCTGCATGGTTTTCATGTTGTTTTTCTCGACCATCACCATCTGAATCCATCATTAACTGAATGACGTTTATGACTTGTTTGTAGCAGAGGCGTTATTTTAAATTGTTATTGAACTCGCAAATTGCTTCGCATCATTATGTGAACACAAATTGCCCATATATAATTTGATCTATTCTTCTTGTATGTACAATATGGGAAAGGTTAGTTTTAAATAATGAGCATTTCGTTTGTCAGTCAAAGTGAACGTAATTCTGTCCTTGTTGTTATCAAACGATTTCAGCTATGCTATATGCATGAGTAAGGTTTTTTTTTTTCTTTCATCTAAACTCATCGTATAGCATATTTCATCACTTAACAAAAACAAGTGTTATAATCGAAAACATGTCTTATTATTGAAAGCATTTCTTGCAACAAAAATGTTAGCTGTTAGTTTATAACAAAAACGTGTTATCATAACGCATATTTTGTTATAGATTATGTAACAAATGCTTCCAGTGAAAGAGAAAAAAAACAGAAATATTAGCTGTTTGTTTTTTACGAAAAATAATATTTACGAAAAATTTTTACGAAAAAAAAATAAAGAGAAAAAAATAATATCTATGAAAAAAAAGTTCAGTTATACTTTTTTTTTGTAAATATTACTCGATTATGCATGACTTTTGCCAAAAGGCAAGCCTAAACGTCTCATAGTTGATAAATGGAAACCACCGAACTATTATCGTTTTTGTTGCGTAAAGCAGTCCAGAGAAATGAATGTCACAATTAGGAACAGCTTTGCTCTTTGCATTTCAAAGCGACTCATTGCGTACGGATCGAGTTCTCTATTAGGCGAATTCGAAAAATTTACGAATATACAATCATGTTTCAGATTAAGAGGAGGCTTCCATTAGATAATGCTGCGTAAACTTGTCTTTTTCTCATTTTTTTTCTTCTCCAATTTTTCATCTTACAATCGTTCAAGACATACGAATATCGAAGCGAGATTACTAGAAATTAAGAAAGATGAATTAAGAAAAAAAAATGAATGAACTTAAATGAATTTTAAAATTCATTTAAGTTCATTCATTTTTAAAATTCATTTAAGAAAAATTCTATTAAAATGAATTTTAAAATTCATTTAATTTTTAGCGAATAATTATCAAGTTTATTGCTCCATTGATTTCCAGTCTGTAAAAAAAACAACCAATTCAAAACGCAAAATTCAAAAGTGCTACTGTTCAGGGAATTGAAAAAGTGTATGCAATTGTGCCATTCGTTGTTCTCATGAAATTCTTTCTACGGTTTACAAAACACTTGCAACGCTTCAAATTAGAGAGACCTCTTCAGTAAGCGATATTATCACTTATCACAAATCAGGATATTGCCGGGGTTGTTACCGTATTGATACCGTAAATTTGTAACGGCATATGAGAGGTATCTTTTTTGCCGCTCCTTTGTTGTTTTATTATCATTCACTGAATATCTCTGGTCAAGTTGATCTTGGCAAGTTGCCATTACGGAAACACTAAAAAATAATTATGTCCGCTATTTTTTTTGCTCCAAAAACACCTCGAGATTTTATTTTATTCATAAAAAACGATTAAATAAGGAAAATGAATAAGAGTAAAAGTTGAGGTGAGTTTTTTTTTTAAACTAAATTTTCTCCTCACTGAGAAGTTCTTTGTACTTCGGAACGATGAGCCACGATGGCATATGGTCTTTTGATATGACTATAGAGTGAAGAAGTACAAAGGATCAGACATACTGAGTGCTTCAAATGATGTCATTTTTGCATAATATTCATATTTACCGCCCCAAATAATCTGACGTTTCAACAATATTTGTTAGGCGTGAACAG
>JPKZ01000623.1:3944-16024 GCA_000803305.1 Toxocara canis
TCCCCCCCCCCCCTTCTGACACTGAGTTGTCCCTAAGCTCGCGGTCGCTCTATTCACACTCTCCGATGAATAAAACAGTCACTTTCTTCTTCATCCTTGCTATCCCTCTCGTTGTCGCTTACTGTATCGCTAGAACTCGCCATCTGCTCGCATTTTGCAACCGACACATGCCATGTGGCGAAAAACCGTCCCTTCCTGGACGAGAAAACTTGCTCATTTCAACTCTCTGCGGTGGTGACAGAAAGTTGCCGCAGCCCATAGGTGGAACCACGATTTGTCATCACGTTAACAGCCCGCTAATGTTCTGTTGCCGATGTGGACCATGTCAGTTAAACATTTCTGGCATAGTCGAGATCAGCCGCATGACTATTCACCGATCAGAACGGGATATCAGGATGAACGTCTCGAGCCGCCCTTCGCATAATATCCTCAGCAGCAAAGGTTTGAGACGATACAGCCGAAACAGAAAAATTCCGTCACAGCAGTCACGGTCTCTCGACGTTCTCTTCTGGCATCCTGATCGTATTACCCATGCCATGACCGACGAACTGATATTCCGATTGAAATGAGTGCATTTCTCAGCAAAATGCGTTCGCTCTCAGCATTTCGCTGACACATATGTAATTTATAGTGCTTCAATATGCAGTGTATAAAAATGCATTTTTAAAAATCTTCAGTAGTATGTACTTTAAAAAAATGGAGCAATAAGTGTTTATAACGTCGCATAGATTATTCTACTAGGAACTCGAATATCCACATCTATCTGAATAAATTTCGAAACATTTTATCGTAAAACGAAGAAGATTACTTTGATGCCGTACCATCACTGTTCCAAAGCGATTACAAAAGCGATTCAAAATGAAGAATGCCTCTCAACCGCTTTCTGCAAATCGGTAACAGCAAAATATCCGCTTGTCTAACCAAAATTAATTCCGTGCGCTTTCTTTTCTTGACCTACCCATACCACACATTTTACAAAAAGGATCGCTTCTGCCAAGCTGCTCAACGACAGCGATCTCTTCAAAACTGTCATATGGAACAGAATATTGGGTGATTCACAACAGCCCTCATTTACACATATAAACGGGTATTCCTTCACCCATTCCCTCAACAAACGACTAAGTAGCCCTATAAATATCAAATATTAAGGTGTGTGTAAAATTATCACGCGGTAACGCGCAGGTCACATTTTTGAATACTTTATGGGCAGTGAGAGAGAGGGAAACAAAAAATGGTCGCCAAAAATTTTGGGATTTGGAAAAGCACGCAAAATTTCCGAAAAATTGACGAGCACGTCGCTTACGAGCAACTATGGATTTGGTGCGAAGCGCAACATACATGGGAAAAAATGTATCGATTATGAGAACGGAAGTTGAGATCAACGATTACCAAATACGGCAGGGAATGGATGAATTATTGTGTCCGACTGCTATGCCCATTACTCTCCGCCTGGTAATGGCAAAAATTCTGAAATGTTTTCCACTTTCTCTTCCGGAACCCATGACAGCATTCTACATAAATATCAAATTGCACATCGAAAAAATATGATTCCCAGCAGCAAAAGAAAAGAAAATTGAAAGAACATGAAAGTTGTCTGCTAATCTGTTTCTTTAGAGGACTGCTCATTCTCTGTTCAGTACTCTAACGACTACCCAATGGATGGATGCTGTTAACACTCGATGATACACAGTATGTTCGCTAGTTAAACATTAAATAAGTAAAATGTCGACAAGACAGTTTACTTATCAACCGTTCAAAGGCAAAGAAATGCTTACATCCAAGTCGGTCTCTGCATTACACGCCGCATGCTACTTCTTCACACCTTCACTACTTGCACCATGCTACTAATATCCGATTATAATATTTCTTCAAAGATTTTCGAGGAACAGCCACTTAGCCTCTTAACTTCCTCTAAACAATTCCGTTACCGAAGAACAGTTCTCCACTTGCTTCATTTTCGTCTGTCAAGCAATTAAGCGGCTAGGACAACTAGTCACTTCATAATGTGCGTCATTAACAAGTGCTTGATCGTCGGTAGAACAGCAATTTCCGTGCATGTAATAAATGAGATTTATAAAACGAACTGAGCAATTTTCGTCATGATTTCGAAAACACATATTGCGCCAGTCCACCTGGCAGGCTTCCCAACTTGCTAATTCATACGGCGTGCCAAGGACTGCAAAGAGAGTTCAGTGACAAACATCCCTCCTCCCTCGCCAACAAAGAAGAACCAAAATAACGAGAGGGAGCGAGGTAAACAGAGAGAGAAAGAGTTGGAGAGATTTCAACGCTAAAAGATGGAATCAACTGGAGCAAATGTTCGATCCACGGACAGCGGATTTCATCTTTCACGTCAGATCGAAAAACTGAGTCAGGAGAATCTGAACACACATAGATGCAAGGAGAACTGATTGACAAGGTCTTCCCTTGCAAGCTGAGAGAATATGGAGGTTTTAGAATATTACATATTCACGGGCTAGGTTAGGAAGCTAGTACTTAGCACTTCTGATCGAGGAAATGATGCACGAGGATATGAAGCAGCCAAATGAACTTAGCCGACTGACGCTCAGAAACGTCATGATTACTGTGGCCTCCGATTCAGTAGCCCGCCCCTTTCCTCTCCTCATCCCTCAAAAAAGGCCGCTTCCATTTCTGCGAAAGGAATTCCCGCAAGCTTTCAAGCAGCTTCCATTTAGCCAAATATCTGATGCGAAATCTCCTTAAATTTGCTGCTTTCCCAAATCTCATTCCCTCTTTGGAAACAACCGCTCCATTCAAGCCCACCTTCATTTCAGTCTCTCC
This sequence comes from Toxocara canis, assembly GCA_000803305.1. Classification (NCBI taxonomy): domain Eukaryota; kingdom Metazoa; phylum Nematoda; class Chromadorea; order Rhabditida; family Toxocaridae; genus Toxocara; species Toxocara canis. The sequence continues at coordinate 6,747 of JPKZ01000623.1, forward strand.
CTTCCCCGTCAGTGCAAATGCTATCCCATGCGTCGACTTCGACCGTTCACAGCAGTTATCATCCTTGGAATACCTAATAACGCGTACTTAACATTTCAATTAAAAAATCACACATTCCCTCCTCCCACCCGTAGTTCCCTTATAAAAGCGTTAATATCTTGGATTTTTCTCTTCCACTCATTCCTCCAAAGAGAACGGCAATTTCGACGGTATCTGATGTTGCTCACCTTGCTGAGCTCCAGACGAGAAGGCTGCCTTCACGGATTTACCACCTGTGTGAGTGGCATCGCGCTGAGAAACGCCTGATGATCTCGATCTACGCGATGATGGTAGCGCAGTGTGTTGCAGAAGTGCAGCAGCTGACTGACTTCCAAGCGACTGCAGAATATCGAAACGGCTCGAAGCGTCCAAAGCCTGATTTCCTGTTAGACCTAAGAAGCAAAAAGCGATTAGGGCTTCCGATTTTATATCTTCCACTTCAGTAAGCGACGACTCATGGTAAATATTACAATTTTACTTTAAAGCAACTGGTCCGTAAAAAATACATTTACGTGGCCATAAAAAGAAAGATCCGAGGTACTTAGCCAGAAAGCAACTGGTCCGTAAAAAATGAACACTTCACCGTCAAGCACATTTACGTGGCCATAAAAAGAAAGATCCGAGGTACTTAGCCAGCTGCGAATAAGATCATGCACCTAATTCTCCTAAGGGATTTGCTGAATGACGCGGCACTAATCGGTAACGCGACATCGTTGAATTGCTTTCTGAGACAAAATACTTCGTGATGCAAATAAAATGACACTGGGGTGAACTGCTTCTACACCCCTTCCCGTAAAAAGAAAATCTAACCTAGGAAAAAGGGTCCTTCTCGAAGGAGCGAGTGTACATAAACAGGAAAAATAGCTCTCATCTACCGTCTAGCAGTGAAACAAAGGTGTTTCTTTAACTTCAACATGAAGGATATGGCTCAAAGCAAGCGCCTTGTAAGGCAACTGACAGTAAACGAACCATCTTCATCCGCAATGACCTGCCCGCTCCTTCCGCCCTTACATCCCTTGCTTTTCTTGTGGGTTATCTTTTGGAAGTCGTTCTCCGTCATGCGTCTGCCAGTCACGCTCGCTGAAAACGAGGTTATTACTAATCCGCCAATGGTGCAAAAAAATTAAACCTTTTTCGGCACCCGACTGCATTAAACTGCACCATCAGCCAAAAGCGCGTCATGAACTGGAGACTCCAGCTAGACCTTCCCTGCCAAAGTCATGCTATCGACCGTGCTTAGCAAGCGTGCGAGCATATATTGTGCTTTACGTTCTCTACCTATCAACTCCATGATTCTTAATTAAATTTTAGGTAATTAATGACTCTGCAAGTAACTATAACTAAACCATAAAACTTCCACTCCGAAATTGCAGAGCTACAAAAACTTCTTAGCTTTCTTCTTTACGAACTGGTTAAAACAGTGAGTCGTGATCATTCTAGTTAGCCTGCTTCACGAATGCAACTGCGTGTACAACAGTGTTTATCAACAAAGGTCACGAAAACCCTTTCCTTTTCAGGTGCAGGAGGATGGTGTCGCGTTCACGTCTAAGCAGAAACGTGAAGTGCAGCTGGCGCAATTTCAGAAGACAACGAGGAGATGCGATCCTTCCAGCCGACAGTTTGAGGAAAAACTTCGCTAACCTAAGATGTTCATCTGCACGGCTTATTTTTTTGGCCCGCGGTAATACTGCGAGGTGAGGAGGAGAAGGACAGACGCGGAAGGTGGGAAGAGATGAATGTCGGTAGTGAGAAGGAGACCGTATCTAATCTAGCGGAGAAGCGGGTTCACCTGATTTGACGTTTCCAGCGACATCTGTACCAGAATACTGCTTCCCAGAGATGTCAAGCGAGTTGCCGTCGTTCAGTATCGTATGATGTACCTCCAGCAACGAATCTCCGCTGGAGTGACGCTCACTAACTGTGCGCTGCGACGACGTGATCTTTCTTGCTGATAGCTGCGGAGTTCCACCTAAAACGAAACCTCATTACAATATAACATGCCGCTGCTTCACTACACCCCTTCTCCGCCTTCTTTCACTCTCTCCGGCTTTCACAAATTATTTTATGAATCACTGTTTGGTCGTTGCTTTCCAATACCTCCTTTCGCAAATAACGCTATTGCGATGCTTGCTCAACTGGAGCTCCCTGCGCTCAGCAACCCCTCTCTGCGCAAGACAGCGTAAAAATTTCTTAGCTACACTGATCCGAACAGACTTGTAATGCACTTTCAGCGCAATTCCTTTTCATAGCGCCGGAAAAAATTTCAGTAACCGCTTCGAAGCAAAGCACGCATTTAAGTCCTAACTACCGCTGTCACAAAGTGAGCTAGCTATACACGTGTTCGACGACAACCCTGACAACCAGGTAGCCAAGCACACGAATGACATAACGACACTGGATCAATCCATTCACAAATACGTGCCAATTATTCGCTCTACTAGGAAATTCCAAACGCCTGGTCAAACTGCAGAGTGTGGCTGTGGCAGGCGGTATTTCATAAAAGGGTAAGGAGACGAGGATAACGAGGCCCAAGGAGCAGTCTCCCTCTTCACAGCTCCCATTATCGAAGTAGAAGGTGAAAACATCAACTTTGCATCACTCGTACCTAAACTTATCAATAACACTAACCAACATTATTAGTTATTACTGCGAATACCACCCACTGCTATCACAAATGCTAATAAATATCACAAACTCTCACTGCTGCACGAAAACTGCCCACTTGCTGTTAATTTTACTGTCGCTTACTGCCCGCCTTGTATTACTGCTGAAACGCAACGTCCATTTACTACAGTACTTGTGGCCTAATTTCGCAGTATTGACTGCTAGTTGAAGCAGAACCTACTATTGTTATCATCGTTGCTATGTATTATCGATCTATTATTGCCATACTGCTGCTGTAACCAGACCTACCCATACCTACCGCCAAGCAGTATTACTACAACCGGAGGTTTTCACTATCTCATAGTAGTGCTGATTATTGATACGCACTATAGATGTCATCATTTATTTACTCTTTTGTGTGAAAGTTCAAAGCGACATAGGGTATCGTGAAATGATGAAAGGAAATGTGAGGGATTGGTAATTATGACAACGCTGATGTAACAGATACTTGATGTGAGTGGAAAGGGGTGAAAGAGAGGGAAAGCAGAGGGTTGAACATTGTCCTTTCCACCGTTAAGGAGAGCTCAAACCCAACAGAGAAGGCGCCAACTCTAATAATAGTCCTTTATGACAGTGAAGTTCACAAATTCGCAGTGCCATGATCACAAGCGAAAAAGATTGATTAACTATAGGTGAGCTCACGGTGAGTCAAGATCATCTGAAGCAACCTCAACAAGAGCAGAAGTAAGCATATGGCAACGCCAAAAAAAGACCTAGAAGTCGAGGGATGCCGAGACTGACTCGACCATCAATGGTAGCGATGTGGAAAATCGTTTCTAGAAGTTGAAATTTACGAGCAACAGTAAAAGATTCCGATTCGGCAAAAAGAGTACCTTTCGCCCTCAGCGAGTCGCATGCAATGAAGCTTTCGAAGTGCATCATTAACGGTCCACAAAAGAGCTTTCGCCCTCTTGTTCTCTTACTTTTATCAGATCAGTTGACTTATTAATTGTACTGAACGCATTTGCATAATAAGCACGGTTTTAAAGCATCCACGATGGATAACTGAACTGCCATGTACTTCGAGATGGCAATCTTTAAGAAGTTCTGGCCAATAAAAACGCTGTGCCCATTGTGCAGCATTGCACAACCAAGGACAGTTCGAAGTTAGCGAAGCGTAAAAAAGATGTAGGCGCAGAAAAAGAATTTTGGAACCTCTATCCAAACGACAGCACACTGACGTGCTGGTTACTAGTAAAAGTGAGTTTACGTGATCAGCAAGGTCGTTCAACTCTGCTTCAGTGCATACTAAACCCTGCATACAGCATACATCCGTTTTAAGCTACCCTGTATTACCAATAAATCACTTCAAAAATGAAAGGAATTCGAAAAAATATATATCGCCTTCCTCGCTAGAAAAAAAGTGTAAAAACGCGAAAAGCGCAGTATGCAATGTGGACTGATTTTAACCGTGAAAGGAGGGGATGAAGGTGCGCCTAGATGCTATACGCCAATGAGACCCCTCACTAAATATGTCCCATACCGTATGTTGAGCAACACTGGGGAGCGAAGGGAAAGCACGAAATGACTGAGAAGTAAAGCAACAGCCAAAAATCCCCAATTAATAAATCTGCGAAATAAACAGTCTCCACACTCAGAAAATCTTTAAAAATATTGGGTTCGATATGAACTTTGAACGAATCTGACTGAATCAAAAAGTTAATTTATGCTGATCGAATCGAGCGAACCTGAAGAGCTGGATGAAGTATGACGTACTGAGCCCACAGTTACGGCGTTCGCGGATACAAGCGACGTGGAGTTAGGAACGACACGCTGTTTCTTGGATGCAGCATCCCGGTAGCTCTTGCCCGCGAGTGGAACGGCAACTCCACTTGCAGGCTGAGGTGAGCTCGATGAGACCGCTGTCACATCTCCACTGCAAGCATACTTGGATTTATTTATTTGAATCAACAACTTTCAAAACTGGCAATCATGCTTTAACCACTTCCCCTTCCTTTCAATAATAGCACAACCTGCACCAATGCAATGCCTGACGTTTGCGATCCTTCCCTCCCTTCCATTAGCTGGATTAACACATGTGAAATAAAAGATTACGGGCGGAATTTATAGTGCACTGACCCTTCAGAGCGATTCGCTAGGGGATAATTTTCTACATTTTTATTGTATTTAAGTATCGCTGAGCAGCAACACTGCTGTCATGATGGCCCTCCACAAAATATTTTTCCGGCGAATACGAAAAGGAATTTCAGTTTGTGTTGAACGCGCACAACATGAATGATCTACCTCCTCCCATTTGTCTACCTCTGAATTCGATAAAAACTGATGGCGAACTCGAAAACAAACTGGCAGTGGCATAAAGGGCCATAAAGCAAAGCACACTTAAAATATCACTTCTTGATCATAAATTTTCCGAAGAAACTTGAGGACACAGTTCGAGGATGCTTAAGAGACGCATTAGCGATAAAAATAAGCAGGCCAAATTGCGCACTGTGAAAAAAAAAGATTGTTGAGTTCCCTTCGACCACAGACTCCCTATAGACCAGTGAACAACAAACGACGGCCTGCTGTCTTATCAGAGGACAAGAGACACACGCATATAGACACAGGCATGCTGCCGCCATAAACAGCTTTATGAATGCAAAACTTGTCAAAATACATAGAAAACATAACCGTTGCCGAAAAGGGCTACGAACTGCGAATACAATGCGGAAAATACAGGGTGAACAAAGCTCATAAAGTGCCAAGGCTCAAAGGTTTGAAAAGAAATTGATTTGCGTAGAGTGAAGTGAGTAGCTCATATTCGTCGCGCTTTATTCCGTTTAGAACAGCGATACTGGGTATGAATAGGATTTCGGCCTCTTCAACTACGGATCAATCATGGGGTTTGACTGACGGCGCTTAACAACTGTGAGTAAGATAAGTTCCATATCTCGCAACTTTTCAAGATGTGGGTAGCACCTATGCCAACAAAAACAACCTTGTAGCACTCTTTACAGGCTTTGTACAGATATCAATAAAAGACGTGAATGTTAACTTACAAGGGTATTTTAGCGCTGTTCTGTTTCTTGTTTGACATCCTCGGTGGACCTCTCTGCGTGTGCAAAGTGTCGACGTGAAGCAGAGGATTAGGTTCGACGAGCGCATAACCATTTGCAACCCCAGCACTCACACCTGGAGGTGCAGCCGACGGCATCACGTTGGGCGGGGCAGAGAAGTGGTGGTTGTTGAGCAGAGTATGGTGATGATGGTGGTGGTAAAGATTGTGGTAATGGTGCTGCACCGCATTCACCGCACCACTACCCGGCATCATCGGCTTTAAAATCTGCAGGCAACGTGAAGACGTGATCATGGAATCATATACTTCTACCATCTAATCACAGCAAAGGCACCCGTACTGGAACCGAAGAGTGAAGTGGATTAAGAAGATTTCTAACCTCAAAACGCTAATAAAAGACGTGAATGTTAACTTACAAGGGTATTTTAGCGCTGTTCTGTTTCTTGTTTGACATCCTCGGTGGACCTCTCTGCGTGTGCAAAGTGTCGACGTGAAGCAGAGGATTAGGTTCGACGAGCGCATAACCATTTGCAACCCCAGCACTCACACCTGGAGGTGCAGCCGACGGCATCACGTTGGGCGGGGCAGAGAAGTGGTGGTTGTTGAGCAGAGTATGGTGATGATGGTGGTGGTAAAGATTGTGGTAATGGTGCTGCACCGCATTCACCGCACCACTACCCGGCATCATCGGCTTTAAAATCTGCAGGCAACGTGAAGACGTGATCATGGAATCATATACTTCTACCATCTAATCACAGCAAAGGCACCCGTACTGGAACCGAAGAGTGAAGTGGATTAAGAAGATTTCTAACCTCAAAACGCCTCCAAACCAGCCGATCTCTGTGGGCGAATGGTAAAGGGATGTTTTCAACTACATGACACACTGCGCATATCAACTCTGTCTCTGTTACTGCGGCATCTCAATGACTACCGTCCCCCGAATGACACGTACAACACCTTCCCCCTCTACTCTGTAACAAAGACTCCATTCGTCCACTTGATCAATTTAAAGAAACTGCTATCCAAAACAATTAATCATCGCCTCTGGTTATCCAAATACTTCGTATAATAATTACAGTCTTTCTACCTACTTCTCTCTGATCGCGACGCGGATGAAGAAGTACTTCCAATCTGGATCCCCCTACCACAATTAAAAAAATCATCAGCTAGCGCATAAAGAAGCAACATGTCTTTTGGAACCACCAATAAGCTACTGGTCAGTGCGGCGCCCTGACTAGCTTAGGGAAAGTCAAGGTACATGCGGAAGACAACTTTATAAACTCAGCAAGAATGGAAGTGAGCTACTGGTAGCTGCCAGAAAACTTGAAATCAGGCGGATGTGACACTAACTAAGTCACTTTTCCTCGGAGTGTTTCCTGAATGTCAAAATTCTGAGAAGTGGTGGAAACAACCGAAAGTTTGCAATTCGCTTCGCTCGTTTTTCGCGAGTCTTGACAGTCACCTCCAGATGCAGCAACCGATTATAAACATTACAGACTCCCAATGCTACCAAAACCACATAACTGAGTACTTCTAAATGCTGATAATCAAATATTCCAATTGCAGCGAAATAGCCGCACGTAACCTTCACTTACGTCGAAAAAAAGCCTGCCCCAGGAATATTTTCAGAGATCCAGCTTTCTCGCTGGATACTGAAGAAATTCTTTCATGCAGAAAAAACCAAAATATGATATTGCACTAGCTGAAGAGAATGGGGAAAGTTCATGCGGAAAAAAAAACTAATGTAAGATGTCGAGCTAAATGAAGAGGTCGCGATAACCACTGAATCAGCAATGAAAAAGTACTTTGTGGTGATCGCTGTATAAAACTGGGTAACTTTAATCAACAGCTCTTCTAAGCCGGAAGAAATGATCTGCGACATCCCACCAGTCGCCTCACCTAATGAAACCACTCCAACTATTTTAACACGTTGCTTAGTTAACATAGTTTTAAACTGCAAATTAACCCTACAAAGCCGATTCAAAGAACACACTCGAAAAAAAAACAAGGTTAAGTTGAAAAACTGAAAACATTACAAGCAATCTGCTTTTACAGCAGCCGTACACTTTTAGAAAAATTTTTTCTCCCTCGAGCGAACCGAACTGGAAAGATTCACAAAAGGAAAATGATGAGTTGAAGGTCAGGGAGGGAGATGATTTTCTGGAACTGGATCTGAAAGAGGCCAGGCAGCCCTTTTTATAAATTTCAGTCCAACCGTTATACTAGATTTCTGGTTGAAATATGCGGATCAAACTGGCAGACATGGTCAGCATAATTTTAGTTTGGCAAAGCACCGAAATCATATTAAAAGCAAAAGTCCGGTAACTTAATGAAGTTATTTTCAGTTCAGCACGCTGGTAACCCGGTTTTCACCGAAGAGAGACACGTAGGGGAGGAAAAGTGACCTGGGGACCCCAATGAAGAAAGCGGAACCGATTTGCTACAGCGATAAGAGCAGAGCCTAAGAAGGGATCGTTTCAGGCCAAATGAGCGGAAGAGGATTTCCGAAGAAAGCGCCTGCGAATTGCTTCCAGAAGCAACCCTCAAAGCACAGCGAAGACTGCTTCTGATCGCAGTCCCTCTTCAGAGGCGACCTGGACGTGAGGGTGAGCGGATCTTCGACAGAGAGCTCGGGGAACCGGGAAAACTGATAAAGAATTTTGCACACTCCATAACACATCTCTTACCACGATCTATGACTGCATTAAGAAAGACATCTGCACGGACATAAGGTACTTACGGGCATGCCAGTATGAGCGGAATACGATATTCCAGACCCCATCTGCAAATACGCATCTATGGGCGCGCCCGTGACCGGATCCCATTCGCCTGGCTGAAAGCACTTGAAGTAACCACCGGAAAGCCAAACCGCCATGAACAAAACAACACCCTCTTGACAGCCGTGATCATAAATGCGAGAAAAAGCGCAACAGGATTACGATGCCCGGAAAATAACGAACGGCAACCAAAGGCCAAAAGTAGCTCCTTTCGTATACGCCTCCACCAAACGAACTAGTGCCTCAAACACATCAGTACGGTATGGTTAGCCTGCACTTTAAATCCGTCCTCCCTTCCTCCCCAACTCCAGAAAAAAAGCTGAGCCATATCGCAATTAGCAGACCTCCTTCTTTCTCACTATACCACAAACCAGTCCCTCAGATAAAAGCAAAGAGAACCAACCGCATTAAATGGAGCTTGGTAAAAGTCGGTCCGTGTAACGGTTGTGGCGGTTGGCGACTGTCCAAAGAAAGTAGCTACTGGTGGCGCAATTAGTCCAGGCGCTTGATGATTCATTGAAGCCCATTGCGGGGGACCGACTGTATACGGACTGTATGGAGGCGGTGGCTCAGGCCAAAACGTCTGGTTCGGACTTGGGCCTAGTGGACCTGAACTGGGCAACACACTCCCGGCGGCTAAACGGGAATTCGTTGGACCCTCTGAAAATATCATTGCTTGATAAAATACGGTCGCTGGTCAAATATGATAAATTATTATGCAAAAGGCGGATATAACACAAATAAGCCTATCACTTCTCCACTTTGGCGGTGGAAGAAGGGCG